>CM035161.1:45750465-46275465 GCA_020205615.1 Panax quinquefolius
TTCACCTCTATATACCAAGAATGAATCCTTAGTCCTTTTTAGGTACTTGAGGATATTCTTGACTGTTGTCCAGTGACCTTCACCTGGATTCAACTGGTATCTGCTCGTCATGCTCAAAGCAAACGAGACATCCGGACGAGTACATATCATTGCATACATGATAAATCCAATTGTCAAAGCATAAGGGATCTTTCTCATATGCTCCTCATCATCTTGTGATTTAGGACATAGGGCTTTAGAGATCTTTACACCATGAGTCACGGGTAAGTGTCCTTTTTTCACCTCTTGCATACTGAACCGTTTCAACACTTTATCAATATATGTACTTTGCCTAAGGCCCAGCATTTTTCATCAATCTATCTCGATAGATCCTGATACCTAAAATGTAGGTTGCATCGCCCAAATCTTTCATGGAGAAACATTTTCCTAACTATGTTTTTACATCATGTAATAAAGGAATGTCATTCCCAATAATTAATATGTCGTCAACATATATTACTAGGAATACAATGTGACTCCCACTAACCTTCTTATATACACAAGGTTCATCTTCATTTTTTATAAAGCCAAACTCTTTGACTGCTTCATCAAATCGAAGATTCCAACTCCGAGAGGCTTGCTTCAATCCATAAATGGATCGCTGTAGCTTACATACCTTTCCAGCATCCTTTGGAGTGACAAAACCCTCAAGTTGTGTCATGTACACATCCTCAAGGAGATTTCCATTAAGGAAAGCAGTTTTAACATCCATCTGCTAGATTTCGTAATCATAAAAAGCTATAATAGCAAGTAAGATCCTGATGGATTTAACCATTGCCACTGGAGAGAAGGTTTCATCATAGTCAACACCTTGAACTTTTTTGAAACCTTTTGCTACCAGTCGGCCTTTATAGGTTTGTACATTACCATCCATGTCGGTTTTCTTCTTGAAAATCCACTTACACCTGATTGGTTTTACCCCTTCGGGTGGATCAACCAAAGTCCATACTTGGTTAGTATACATGGATTCCATTTCAGATCTCATGGCTTCAAGCCATCTCTCAGAATCTGGTCCATCCATAGCTTCTTGGTAGGAAGCAGGCTCATCCTTATCCATGAGCATCACATCACCGTTTTGAGTCACAAGATATCCATAATATCTCTCGGGCTCTAGGCGTGTCCTACCAGATCTACGAATTCCTTGTGTAATTTGAGTAGGTTCACTTTCCACAATATCTTGTGGTTCCTGCTCACGTTCCAACTCAGGTTCAATGATATTTTGTGGTTCTTGAATTTCTTCGAGTTCTACTTTCCTCCCACTGTTTCCTTTAGAGACAAATTCTCTTTCTAGAAAAATACCTGTTCGAGCAACAAACACTTTGTTCTTAGAAGGTTTGTAGAAATAATACCATTTTGTTTCCTTTGGATATCCCACAAAATTACATTTGTCAGATTGGGTCCGAGCTTGTCAGAATCCAGACGTTTTACAAATGCCTCGCAACCCCAAATCTTCATGAACAACATACTAGGATGTTTCCCAGTCCACATCTCATATGGTGTCTTCTGAACCGTCTTTGTAGGAACACGGTTAAGTGTGAATGCAGTTGTCTCTAGGGCATGACCCCAGAAGCTTATTGGAAGATCCGTATGACTCATCATTGATCGTACCATGTCCAACAAGGTGCGATTCCTCCTCTCAGATACACCATTCTATTGTGGTGTTCCAGGTGGAGTGAGTTGTGATATAATACCACACTCCTTTAGAAGGTCATCAAAGTCTTGGCTTAAGTATTCACTGGCCTCCTCGATCGGATCAAAGGGCTTTTATGCTTTTGCCAATTGGTTTTGAACTTCATTCTTGAATTCCTTGAACTTTTCAAAGGATTCGGATTTGTGTCTCATAAGATGCACATATCCATATCTACTGAAGTCGTCAGTAAATGTAATGAAGTAATAAAACCTACCTCTTGCTAACGAACTCATGAGTCCATATAAATCACTATGTATAAGTCCCAATACATCGCTATCCCGTTCACTGTGTCCAGTGAAAGGGGCTTTAGTCATCTTGCCTAATAAACAAGACTCGCATTTCTCATATGATTCAAAATCAAATGAATCCAAAAACCCATCTTTATGGAGTTTGGATATGTATTTCTCATTTATATGGCCTAAACGACAGTGCCAGAGATATGTCGGATTTGAATCATTTGATTTAAATCATTTTGTATTTATGTTATAGATAGGCATTTCTAAGTCAAGAATATAGAGACCATTAAACAATTGTGCAACACCATAGCATATATCATTTAAGTAAAACGAACAACGGTTGTTCTTTATTATAAATGAAAAACCTTTCTTGTCCAAACAAGAAACAGAAATAATGTTTTTACTTATAGTAGGCACATAATAACAATCCTCTAATTCTAATACTAGCCCAGTGGGCAGAGATAAATGATAAGTTCCTATAGTTAGTGCAGCAACCTTTGCTTCATTCCCAACTCGTAGGTCAACCTCTCTTTTTTCCAAAGTCCTACTCCTTCGGAGTTCTTGCACATTAACACAAATGTGAGAACCACATCCAGTATCCAATACCCATGATGTAGAGGTAGACAAGTTGACTTCTATAACATATATTCCTGAATCAGAAGTCGCACTTCCTTTTTTTTTCTTCACTTCTTCCAAATAATCATGACAATTCCTCTTCTAGTGTCCAGGTTTTCCATAGAAGTGACAATCACCTTCTTTAGCCACTCCACCTTTAGGTTTTAAATTCTGTTTGGTTTTGGAATTGGGTTTGGCACCAGATTTAGCTCCTATCTTTTTCTTGCCTTTCCAATTTCCCTTAGAATTCCCCTTTTGAACCATCATTATGGGAGCGGGTCCTGCCTTTTTTATGTTGTTCTCGGCAGTTCTTAACATGCTCAACAACTCAGTAAGTGGTTTCTCAATTTCATTCATGAGATAATTCATAACAAATTGAGAGTAGTTGTTGTTCAAAGATTGCAAAACAAGATTAGTTTGGGCTTCCGGAGTGATTGGAAAACCCAACCTATCAAGGTACTCAATATACCCAATCATTTTCAGCACATGTGGACCAACTGGATCATGTTCACCCATCTTGTAGTGATACAACGCTTTGCTTGTATCATACCTTTCCTGTCGAGCATGCCCTTCGAACAATTTCTTGAGATGCTCGATCATCTCATAAGCATCCATCAACTCATGTTGCTTCTGAAGCTCAATGTTCATAGTTGCTAGCATGAGACAACTCACGTCCAGAGCATCATCTTGATGCTTCTTGTAAGCATTATGCTCTGCACGTGGTGCAGTGTTAGCTGGTGCTACAAGAATGGGCCCATCAATAACATATAAAGTCTTGTTTTAGGACAATCCTCAAATTCCTATGTCAGTCAAGGAAATTAATTCCACTCAGCTTTTCCTTCTTAAGGATTGATCGTAGTGAAAGACTATTAGTGTTGTTGTTTTTTCCATTGATATCTACAATTTATAAGTACAAAATAATATGTCAAATTGCAGAATTTATGATATTATGTAATTGATAATAGTACATTCAAAATATACCTCCCACTATTTTATTCAAATTAATAGCCCTCGCCATTAATTCAGAAAGCATTTTCTATTAAATCTTTCTAGTGAGCCAAGATCCATATTTCATTATGCCTTAAGTTAGCTTTGGCTAATCTCTTAAAACATAATTATTTAGGTAGATAACCCCTTGTCAATTATATCATATATAACTCTTGGATAGTTTGGTAAACAACATTTGTTTCTAGTCCATCTAATGGTACCCACCAAACTCCATGCTTCTAAGTCCACAATCCAATTGAGATAACTTAGTTAAGTCGGGCCCAATGATTTTAACAGTTTGGATATCACAATTATCCTATCGCATCTTACCAAGATAAATAGGGTACTTTTCTTTGGCAAACCTTCATCTATTGATCAAGGTCTTGATGAGTGTTACTAATTGGAAGGCATCTGATTTAGACTTAATAATTTAATGAGGGATTTAATTAATAAATTTAGATCTCAACAATTTTAATTGTATTAAGCATGCACATTACTTATCATATCATATCGTATACAAGCATAAATAAAGTGAAAAATTAAATGTGACACAGTTATGGCCCAATCCACTGTCAAACTTTTCAAGCTAATGAAAGATTGAAGGTCAATCTAAGGTGGTAAAAGATCTTCAAAATGGTAGCTTCCTTGGATCTTCCTCATGCATGTGCCTCCTCTCCATCCTCATCTTTCATCGTGTTCTTCATCTTTTCATCTACATCTTGTTATCGATTATGACATTACATAAAAAAACCTCGAGTTACATTCGAGGAGATTTAGATGAGAAGAGAATGTTACATCAGAATTTATGGAAAGGCATGACATGCAAGCCGTATTTCAAAACAAAAAACCACTAACCTATGGGTCAAAAGGCCATAACTGTGCACCATGCATATCACAATAAGCATATAAAAATTTATATATAATTAAAGAAAACTATATATAACATATTGGGGTCACGACCATCGTCTGGCTTCTGACGGGGGTCCAAGGGGTCTTTCCACAGCGGTGGTCCGATACTACTAATACTTGTATAATTATTTAATACCTAAAGATGAATTTAAATGAAAATGTGAGTTAACAATGTGAAAAGAGTATATATTTAATAAAAAGTAGAAAATTTCGTAATTATTTGTTGTAAATAAGAAAATTTCGTATCAGGATAGACATCCCACCTAAAAAGTAAAGATGTCAAGAATTTTGCCACAAATTGTATCTACATGCTCATTATTTACTTGTCCATCAAAATTCGCTACATGCTCATTATTTACCTAAAACATTAAATTGACAGCACCAATATGAATATAGGTCTCATGTTGCCACCACTATTGAGAAAATTTAGCTGAGATCTAAATCTATCCTATGAGAAAACAAACCACCAGAAGCATAAAAACAACATATAGATACAAAACCATGCCTTTACATCTCAACTGAAATCCGAATTCAAAACTAAGAAAAGTTCTGCTCCAAATTTAATTCCAAAGCATGATTACATGCTCCCAGAAGCAACCCAAGTAGATATAAAAGAAGAAATCACAGCACAGCTAGACATATCAAAGCTCTGGTTTATTTTCAATAATTTATCCAAAAATGAAAGAAATGAAAACACCTTATACATTTACTTTAGCAAACCCATAACCAACAAAGTTAGCAAATTAGTTTACGAAAAATAAGATATTTACTGCTCCATACAAACCTGCATACCTTTTATCAAAAAGAGAACTTGGACATTTTAGAAATTGCATTAATCATGTCAAATAAACAAACAAAGCTCTGAATGCCTGATCAACCATAATAAACAACATCCAAATGTACCCAAAAAAATGATTTTACAACAATCTATTTTCTAATTATCTACCAAAAATATTACCACTTGTAATAAACTATGTTATTAAAAATACATAGAACAACATTTTTCTTGTAGATCTGTCAAGCTCTACCATATTTTTGGTACATAAACCTTTGAAAAGAAAGACTATCCATCGGCAACGTCCACGGCCAATAAATATTGTTTGTAACAAAAATCTGTCATTTATAAGAGAAAGTAAAATATTAGTAGTATCGCAAGAAAGAAACAATTGACACGTGATTAATTGAATACGATTTAAGAATTATAAAATACACATAACCGTGTTAACTTTTCTCCATCCTCGACTTGTTGTTGAATGAACAAGTTTCCATTCAATAGCAATATCATCCCAAGACTGCAAAAATTAAAATGCATCGTTTAGTTATATCAACAACTTGGAAATTGATAACAAAATGTAATGAAAAGGATATATGTACAAATTGATCGAGTCATGTGCAAGTAAAACTAAAACATAAGTTATATATCTAATAAGAATTTTATATAACTGGAGAAATAGATAATAAGCATATTATAGCTCAGCCAACATAGAGAAGCTTACTATGTTAACTGCGATGATCAAGCTTCTCAAATTTGTTCTTCACACACACACACACACGTATATATATATATATATATATATATATATATATATATATATACTCATATGTTATCTGAATGCTTTTCTGTAAGATATGTTATCTGATGTTCATACATTACTAAATCATGTATTCAGTTGGCCAAAGCAGGAATTGTTATTCAGTGGAGGCATCATACTAATGATACATTATCAGATTTACTTACACAGAAAAGAGCAAGGAAATGTAAACCAATTTTTTGCAAAATAGAAAATGAGTAACTTTTACGAAGGCATCATCTGTAAAATAAGTTGACAAAGGTATCATGTAGTTTCAAAAACATGAGGTTGTATGTGTAATATATTGTATTGTAATTTGAGTACCTATACTTCATGTTTTTGAAGCTTCGACTTGATCAACTAAAAATATTGTATTACACCCTACAATAATTTATGGGGCTTGCTATTTCTATAGGGAACTTTGTTAGTCCTAGAAGGTTCCCTTTCACATGACTATAGGACTCACCTATACCCATCAGGAGTCTTGCTAGCATATGCCACAACTACAACGATGCCACAACTTATTCAAGCATCAGTCTCATTTATAACAATTAGGAAATATTCAACTATTCCATCCAAAACATATGCACAGACCTAACTACTCCAATATCTTTATGCAGAAATATTTAGGTTATATTGAATTCCTTTTATTCCAAATAACATATCGCATAAATTTCTTAATGAAATAATTATAATTAGCACTCATAAACCCAATAGTAAAACCCTTCAAAATAACCAAACAAAAAGTACAGAACTTGATCACAACACATATATAAAGATAATATTTTTTGTGGACTTGTCAGTTAATTCAAAAATTTTATCAGTTAATTCAAAACATATCAAGACTTTTATCGTAAGAAGATCAATAATGCACAGAGATAAGAAATGGTACCTCAAACATATCAAATTATAACAAAACTTCAGGATAGACAATATTTGTTGTGGACTTGTCAGTTAATTCACGAAGAAGTATGCATAAGCAGGAAGAACTTGTTCATCTTGACAGAGCTAAATATAGTTGACCGTGACTAGATACTGGCGTACGTAAATCTACCCCAACAAATTTGACAGACTGGCCCTGTGATTTATTCATTGTCATTGCATACGCTAACCTCACTGGGAATTGACTTCTTGTCATTTTAATACTTAACTCAGACGAAGAAGGAGTCAAAAAAATTCTTGGAATGAATACCAAGTCGCTATGCTTATCACCAGTTAAAATCTTTGCTTCAAGTATTAAAGCACCACACTTGACTATGATAAGTCTAGTACCATTACAAAGGCCATCTTTCGGTGTAATGTTCCTTAGAAGCATTATTGGACAACCCTCTTTTAAATCTAATTTGAACGGTGGTAGTCCAGGGGGATTGAGTGTGTTCAAATACTCATTCGGGTAGCGATGCATAATAGTCTGATCCACATCATCATCTTCAACCATTTTGTCAACAGCAAAGTATGTATGTATTTCTCCCAAAAAAACCGCCAACGCAGCTAGGTTGATATCATTGACATCATCATTTCTAGCAGATAGAATTGTGCGCTCTTTTAAGAATTCGAGAGTGCCTTTACTTGGCATTTCTAGCTCTGGGTAGATGGCCGAGATAAGATTATCTACACTTTGAGTTATTTTTATTGAATCTGGAAGTTGTATAGATTCTTGAGGGTTAGACCCAATCTACACATTAATGAAGTATTAGTAAATTATCAAATATTCTCGACGATATATAGATGTCAATATGAATAAAGATACAAATACTCAAACCTCATTAAGAAAAGCCGAGAAATCAAATAATACAAATTGGTCATCATGTAAGCGCATGTTAACTTATAAAGTCAAGACATGTATATCTTTCCAAAGTAAAGAACGTTGTAGTGATGCTGCCACTATATGCTCGTGAAGACTTCTAGGTATAACAGGAAGAATCTGCCTAAAATCTCCCCCAAGAACAACAGTAATACCTCTAAATGGTTGTGAGTTATCACGAATGCCTTGTAAGGTCCGATTAACTGCTTCAACACAATGACGATGCTGCATTGGAACCTCATCCCATATAATTAGTCTAGCCTTCCAAAATAATTCCGAGTGTGATGATTGCTTCGTGAATCCACAAACTGAATTTTCTAATATGTTAAGTGGAATGCAGAATGTTGAATGTGCAGTACGTCCCCCATGTAACAACCCAGAAGCAATTCTAGAGGATGCTACTGTAATTACTATATCGCATAAGGAACGACATTTTTTGGCAATTGTATTGTAGAGAAAAGTCTTTCCGGTTCTCGCACTTTACCGTAAAGAAGGTTGTTCTTCTATTTTCATAAACAGATGAAATGATTGCATTATAAGCCATACGCTGACCTTCATTCAGTATATCAATGTTTTGCTGGACATTAATTTGATCAACTTCAATTTGTAACTGCCTATGTTCCCATATAAGTTGATTGCCAACGATAATTCTCTAATTAGCATATGGCAGTGGCATTGGTGGGTAATCTGATAAGCTCTTCCCCGACTCTTGAAGTAAAAGATTAATAAGGTATAAACCATAATCACAAATTTGAGCATTAGTAGGAACATCAATGCCAACATGTACTTATTTTGTGTGATAAATCATCAAAAATATGCATAGAAAATTGGTTCCACAACGCTTCTGGATTTAAAAGAGAGCATTGTGTCAAGATAATAGAAAACAATCTTCTTAATTGAGAGCTTGTTCTCATTATTGATGCTTCTCTAAGACATTGAATCCACTCTTCATCGTCTTCCAAAAGGCCTTTTGCAATACATGATGCCTTATATGTGGGGTGTACAACATTATCAACTATTCTTAAACATTGAAAAGATTGAGTTCCCTCTACGACCGTCAACAGAAGACGAAGATAAAAGCATCCACCTTCATTTGGACTGGCAAAATACATTCTTCCGATTGCAAATCCCTTTTGTCTCTCTCTCCAGAGAGGTTCTTTCTTTTGCCAAACAAAATGCTTTAGAAATTGTTGGTATGTGAGAGTTCAAACTAAATCATTAGTAGAGTAGCATGCAAAAAATCATGTTAGAGTTGTCTGATGATCCTCTTCTCTGTTAAATATTACAGCTATAGGTTCAGAAGGGTTATAGCAGACGTGATGTTTTCCCTCTAGGTGAACAACCAGACGTATAACTGGAGGGAACTCTTGATGCATAGGATATCCAAATATCCGACATGCCGCCTCTATAGGTCTAATGTACCTTGAGTCAATATACTGCTTAATCTCATCTACGGCCCCCAATACCAAAGTTGTGCAATCATAACCCTTGTAGATGTATTTATTGGTATACTTTACGCACCTTACTCCTGCATAAACTTCCACATTTATATGGCAACTAAACAGTCTAAAGAGGTATGAATTATATGGTAAAACATCTCTATTATCAACTTTATGTCTAGACCTTAAAGAATGTTTTCGACCGTCATTGCGCATTTGATATATCGGATACCCATCTTCGCCCATTGTAGTTTTTTCTGCCCAATATTTAGGATATCTCTTAGTGCATTTACCATCTTCCATACATGGTGATTTATGATTTTGAACACCACATGGTCCATGTGTAAGACCCCAACTTTTATGAATAAAGATTAATTTCTCTCGAAATATATTTTTGAATATTATGGTGTGGATATAATATAATGTTATAGTTTTGGGTAATATTTACAAATTTTACAAAGTAAGCAAGTGGTTATATAATATTCGATTGGTCGGGGAATATTCGTTTTAACAGGGAATATTCGTACGACAGCACAATCATTGGTGGACCCCACAATAGAAGTATTGTCGTAATAAGAAAACGACAGAATTATCTTTTTATAAAAATAACGGCGGAAGTGTTACCGTTAAAACTGTTGAAATACTCGATAGTAAAAGTACAGTAATACGCGTGGTTGCATAGTAGCACACGGTATTGGTTATTTATGCTTACGTGAGAAGTCACTCAATTATACTCAATTATTGCTACATTAATTGCTGCATCATATCTCTCATATTATTGATTCAATTATTGTCACAATATCATCTGCATAATATGTTATATTATTAAATCAATAATTGAGATAAAAAAGTTATTTATATTATTAAATTGCAATATTTACAATGTCTAGAAGTTCTGTCAAGGAGAGGTTTGGTCATCTAATTGCGCACCAATAAGGAGAAATTCTTATCGGAAAGCCCCCTCTTTCCTGGGAACAACCTGGTTGTTAAATATTGTGAGTTATAATATTAATGATGAATAAGTTTGTGTTGATTAAAGATGAAATTGATAGTTCCATTGTGTTGGAATTATTAGTGTTAGTGGAAATCGACATTTATTTCGATATTAATTGATGTCCGGAAGTTATAATGACCAATTACAGTAATTAACTTGGGATAAATGAGCAATTAATTGCTATTAATTCACATGATTATAACTATTTGTTCACATGTGTTTACTATTAATTCACATTCTTGTACAATTAGGGGAGTTGGTGCAAGATTGATAATACTTGCATGACTAAGTTAAAATGGAGGTATAGATGGAGGTACTATATTGTAATTCATATTTTAATGATTATAACTATTTTCACATGATTATAACTATTGATTCACATTATTTACTATCGGGGAGGTGGTGCAAGTTTGATAATACTTGCAGGACTAAATTAAAAATGAAATAAAAGTTAAAGGTATTGTCTTGTAATATTTCGAGCCCCAAACGCAAGTAATTATCGAAACTATATTTTCCTATAAATAAAGCTCATTCTTCCTTCATTTCTCACCAATTCACTAAAGCTTTAGAGCAATTATTATAGAGAGAAATTATAGAGAGAAAGAAGAAGAGAAGTCTACCTCACTATTCCAATATCCAGCTTTCTTCTAAGGTAAGGGTATTATTTCTCATCATATTCATGAAGAGAGCTATTGTTATTCCATTCCATATTATTATGTTGAATAACTTTTATCTATAATGGCATCCGTATATACATGGTGAAGTTCTTCTATTATTCCATTCTTTATTATTCTGTTGGAATAACATGTCTGTGCGGTCTATCACATGCATAGTGAATTCTATTGTTATTCCATTCTTTATTATTCTGTTGGAATATCTTGTCTATGCGGTTTATGCATGACCTGGTTCCATTCTTTATTATTCTGCTGGAATATCTTTTCTGTGCGGTTTATGCATGACCTGGTTCCATTCTTTATTATTCAGTTGGAATATATCGTCATGCATGCGGTTTACGCATGACACGTTCCATTCTTTATTATTACATTGAGAATAACTCGTTTGTCTGCGCGGTCTATCGCATGCATGGTGAATTCTTCAGTTATTCCATTCTTTATTATTCTGTTGGAATAACATGTCTATGTGGATTACCGCATGCATGGTGAATGATCCTTTGTATTCATTCCTTATTAAATTATGGAAATGATCTGTCAACGTGGATTACCGTATGACGGGCGAAAATCCATTTACAGTTTTATATATTCTATGATACTCATTTGGTTAAAGTTTTGGCTTCTATACTCAATGAAATTAGTAGAATATCCTGGATATTTGCGCTTTATCCGGTATCTTTTCATGGAAATATTCTTCTGAGCATTCTTGAATTTTACTCCATAAAGCAGTATCATGTTGACAATTTGGATGTAATTGATTTCAAGATAAATTAACTTATAAATCTTTAAAATTTATTCTTGAACTTGTTTTATTGAATTATTATGTCATTGTCATCATCCTCATGCTTATATTGTGATGAAAGTCATCTTTGGCTTACGTGCATAGATGGACTTGATATGATTATGACCAGGGATTATTTGGTATAATCATGACCTGTAATGTTATAAATGATGTAGTAAAAGTCCTCAATAGCCTGTAGTGCATTGATGGACAGTTTTTGGTATGATTATGACCAGGGATTATTTGGTATAGTCATGACCATTCATGATTTAATGAGTATCCTTGACACGTAGTACAGGGATGACTCGATGATATGGTTTATTTATTAAGCTGAGTCTCAGCGATAAAAATTGATGAAAACATTTTAAATCATAGAAGATAGTAGATATCATGCTCTACTTGACTCTTCTAATGGATTGCTTATTCATTGCAGCTTAAACTTGATGTCTATTATATTTTATCAGTTTAACATTGTTGAAGACTAATGATAATTTATTCTGCATTATCTTAGTCATAATATTTCTTACTGGGCTAGTTGAGCTCACTCTTTCTTTCATTGCTCTCTTCAGGAAATGAGAACGTAGCCGGGACTAGTCGGGGAATGGAGTGACCATCCAGATGATAGCATTAGTAGTCCTCACTATTCTGTTAAATAGTGTGACAATAAATGTAATGAGGACTCCATTGAGTGTGGATACGGTCCAGATGACAATATTCTTATTAAAACTCTTAGATTATGTTTTGTCGTATTTTACACGACTGTTGTATAATTAAGTTGTATTTGAATTTTGTACCATGTATTTGGCGACTCAAGATGAGTGATGTATACCTATTTTGGGGGCGTCACACCATGTACCATGCAAGTTTTAACAGTTTCATATATAAGTGGATCAGAAATTGGATCTGGGAATTCGGCACAAACAGCTCTATTTACTTGTTCACGTGTTCGTATTTTATCAGACCCTTGAAGAAATATTAGCAAGTGCATGTGCGGTAACCCACGCTTTTGGAATTTAATTGTGAAAACATGTGCCACCTTTGCACCAAATATTTTCTTCTTATCAATCTCCATCATCAAAGCTCGTCGCTTCAACTCAAATACGCGGGCCACCAAGTCTGGGCGGTCAATTGACGTTTGATGTGCTAACAATGCATCTTTTATCTCGGGCCAATTCGGATTTTCCGTCATAGTTAAGAAAATATCAAGGTGTTGGTTATACCGAGTTATGGCCATAGAATCTTGGAAGATTTCAAACATTTGCCTTGGACCCCCAGAAAAAAGAAGAAGGTAAAACTACTCGTTTACCAACTTGATTAGCCTCTAACCCATCAGGAACTACCTCGATCAGATCTTGGTATAGATCATATCAAAATTTTTGTTGGTTGAGCCTATAATATGTTAATCAATTTTGCTCTGTTGTCGCCCATGCATCTACAATAAACTCTTGAAATAATCTACCGCCCCTCAAGATAGTTGAATACTCAGTAGGTCTTTCAAACAAACGATACCCATAATATTGTAATTGCGTAAGTCTTTTTGATGAAGCTTTACCTTGATTGACATCTCACTGCTTAAAATTTGGTTCCCATCCAAACTCACCATACGGAAACAACAATACGTAATGTAGTGGTAAATAAGTTGGATGATATTCATTTATCTGCATCAACTGGTCACTCCCTCTTAACCGTACATTAATATCTCTCATCGTAGAGAATTCAGCACCATCTCTAGGTAATATGACAGCAACCTCCTCTGACGTGGGAAAATTATGAGTTCGACGGTCTTTTGCTGCACTATAATGAAGGTAAGCTGGGATGTCGTGATTGTTCAGATGTTCCCAACTTAAAATTGCAGCTGCACATCTAAACTTATCCAAAAATGAGTTGTATCTCAAAAGACTATCCTGTATTGTTCTTAGGACATCCTCTCGCAGCTTCGGGTTTCTTCGAGAATGATATCCTAAAGCAATAGCGGCATCATGAATGTATAATTGTGCATATACTGGATCTTGATCGGCTGGAGGTTGTAGTAACCTTGTCCGAAGTCGCAATTCCCCATGGATTGTAAATGCGTTGGGACCCCTACTAGGAACCACTCTATCATCCATATGTACACCTAAGCTCGTAAAAGCATTAGCCACATTGTACAGTCAGGTATAACTTCGAAAGGACTTTGACTGATCATCATTGACATCGTATAATGATTGAATTTCTGGAGGAGGCGTTAATAGTTGTGGAAGTCAAATCTTTCCTTGCAAATAATATGTTCCGAAGAAAGGGAGGTCAACAAATGAATTTGATAACTTTTTGTCTTTCCAATGCAATGTTGAGCAGTGAGGAGACTACATATTCATTTTATCGAGGTAGTGTCTTCCTAAAATAGGATGCGGCAGTGGGGCTATATTTGTAGGCAATGCCTCCTCTTAGCTTCATCAAGGATTGACTGAATAATTGTTAATAACCTAGAAAATAAATGAACTGGTTTCAAATAGTTCACATATATCTTAACACTCCTTATGGTATATAGTTATAAATAATTTGCATTGAACTAACCCAAAAGTTGGTGATGTAGGCATGGAAGATGATATAATATTACGGGAGTCATGTATATGCTCTATATTATTTGGTGGAAGAAGGATTTCTGCACCCATTGAATTTGAGTTAGTTTAATGTAACCTTTGAGGTGGTATAAATCGGAACTGGAGGAATTCGATTAGAATCTGATGGCACAGTTTTTAACAACGACGGATGCTGATAAAAATGATTCTTGATCGCGATACAATCTCGTTCATAAGCTGTGCATTTGGATGGCCTGGGGATCAAACCAGGGAAAAATCTTGGTTGAAATAGATATGGTTGAGATTGTATTATTTTTGCCTGCTTCTCTCTTTCACAACACAAGCACTGAGTAATATGTATTTGACGCACATCACCATTATCTCTTTCTCGTCTTTTACATCGAGGAATTGGAGCTTCATCAAGGATATTTTTATTGAATCCCTACAAATAACAATAGATATCTAAGTGTAAAGATAAGAAGTCGTAGTATTTTTTTAAGAAAAAAAACCCTAGTTTTCTATTTATTCGGATTAGGGTGCATATATTCAGTTTGATTAGTTTTGTATTTCACACGCAAGTGCTGTGCAATATGCATTGCTCGCCACTTTCTGTTTATTGTCTTTTACATTGAGGAAGTGCAGTTTCGTAAAGGATATTATTATTGAAACCCTAAAAAGATGTATAATTATAAACCTAAGAAGGCATAGTGTCGTTAATAAATTAGGTTCAAATATTTTGTTTATATGACTTTGTGTAACAAATCTTTTTAACTACTAACATAAATGTCTGGAATATTGTATAATTACCACAGGCAAATTGGGAGCTTGATTTTCTTTTTCTTTTCCTTTTTGATTCTCCTTCCCTTTTTCTTTTGCTCGAAGTTTTCTTTGATTTTCCTGATAGCGTACAAATATAAGATGCTTTATCTTGGAAAATAAAGTATGAGATTAAGAAAATAAAAAGTAATCTTATCTTGCCTTACGCATATTCTTCAACTCAGATTCTTCTCTAATGACAATGGCAATATTCTTTTTCCGGTAATGCTTTATCTATTAAAGAAAGGAAAAAAGAAGGTTAAATATAGAAAGTATAAAAAAAGAACTATTAAAAAGCAAGTTTCCTATAAAAGAAGAAAATAATTTTACCATGCATTGCAAATGATAATCCTCCTGTCCCAAATTGAAAGACGCGTTAGAAATTTCAAAAAGGAATAGTAATTGTTCAATTTTCATTAAGTCTGAAAAAGGAACTTACATATCCAAACATAGTATAAGAAGATGGACCCATGGACAGGGTGACCTCATGATTCATATTTGCTATTGAAAAAATGTATTAGTGTGAAACGAATCAAATTCAGTGATGAAAGAATATTCTTATTACTAATTAAATCTGTCATAACTACAACAATATTTCACATTCAAAATAATAATATTCACAATATTTAACTATGAATTGATTGTGTTTCAATAGTATACTAGTAATTATACTTTCTTTAAATAATTAGTAGTACTACCTAAGTCTTGTTTTATTTGTTAAATTTTTTCCTTTCAAATTTTATGATTGTTTAAAATAGAATAAATGTGTCATAAAAAAAAGAAGTTAATATTCAATAAAGGGTACAATTGTCATTTTAAAAGGAGGTAGTAATAACTAATAACAACTAATAAGTACGGTTACTTAATATGCAGGAATATTAGATATTTAAATTATTAAGAACAGTTGATAATGAGAGACTTTAATTTAAAAGGATATTAGACAGTACAAAATTTGGACCCAATTTCCATACTATCATAATCAAAATAATAAATTTTAACCAAACATTACCATAATCCGGAAACATACAACTGGAACACAAAACTCACTCCCCATGTATTATTTGTTTTTATTGTCGTATAGGTTGCTTTTTGGCTTTTGCATTTGCAGCTGCAGTATAAGAGCCTAGTGAAGGTATGATGCATTTTTGTGGAAGGGCATCAAAGAATGGTCTTTTTCTAATCTATTCTATTTTGTTATGAACAATCTTAAAGACTATTTGTACACAACTACTATGGCCTATGGGGGGTTATATACTATAGAAAGATTTTAATTTTAGTTATTTGACGTTGTCTAATAAATAGGTGTGATAATGATGCAAATTGACCCCATGTGTAATTTTTGGAAAGATGATATATATATATATATATATATATATATATATATATATATATAGATTGCGAATGTTTAACTCGACTTTTTGATTGATTACGCGGAGATGTGTAATAAGTGAGGTTCTTTTATAATTTCTATCGATTATGTGGTAAGTTTTGAAATTTATGGTAATACATAATAGTAACAGGACTCTTTTTTAGAATTGGTATCCACGAACACAAAATTTCAGAAGGTATGGGGGTGTATTTGCATTTCAAGTGAAATCAAAACTCAACCTCATTCAAAATATTAACGATGAATTTCAGACCATTGAAGCCTTGGTTTAATAAAAAAAAAAGGTTAAAATGTTACCATTCATTTTAGGCCAAAAACATTAAGTACATATAGCTCAAAATATTTGACAAATTAATTCACAAAAAATTGAAATATTGTTTTCGCACCACCAGGCACTATAATTAGAAACAATTTTAATACTTTTTCTAAAATTGAAATAAGTTAGTTAAAAAAAGTACAATGTATTAATTTGTACTCTACTTCCTTTAATAATGATGATATCATTAAAAGTATGAAATCAGTCAATAGTCGAATACAAATTATATCTAGCGTAACAAAATTCTCTCTTTATCTGTTTCAACAATCTCACTTTTATTTCCTCTCTCTCCTCCACCGTGTTTGGTTTATATTTGTAATGGGTGTTGTTTATATCTATAATATTAAATTGATTCGTAACCTCTCAAACCACGCACACTTAAATTTAAATTGATTCTTAACCTCTCAAGCCTAGTAACATCTTGGAAGGTTTCAAATTGGGGGGGGGGGTGAAGAAGAAAAAATACAAAATAAAAATGAGATGAAACTGAAAGTCAGCTTCTATTCAGGTTTAATTAAGCCAAAACCAAAGAAAATTGCCACAACATTGAATTGAAACGTCACTGATTTTATAAAAATCTTTGAAACGTCACTGATTTCCAGGAAATTAATTGGTAAAAACTCATGAAATATGAGTAGGAGAACAGACATCCTACAGTGCTAATGTACCAAAATCTCTAGACACCCCCACTAATATGACATAATAATACAAAATCTGAGCATACATATAAGAGATATCTAATGTGAAACTTCTATAATGTGTTCTATTCAGACATCCCCAATCAAGCCATGTGATTTACAAACTATAAAGTAAAGTAAAATTTCCATTCAAAGAATCACAATAACAATAAACACAAAACACAAAACACAAATAGAAAATGCTAAAAAAATCTATAGTTTGCACCATTGTGCAAAGTCTAAAGAAAACAAAACCATTAGCCTCATTGACTACTAATTAAAATTTTCAAGAAACACGAAATAAAAATAGAAGACTTAAGAAAATAAACATCTGTCTCTAGGAAAACCAAAAACCCATCAGCTCAGAATGTCACAAAAAACACTATGAACGTTCATTTTCTTCAGGTACGTTGTGAATCCATATGATCAGCAAAATTAAGAGACCCATATATAGTAATTGCAAACTCATAAATAGAGTCGTGTATACACATTATTACACATTATTGTATAAAAATCTACAAAACCCGCAAAAGATAAAAGCCAAAACATAATGGGCTTGCTTCAAAAATCTACAAAACTCAGTCGAGCTAAAAGTGAAAATAATGGGTTTTGCTTTAAACGTGTATAAAACCCACAAAAGCTTAAAAACATAAAGGGGCTTGTTTCAAAAATCTACAAAACCAACAAAAGATAAAAGCCAAAACATAATGGGTTTGCTTCAAAAATCTATAAAAAAGCTAAAACATAATGGGGTTTGCTTTAAAAATCTACGAAACCCACAAAAATCTAACAAAACCTTAACAATACAAAGGGTTTTTTAAAAAAATCAATAAATCAAAAAAAGCTAAAAACGTAAAGAAGAAGAGGCTTACCCTGGTAGAGGAATATCAGAACTAACAGTAGCAGCAACCATGAATTCCACAAACAGTAAAAGAGAGAAAGCAAACACAAAGAATAGAGAAGAAAAGTTGTGACCATACTACAAATCCAAAAAGGAATCCAAAGAAATCAACAGAAATGGAAAGAAATCTTTCTCATTAAAAGTCCCCATTATTTCACCAAAAAACAAAAACAGTAATTTGATTTTCTATAAATTTCTCACTGTTTCTCATTTCCTCTGTGAGTTACCATGACTTACAATGACTGATTTGTTCAAGTTAATTGTGCATAATTTCAAGTTTGAAATCCACGCCTTCTTAATGTACCTTGATACTCTACAGGAGACTTTAGCAATTAAAAAATCAATTTTATGTGCCTCTTTTTATTGCCATCAATATATGCTAAGAATATAATTCCAAAACATTATATATGTGTATGCAGAACTTACAAAAGTTTCAAATTTACCAAGTTTGCAAGCTGTGCAGGAATTCCCTCCGTAAGATAATTATTATTTAGATACCTGCACATTTAAGTTGAAGGCAAACCATAAATAACTATGTGGGAAAAATGAATATCATTTGAAGTAGTTCAAATTTCATTGACTTATAGGTTGCGCAGAACTGGAAAGCACCCTCAATACGAATAAGTTCCCTAATAAATAGTTGAACCAACACCTAATAAATTCAAGAATAAGCTACATGTTATAAAGATGATAGAGCAAGTGCATAAAACTAAAGACCATATCAAAAGATAAACAGGAAACCAAAATCAATAAACAGGATATAATATAAGCATTCACAAAAGCCACAAAGTGAACCAAAATTACATGAAATGTACTGATTTTAGGTTGATAAGTGTGGGAATATATAATTAGACTTATTGGAAAAAGAAAACAATAAATTAATCACCTTACAAACAACAAACATTAGAAGGAAGAAAAAATTGGGGAAAACTAAGTTGAAATCATGTAACGAAACAAAATATATATAGATTTACCTATGGCAATAAGGTGGGAAATAGATAACTCTAAAACTGAACCAATTCAATCAATAACAGAAACCAAAGAAAAAAGTTAGTTTATATAATAATAATAATAATAATAATAATAATAATAAAGAAAATAATGAGATTTACCTATGGCAATAAAGTGGGAAATAGATAACTCCTTACTTAAAATGATACAGTAATCCACCTACCCTCAGGGCCTTTCTCTTGAACCTATTCATTAATGAAAATTTCTTGAGTCTTGACTTGACAACATCTCCAAGAGGGACATTTGAAGCCTTTTTAGAATTTAGGAGCCAGGGATGCTCTGTGAGCAGAGGAAATTAAATTTTTAGCTGAATATGGTAAAAACAATTATTAGATAAGTAAAACAATATTATTCAGAACGACGCAAAAGGGGGTGCCATTCTAAGTACACAAATAGCATGTGAATCCAAAAGGAAAAACAACCTGCAAAGCAAATAAACCCAAAATTCCTATACATACGAATTTACCCCTCTAATCTTAAGGAGTCCTCAAACTAAACTCTCCCAAAAAGTCAGTAAAGGAAACAGCATAATTTGAATAAGTGGGACTTCAGAGGGCATCTGCCTCGATAACAATTGCTACCAAATAATTTATACATATTTTTGCTTTTTCAACAAAGTTTTTCTTTTCTTTTCCCTTTCATTTTTCTTATACGGATAAGTTCTTGGGAACCATGTGTTATTTAATTTATAACTTCTTTTTCCCTCTTTCTTAAGCCCGCTAAAAATGTTCAATCTTTTCAATTCTTCAACAATGTTTTGACTCAAACCAATAAAATTGAGCCACATCGACTAATAATGAATGGTTGGCTCCATATTTGGTTTATGCCAAATAAGAAATATGTTATTGGTTGATAAATACGATGATCATCTTTTGATATCAGACCTTCCTCTAAAACAACAGATATGTCCCATCTTTGGATCCCTTATTTCCATGTCAATGTTACCCACAATAGATTAAGAGAAGACAAGTACTGGGGACCATAATTATAAAGCCTAATCAATGTCTGGCATGTAAGGTTCTAGATGAAGGGTAGTGTGTCGTTTAGAGTAAAATGATATAAACCAAATGACAATGACTTGAGATGTTATGCATCCTTTAGAAAGAAATTACCAAGCACTTCAAACTTTAAAACCTAGACAAACCCTGACCCCCTCCTCTGCCACCATTTTGTGGGTTAGAAAGAAAACCCATAATATGACTAACTACAGGGTGATAAATTACAGGGTATTAACACTCATGAAATACATAAAAACCATCATTAATTAGAGTTGCATAATTCAAGACGAAATGCCACCAGACATTTTAGAAAAATAAACGACAATCCCTTCTATAAAAGCAAATAAAGACATTAATAAGCCCTTGTATAAAAGCAACAAATGACAATAATAATCCTATTCACTGCCAGTACTAATACATGTTAAGAAAGAAATGAAGTAATTTAAAGGGAATAGAAAAAATAAACTTGCCTTCGAATTCAAGGGAAAAAATACAATTAACTCGTTATAATTAAGTGTAAAAGGTTAGGAATTTCCTTCAATTCCTATTAAATAAAAGCAATGCAAAGAGAAAACAAAAAAAAAATATGTCACTTGGTGAAATTATGACTACATGACTACCATCAAAGTTCCATTTCACACCTTAATAAAATTTATTAAAAAAAAGTTTTTAAGTCAGAAAAATAAAAATATCTCAGTTCATTCCATATCATCCCAAACTCGAAATAGAGCATCATTCACCACACTAAAAAAGGGAAAGTAATCGAAATAAGTCACTGAGAAAATCGGTAGAGTAGCACAATCATGAGAGCATCAAGCTGATTTAACTTATTATAATTAGATAAATTTAAAAACACACTAATAGTACATATCTTTTCCAAAATCTATGTTGTTACTCTTAAATGAGTATTATATAGCAAATTCAGTAATGTCAGTAAATATAGACAAACTTTTATCATCTACAACAAACACGAGCAACTAAAAAAATACCAAAAAATGTAAACTTGCAAATACACAAAATAATGGTTACGGAAAAAAGTTGGAATAATTTTAAGCTGAAATGCACAATTATTTTACCCTTGTTACTCAGTAACACAAACCCAAAACATGATACATGTGAACCAAGACAAAAAAACCAGCGTCACCTTGCTTAAAATCCTCACCCACCGTGTTATGCCGTTTCACTGAAAGATTCCATTGCTATTAAGAAAAATGCATTATTCAAACAAACCAGAGCAGAAAGAAATACTTTTCAGGCCATGGAATATCAGGGAGTACATAAAAAGAACATCCTTTTTCTATCAACTGACATTTTTTTTCTCATTTTCCTTAAATAATGATGAAAAAAATGAGAGCTTGACCGAGAAATTAAAATCATTTTTGAGGTGCATTTTCCACATAAGTTCAAAGAAAACTTTTACATTGAAAAAAAATACTTCAAAAACGGACTTGACCAACATTTAAACACTTTTTTCTTCCAAAACCAATTTTAACTTGTAGAATTCTGAAAAGTTAAAATAGCATAAACATTTGAAAATTTAGGAATAATATTCCATGGAGAATGCATTAAATAAATCTCAAGCTCCTTAAATAAAAACTGAAAAGGACCAATAAATGATAAAAACACAAACAAATATACTAATCTTTTATTTAGAAACAAAAGCTCAACACCCAGATTATAAAAATACCAAGTTTCTTTAAAGTATGTTGATAGACACGTAATTCATACATTTTATTATCCCTAATTTTGTCCTTTTAATTATATTAGTTTATTAAATTAATATATTTTATTTTATTTTGTAGGATTTAATATTTATTGCAATAAAGTCAAAATCTTGGTGATCAAGCGATATTAAATGCTCTTATTCATATAAGGAATGTCCAAGAAGAATCATACAAGGAGAAGGAAAGAGGTGGAACAATCTTAGTGTGCAAGTCAAATCCAACAAGAGAATGAAAAGTATATCTAGAAGATCTTTTTCAGAAGTTGATTACCACTAGGAAATTGAATTATACATGAAAAGGGAACCAAAGTGTCCAAGTTCAATGAATCTAAATTAGGGTTCAAAGTTATTTTCCCTATAAATAGGCCTCTTGTTTTAGAGAGAAAGGCACCACTTGTTATTTTCCTTTTCTCAGTTTTTCACTAGTGTAGGAAGGAGTAAGATATTTAGAGTTTGTCCTTTCTCTTATTCCAATCAGTCGTGGTACTACTGTTAGGGAGTATTTGTAACTTTCTTTTATTTATATAATAGAAATTCTATTTTTAATTATTGTTCTTATTTCATGCGAATAGTAGTACTAATATTATTTGTTTTTGTTTTTTAATTCCATGGCTAGCTAAATTTCTAATACCTAGGATTATGATGAAACTAAGTATTTCATAAAAATATTTTCTTTTCGTTCCAAAATTAATGCCTAATTATTCTCACCTTCATATTTTCCTCCGCATAAATTGCATATGATTTCTATATTGATTGCGAGGTTTTGATAAGTTATAGTTAATCTGTGAATTTTTCACAACTTATGCTTTCCCATATTAATTATATAAATCATTATTTTTAAAGGGAAGGGGAAATAATTTGGGAATTGATTTAAGAAATAAGAAATTATTTATTATGTTAATATTTGGTGGATTCTAATTCCTAGGTATCTTTTCTCATTAATAGTTTTCATCATTAATTAATAGTTTGCATAATTTAGTTAAAAAATCTTCTCCACCATTTTTGTTTCTAATTTGCCTAAAATATTAATTAAGGATATATTAAAGAATTAATCTAGTCTCTGTGGGTTCGACCTGTACTTGCCAGTTCTTCAATTTGACACTGTGCACTTGCAGTTACATATTTTATCACATCAAGTTTTTGGCGCCGTTGCCGGGGACTAGAATTAATTTTTATTTATTCCTTAATTTTTATTTATTCGAATTAGTTTTAACTCATTTTTTTTTCAGGATTATTGAAGCGGATCGAAGAAGCGAAAAGATAAAGATTTTGTTGTTGCGCTTTCTTCGGTACTTCATATCTCCATATTTTATTTTATTTTGAAATAAAAAAAAAAAGTAGTTTAGTTTTTTATATATATTTTTTTTATTTGTCGCATTCATGCATTCAATCACGTAGAGCACATCCTGTTAGGTTTTATTTTTTATTTTTTATCTTTTGTCAAATATAAATTGTGGTGATTGCTGGAAGATTGAGGTACGTCAAAATTTCTCCTTCTTTCGTAATTCACATAGTTTTAGGACATTTTATTTGTTTATAGTTTTTTTTATTTGTGTATTTTCATCTTTAATCTAACATTAAGGGCACAACCTGTAACAAGATAAGGTGGGATTTCATCACCCTTCCTTGGCCCACAAACAACCCAATTTGCATTTTGCATGACCATGACCTAATAAAATCAAGTAGACGTTGGCCCTAGGACTCTCGAGCTCAATTAGGACAAGAAACTCCAAGAGGAGTCTGAATTTTAAATTAATCAAACTACTGGTGTCTAGGCAAGTGGTTCAAAAGGTATACGCCTAAAGATTGTGTGGTTATTCAATTAGTCACCGTATCTATGGAGAGACTCCCACCTTTCTTACACTTACCTGGCTAGTGGTATGATTAATTTCGAATTTGGTGGACCTTGCGGTGTAACTTGGAACATTTAGAAGCTGTCTAGATTTTATTTAGGTTAACCTTAGAAGTAAATTTTTTTTTTTTATTTATTTTTTTTTTTTTTGCTTATCTGCTTATTTGCTAAGTAGTGTAAAAAGTGTGGATTAGGGACGAAACATCCCGATTAGTGAGAAAACTTGATTTTTCGGATTTCACTTTAAAAGATCTCACTTTAACAAAACTGGAGGGCACCCAAACTGTTTCTTTAAGGGATCGATGTTATCCTTCCCGCTCTGCACAACCTTCATGTATTAGTCTACCATCGGTAACTGGTAACAATTTTGAACTTAAGCCACATTTTATAAATATGTTACCTAGGTTTACGGGGATAGAAGATGCATATTTATTTATTCAGGAATTTAAGGAAGTTTGTGCCTTAATGAAAATTCAACAATTGTCTGATGACTCAATTAGGCTAAGATTTATAACATTTGCTTTAAAAGATAATGCTAAAAAGTGGTTATATAGCCTACCAAATAATTTCATATCAACCTGGGAGGGATTTGTCGTTACATTTCTAAAAAAATATTTTCCAAATCATAAAACTGCTAAAATTATGACTACAATTCATCAATTTTGCCAACTTGAAAAAGAGTCCTTTTGGAAATATTTTGATAGATTTAAAAATTTGTTATCCCAGTGCCCACACCACAGAATTGAGAAATGGAGATTGTGTCAAATTGCTTACGAAGGTTTAGACTATCCCACTAAAACAATGTTAGAGTCAATGTGTCAAGGGGATTTTTTGAATAATGATGAGAAAAAGGCTTTGGAGTTTTTAGAAGACTTAGCAGAAAAAACCATGCAATGGGAACCATGCCCGAGAGACAGATAAACCTAGTTCATCTAGGGGTGTTCATACAATTGACAATTCAATTGCTACAGAAGTTAAGTTGGGTTGTGTACTTAAAAGACTTGAAGATTTAGAAACTAGGGGACAATCACACGTGAACCAAGTCTCAACACCAACACCTTTATGTCTAAAGTGTAATTCACCAAGCCATGTGATTGAGGAATGTCCTAGAGTCGTGCCCCAATTTGAAGAATATGAACAAGTCAATGCAATGTTTCAACGACCTAGGAATGACCCATTTGCACCCACTTATAATCCTGGTTGGAGGAATCATCCTAATTTTACATGGAACCAAGGACCCTACCCAAATAATTCTTCAAATCAGGTCAATCAGTCTATAAATCAATCTTTTCAACCTTACCAAAAGTCAAATCCTGGTCCGTACCAAAATTCAAATCCAGCACCTCAATATCCACCAGGTTTTTCTAATGAAAGTGAGAGGAGACTTATCACCTTAGAGAAGAGTGTGGAAACTTTAATAAAATCCATTTCTCGCCTAGAGATCCAAATGAGTCAATTGGCCACTACAGTTAGTGAAAGAGAGAAGGGTAAACTTCCTAGTCAACTCAAGACCAATCCAAAATTTCCAGTCCCTACTCAAAAACCTTATCATGTTAATTCACTTGAAAACAACCAAGTCAATCATGTGAATTCTGTAATCTCTTTAGGGTCTGGAAATTATTTTAACAATCATGCTAGAATTGATAATGAAGAAGAGAAAAAAATTAAATGTTGAATCTAACGATCCATCTTCAAAGTCAACCCAGCCGCAAAATCCCACAAACTCTGAGTCAGTAGGCCCATCCACTAATCATGTTTCAAAACATGATTCAACCACACCTTATTAGTCAATTAAAAAAGCCTTCAAACCAAAAGCCCCATTCCCTCAAAGACTTATTTCAAACAAGCAATCAGCCCAATTGGACAAAATTCTAGAAGTGTTCAAACAAGTGAAAATTAACATTCCTCTTCTAGATGGCATTCAACAAGTTCCCTCATATGCTAAATGTCTAAAAGATTTGTGCACACATAAAAAAACCACTCATGTTCCTAAGAAAGCTTTTCTAACAGCCCATGTGAGTTCTATCTTGTCATGTCAAGTCCCTATGAAATATAAGGACCCCGGTTGTCCTACTATTTCATGCATCATAGGTGACACATTAATTGAAAAAGCTTTGCTTAATTTAGGAGCTAGTGTGAACCTGTTACCATTTTCTGTGTACGAAACCTTAGGCTTACGAGAGTTGAAAAAGACAAGTGTCACACTTCAACTAGCTGATCATTCCACTAAAGTGTCAAAAGGAATAGTTGAAGATGTACTTAGTAAGGTTGGTGATTTTGTCTTCCCTGTTAACTTTATTGTCCTTGAAACCCAGCCTGTTGTCAATCCCAAGGGTCAAATTCCTCTAATTTTAGGTAGACCATTTCTAGCAACTTCTAATGCGTTAATCAACATCTATAGAAATGGACTAATGAAATTGACATTTGGGAACATGACAATTGATTTAAATGTGTTTAATGTGGGAAAGCAACCTTGTGATTTTTCTGACCAACCCGTTGAAGTGAACATGATTCAGGACATGTCCGACAATGAACTTACAGTTGAAGACGAAATTTTTAATTTTTGTCTAAATCATTTTGGTCAAAATTGGGATGAAACAGAATATGTAAATGAGGTTAATGAAATGCTAGAGTCATCAACATCAATGTCTTACTCTAAATGGGAACCCGAGACTAAGTCATTCTTGCAATCTTCAGAACCTCTTAAAAAGAGTTCACCAGAGTTAGAACTCAAACCTCTGCCTGATAATCTTAAATATGCCTATTTAGGTCCCTCCAAAACTCTTCCGGTAGTCATTGCTTTCGATTTAACAAACACACGGGAGGAAGAGTTATTGACCATCTTGAGAGAAAATAAGGAAGACATAGGATGGAGTGTAACTGATATTAAGGGGATCAGTCCAACCATTGTCCAACATAGGATCCACTTAATAGATGATGCTAAACCTGTGAGAGACACACAAAGGCGGTTAAACCCGGTTCTAAAAGAGGTTGTTAAGAAAGAAATTCTTAAGTGTCTAGATAACGGGATCATTTATCCCATTTCTGATAGCTCGTGGGTAAGTCCTGTTCAGGTGGTACCTAAAAAGTCTGGCTTAACGGTGGTTCAAAATGAAGCTAATGAGTTAGTTCCCACTCGTGTCCAATCTGGTTAGAGGGTTTGCATAGACTATAGAAAACTCAATGCTGCCACAAGAAAGGATCATTTTCCTTTACCCTTCATAGACCAAATTCTAGAAAGATTAGTTGGTCATGCTTATTATTGTTTCCTTGATGGTTACTCGGGCTACTTTCAAATTCCATAGCCTCGAAAGACCAAGAAAAGACCACATTCACTTATCCATATGGAACCTTTGCATATCGTCGTCTACCCTTTGGGCTATGTAGTGCCCCTGCCACTTTTCAAAGATGCATGATGAGCATTTTTTTGACATGGTAGAGAAATTTCTAGAAATTTTCATAGATGATTTTTCCATGTTTGGGTTTACATTTCATGAATGCCTTCACCACCTTGACTTAGTTCTAAGGAGATGTAAGGAAACAAACTTAATCCTAAATTGGGAAAAATGTCATTTTATGGTAAAAAAAAGGAATTGTTCTTGGTCACATCATATCTGAAAAGGGAATTGAAGTAGATAAAGCCAAAATCAACCTCATTTCTAATCTTCCACCACCTAGGACAGTCAAAGAAATTCGTTCTTTCCTAGGGCATGCAGGATTTTATAGGCGATTCATTAAATATTTTAGTAAGAAAGCAAGACCCTTGACCAATCTTCTAGGTAAAGATGCAAAATTTGAATTTAATGAAAAATGTCTTCAATCCTTTGAACTACTCAAAAAGGAGTTAACTTCATTTCTATCATCAAATCACCGATTGGAGACAACCATTTGAGTTAATGTGTGATGCATCTGACTATGCAGTTGGTGCTGTTCTAGGGCAAAGAATCAACAAGATTCCCTATGTCATATACTATGCTAGTAGGACTTTGAATGATGCTCAATTGAACTATTCAACTACTGAAAAAGAACTTCTAGCTATAGTTTTTGCCTTAGAAAAGTTTCAATCTTATCTTATTGGGTCTAAAATAATTGTTTACACTGACCATGCTGCTCTCAAACATCTTCTTTCCAAAAAAGATTCAAAAGCCCGTTTAATTCGTTGGGTCTTATTGCTCCAAGAATTTGACCTAGAGATACGAGACAAAAAAGGGTCTAAAACGTGGTAGGATCATTTGTCATGTTTAGTAGTGGAGTCCAACTCTGACCTGCCCTTAAATGAATCTTTCCCAGATGAGCAGCTTTTATCTATATCTGCTACACCTTGGTTTGCTGATATTGTGAATTACCTAGTGACTAGTGAGATTCCTTCCCATTGGTCCAAACAAGACCGATCCAAGTTTCTTTCACAAGTCAAACACTTTTATTGGGATGACCCCTATTTGTTCAAATATTGTCCTGATCAAATCATTAGGAGGTGTGTACCCGACTACGAGTTTAGAAGTGTTCTATCATTTTGCCATGACCAATCTTGTCGAGGACATTTTGGAGGCAAAAAGACGGTCGCCAAAGTTCTCCAATGTGGTTTCTATTGGCCTAGTCTATTCAAGGATGCCACATCATTTTGTGCCAATTGCAATAGGTGTCAACAATTAGGGAGGATCACTAGGAGGAATATGATGCCAATGCAACCTATTCTGGTCATTGAATTGTTTGATGTGTGGGGAATCGATTTCATGGGCCCATTTCCAAATTCTTTTGGAAATCTGTACATTTTACGTGCGGTGGATTACGTGTCTAAGTGGGTAGAAGCTATACCAACCAAGACCAATGACAACAAGGTTGTTGTCAAATTTTTGAAAGAGAATATTTTCTCTCGATATGGTACCCCTAGGGCCATAATCAGTGATCAAGGCAAACATTTTTGCAATCAGCCTTTTTCATCCTTGCTAAAAAAGTATTCCATCACCCACAAGCTTGCAACATCAAATCACCCTCAAACAAGTGGTTAGGTAGAAGTCTCAAATAGGCAAATAAAACAAATCTTGGAAAAAACGGTGAGTTCTAATAGAAAAGATTGGTCTCTAAAATTGTCAGATGCATTGTGGGCTTACCGTACTGCCTTTAAGACTAATTTAGGAATGTCACCGTATAGGCTTGTGTTTGGGAAAGCTTGTCACTTACCTGTTGAACTTGAACATCGTGCTTTATGGGCCATAAAATAGTTGAATTTTGATATGTCCACTGGTGGGAGTCATAGACAATTGCAATTAGCTGAGTTAGATGAGATTAGGAATGATGCTTATGAAAATGCTAAAATTTACAAGGAAAGAACAAAAGTGTTTCATGATAAATCAATTTTGAGAAAATCATTTTCACCTGGTCAAAAAGTTCTCTTGTATAATTCTAGGCTACATTTATTTCCTGGAAAATTGCATTCTAGATGGGATGGACCTTTTGTAGTGAAGGTAGTTTACTCTCATGGGGCAGTAGATATTGAAAATCCAAAGAGTGAAGAAATTTTCAAAGTGAATGGTCAACGACTCAAACCCTTTTTATAAATACCGACCGAACCGGAGGAGGTGGTATACCTTGTTGACCCACCTAATTTAGCATGACTGGTAATGCCCTTGTTTTTGTAAGTTTGTACGTATATTCTTCTTTTGTATAATATTGTCATCCAGTTTCTGCTTCATCGTCCAAGGTATAATTCTTTCATATCTTTGTTCTATTTTCTTCATTTGCATACATTGAGGACAATGCATGATTTAGGTAAGGGGGGAGTTGGTTTGTATTAGATTATTTTTTTTTTGCTAAAAAAATAAAAAAAAACAAAATAAAATTAAAATTAAAAATTTTGTTTGACTTTTTATGAATTGAATTAATTCTAATAAGTGTTTGTGGAGCAAAGCGCATGAGTGAGATTGAAAGATTTAGAACTCTTGAATTTTTGATAAGATACGAAATCTTAGTTCAAAACACCATCTGGATTTCAAATTGATTTCACAAGCATTTTTGCACTTCACGTTTACACTAATTCTTAGTTGTGGGGTATAGACACGTAATTCATATATTTTATTATCCCTAATTTTGTCCTTTTAATTATATTAGTTTATTAAATTAATATGTTTTATTTTATTTTGTAGGATTTATTATTTGTTGCAATAAAGTCAAAATCTTGGTGATCAAGCGATATTTAATGCTCTTATTCATATAAGGAATGTCCAAGAAGAATCCTACAAGGAGAAGGAAATAGGTGGAACAATCTTAGTGTGCAAGTCAAATCCAACAAGAGAAAGAAAATTCTATCTAGAAGATCTTTTTCAGAAGTTGATTACCACTAGGAAATTGAATCCTACATGGAAAGGGAACCAAAGTGTCCAAGTTCAATGAATCTAAATTAGGGTTCAAAGTTATTTTCCCTATAAATAAGCCTCTTGTTTTAGAGAGAAAGGCACCACTTGTTATTTTCTTTTTCTCAGTTTTTCACTAATGTAGGAAGGAGTAAGATATTTAGAGTTTGTCCTTTCTCTTATTCCAATCAGTTGTGGTACTACTGTCAGGGAGTATTTGTAACTTTCTTTTATTTATATAATAGAAATTCTCTTTTTAATTATTGTTCTTATTTCATGCGAATAGTAGTACTAATATTATTTGTTTATGTTTTTTTAATTCCATGGCTAGCTAAATTTCTAATACCTAGGATTATGATGAAACTAAGTATTTCATAAAAGTATTTTCTTTCCGTTCCAAAATTAATGTCTAATTATTCTCACCTTCATATTTTCCTCTACATAAATTGCATATGATTTTTATATTGATTGCGAGGTTTTGATAAGTTATAGTTAATCTGTGAATTTTTCATAACTTATGCTTACCCATATTAATTATATGAATCATTATTTTTAAAGGGAAGGGAAAATAATTTGGGAATTGATTTAAGAAATAAGAAATTATTTATTATGTTAATATTTGGTGGATTCTAATTCCTAGGTATCTTTTCTCATTAATAGTTTTCGTCATTAATTAATAGTTTGCATAATTTAGTTAAAAAATCTTCTCCACCATTTTTATTTCTAATGTGCCTAAAATATTAATTAAGGATATATTAAAGAATTAATCCAGTCTCTGTGGGTTCGACATGTACTTGTCAGTTCTTCAATTCGACAATGTGCACTTGCAGTTACATATTTTATCACATCATGTCTTATTTCTTATGACACAAAAAAAACATAAGGAAAAATCACAGTGAAGAAGAACTAAATAGAGAGAAACATTAAACCAAATGAAATAGAAATCTCAAGCTGCTTAAATAAAAACTGAAAAAGACCAATAAATGATAAAAACACAAACAAATATACTAAACTTTTATTTAGAAACAAAAGCTCAACACCCAGATTATAAAAATACCAAGTTTCTTTAAAGTATGTCTTATTTCTTATGACACAAAAAAAACATAAGGAAAAATCACAGTGAAGAATAACTAAACAGAGAGAAACATTAAACCAAATGAAATAGAAACAGTAGTTCAAAAAACTCAGATTAAAGAAACACTTGTTCCTCCAAAAGAGGACTCATTTCTTTCAAAAATAAAACAGAGGGAGAAAAGAAAAATCAAAGTAAAATGTGAAAAAGACTAAGAAAGATGGAGAAAAGAGGCCATGTAGTTAGTATAAAACCCATAAAACACAGGAATTAGTTTGATAAATTAAGCACACAAACTCACAGAATTGACGTTGTCGACCAGAGAGTTGGCGTGGGGCACCTCTTCGACCTCCCAACCTTCCTGAAGTTTGAAGCGAGGTGGTAATGGCGGAGGAGTTGTGGAGCAAGACAAAGATGGCGCAGAGGGTCAAAGAAGTAGCAAGTGACTAAAGAAGAAGGTTTGGCAGTTCAATTGATAGAGAGAATGAAGAAGAAGCAAGTGACTGAAGTCTGAAACCCTTGTTTTAAGTCTAAACTCTCTCTGTGTTTTATTATATTTTTTTGAAGGGTTAGATTTATCCCAACTTTTTAACGGTCTCGATCTTTTAATAGGCTTGAGCGGGAGATTAAGTTTTTTTAAACACTTGTGTTTTGTGTTTTGTATGAAAGGTATGTAGATCTTAGCTTTTTCATGTTACTTGGAACCAAATCGATGCAAAAGATTAGAGAAAGAGATATACAGCATATATGTCTTTTTATTCGATGCACACACAAACACTACAAAACAATTAGAATGTTTGTTGCAAAGCCAAAAGAGAGAAACTTCTAAACTAATACCAGAATATTCTAAAAACTTCTAAATTAGAATGTTTGTTTAGAGAGAAACTTCTAAACAATTTCTTCTAATTTTATTTTTTTATCTATTTGTGGCAATTAATCTGTATGGTGATGAACTGATGATCAATCAGGTGTTCAACTTCTTTGCCTGCCTGCAATTGTCAAAGGATACTTAATTGCTTCATATTCTTAATTAAAATTTCGTTGAATAGCACTTTTTTCCTACAAGTTGCCAATCACTATTAAAATCGTTTCTACAGTTTATTTTTTGTCACTTAGACCCTTAAAGTGTTATTCTCTGGCGTTTTTCGTTTCTCCCACTCGAATTGACCCCAACCCTACCAATTTTGACCCAACCTAACCCAGTTTGACTCAACCCCAATTTTTAATATTTTAAAGTAAAATAATTATTTTTAATATTTTAAAATAAAATAATTATTTTAAAAGTAGTTATTTTTAATATTTCAAAAGAAAATATTATTTTTAAAATAATAATTATATTTCAAATTTTAAAATAAAATATTTTTTAAAAAATAATTATTATTTTTAATATTTTAAAATAAAATATTAACTTTTAAAAATTTTAAGTAATATTTTAATTTAATATTTTTAAATAAAATATTTTCTTAAAATAATTTGAAAATAAATATTATTTTTAATATTTTAAAATAAAATATTCTTTTAAAATAGTTAAAATTTTCTATATTTAAAATAAAATATTATTTTAAAAATAATTATTATTTTAAGGATAAAAATATTAGAAACTTTGATTTTTTCAAAATGATTAAAGTTTCATAAAATATAGATTCAAAAAAAGTAAAGTTACAATTTTTAAATCTTAATTATTTTTAAAAAAATACAAATATTTAAAATATATATTTTATGAAAATAAAGTTTATTTTTTTGAATATATATTTTATAAAACTTTACATTTTTTTAAAAATGAAAAATTTCCCATATTTTTTCTTGAAAATAATAATTATTTTAAAACTATTTGATTTATTTTTTGTAAAAAATTGAATCAGTTTCTTTTATTTTTTTACTATTTTTGTATTTTAATTTCTATTTTTAGTTTTGTTTTAAAAATTCTAATATTAAGAATACATATAAAAATGGTAATGATATTAACTTTTTTTTTTTCTAAAAATAAAGTTTTACATAAAATGAAAAAAAAATCAATATTTAAAAAAAAGTTTCATTTTCTTATTTAACTTTTTGAATCTATATTTTATGAAAATTTACTCATTTTAGAAAAAATTAAATTTCTAATATTTTTCCTTAAAATAATAATTATTTTATAACTTTTAAAAAATAATATTTTATTTTAAATATAACAAATAATTATTAATTTAAAATACTATTTTATTTTGAAATATTAGCAATAATAATTATTTTCAAATTATTTAAAAATATTTTATTTTAAAATATTAAATATAATTATTATTTCAAATATAGTTTAGAAATAATATTTTTTTAAAATATTAAAATAATAATTATTTTATTTAAAATATTAAATATAATTATTATTTTAAATATTTTTTAAAAAATTCTTTTAAAATAAGAAAATAACTTATTTTAAAATAATTATTTTATTTTAAAATATTAAAAATAATTTTGATTTGAAAAATAATAATTTATTTTGAAATTATTTAATATAATTATTTTATTTTAAAATATAAAAAATTGGGTTTGAGTGAAATTGGGTTAGGTCAAAATTTAGTCAAAATGGGTTGGGTTGTGGTCAAATCGGGTAGGAGGAACAGGAACGCTCAAAAAATATTGCTTTAACGGCCTATTTGATGAAAAATGAACTTTAGGAATTATTTTAGAAGTGAGTGACAACTTGAAAAAATAGAAGAGTCATTCAGCCATTGAATTTTTTTTTCTTTTTTTGGCTAAGTAATTGAATATTTTTACTACTAACTTCATATTTATGTATTTCTCCAATTCAGAAACTAAAAAATGCAGAAATATGACATCTTTATATATAAAGTAGTCATGCAATAGAATGGATATAAGTATAATATTTAAGTTATTTTTTCTAGTTTCATTTTAAGTTGGTTTTAATAAAAAAAAAGGCTTGTTATATTTTTAAGTAATTTTTAGTTTTTTAAAATAAGTTAATACGATTTTAGTAATAAATCATAAATAAATAAATAAAATCAATTGCCACATGTAAACATAGATGCCTCATTGATAATTAACTTTGGTCAGAGGCCTGGTAAAATTTTGGTTATTATTGTTACCTTTTCTGAAAATACATTTGTCTAATTGAAAAAACGCAAAGTTTATAGGTTTGTTCGGAAAAAAAGAAAGAAGACTAAAGTTCATTAGTTTCTTTTGGGTAATTAAAGTGGTGTTCGATTGCATTTTAATGTTGTTATTCTAAAGTATTATTATTATATACTAAATATATAAACAGAAATATAAGATAAACAATTTTATAATAATAACTTATAAGATGCAATTGATAAACTTTTAAAACCAAGTCAACTGTTAGACAGTCTCTCTTTAAAGCAGATTTCCCCGCTATCGGTGTTTACAGATGGAACAATGGACGTCTACTTCCCATGATAAAATGGTCTTCAACTCTCACAAGAAACACTTCAATGGAAGAGTTCTACGAACGAACAAAATTTTTAACTCTCTTTTTAACTCTCTATGACTTTTATATGAATACTCTATATGACTTTTATATGAATGAATAATGAAATTAATTTTTAAGAACTTGAGAAGGATTAGAATTGAAGATGAAGTAATTGTTTTGGGTAGATTTGTAATATATTTATATATTTTCAAATACCCCTTTGAAGATATATACATCCTTTCAAAAGATTACATCCTTTTGAAAGGTTACACCCTTTTGAAAGGTTACATCCTTTTGAAAGGTTATATCCCTTTGAAAAGATACATCCCTTTGAAAGATTACATCCCTTTGAAAAGATATATATCTCTTTGAAAAAGTACATCCCTTTGAAAAGATGCATTTCTTTGAAATTGTATGAAGCAAAGGTCACACCTATATATATATATCCAACAATCCCCCACATGAATGAAATTTGGTTAAATAATTCAAATGAATATGCAGACAGACTTAGAGAGAATATCAGTGAACAAAAAATACTTGAATCGGTGAAGGTAGCTTGTGGCCTTGAACCTTTCCTAGTGAAAGACTATCAGATTTACTGGCCAATCAGTGAACGTGATGTCTTGAACTGTTCAACCTTTTAGTGTAAACTGAGACAATAGAATTCACACAGTATTTTTCAATTTATTTTATTGGTTCTCATTATTGTATCCATTTTGGCCTTGGACACCTCCTGGTTTCATGAGTGTGCTAGAGAATTTAGCCTTCGTCATTCTCATAGAAGTGACTCCCTTCTCACTAACATAGGTAATTTCTATATTCAAGCTATAGAAATTATTAAAAACAAAATTTATCATGTTTCACTCGGCAGTTTATGCACTGTATCATCATAGAAATGGGAAGAAGTATTTATCTTCTCAATGCTTACTAGATGTGACGATTTGATTGTTTGAGTTGTGATTCTGGGGACAGAATCCTTGTAAGGAAGGAAAGATGTAACAATCCAAAATTTTAAATTGTAATTTTAAATATTTATTGAATTATATAAATATTTATTTGAGGTGTTTATTGTTGAATAAATATTTTATTGATGTGATGGTTGTTAGTAAATATTTATGAATTAAATTTATTAGATAATATTCTAAATTAAATTAATTTATAATTTAGAGAGTTGTAATATAACATGAGATGTTATATTGTTGTCTTAATTTAATAATTTAAAATGGTATGTTAAATTATTAAACAAAATTATAATGAAGTTATAATTTTGTGATATTTATTTAAGTGAAATATTTATTTAAAATATAGTATGTATAATTAATTTATTTGATTAATGGTGATATGGAACTCCAAATAAATAATATGTGATTATAAATTATAATTAAACTAAATGGTTTGTTAAAATAAAAATTAAAGTAGTTTAATTAAGTTTTGGCCAAACAAAGCTTAAAAATATTAAGTCTTTATTTTAAAGACTTTTTGCCAAACAAAGCCTTATGACTTTTGAATTTTTGATTTTTGAATTTTAATAATATAAATTAAATAAATTAAATAATAAATATAATATATTTATAACATATACGTTTAGGGTGTAACTGATATTCCAATTAGTGTGCGTATTATTATGGCTATCAGTTTGGTTTTTTACGCATAAACTAGTTGCTTAAGAGAATACAGAGAATTGAGAGAGAATTCTTGAGTTTTCCAAAGCAAATTTAGTGGTGATAGCAAGGATTGCAAGCAATTTAAAGGTATTTTTACATAACCTTAGTGTATATATATATATATATATGTTTCACGACAACAATTTTTTTTATATTCTATAAATTCCATCGTTTCGAATTGTTGCTATATAACTAAATTACGGTGATTGTATGTGTTTGAGATGCTAGAGTTTATGTTTAAATAAGGAATTGGTATGCTAATTACAGTTAAAAGTAGAAAAAGTAACTACGGTGTATATATTTCTCATATGGCTTGTGAAAGTACCAATTTTAGTGGTCAACTTGTATGTTAAATTGTAAATTGAGTTTGGATTATGCTTGTTCTTTAAGAAACGAAGAAAACGTAGTTTGAACGAAGTGACTTGGTGAAGAATTGTAATCACAGTGATGATTTTTGTAAAGGAACACAAAAATAGAGTTTTTGTATGAAAACATAGAATTTTAGGAATTAAACTAGTTAAAGTTGTTAAATTGTTCTATATTGAGGAATATGTGAGGAAACACGTTTGTGTTAGTTCTGTACCAATTTCATATGCTTAAGTTACTGTTTTATGGGTGAAATTCGTGTTAGTTAAAGCAAGAGTCGTGTCGAAATCACGCTTTTGTAAAAGCTGAAATCAAGGCCGCTGCTTACCTTGCTAAGCAGATAATCCTAAGTAAAAGCGAAAGCGGCGCGCCAAAGAGCTGACCGAGAGATAGAAGTCTCGTTTATTTCGCAGACCTTGAACACTCATTATAACTTAGTCTAATGTTATGTTAATGTGAGAAACATGTAATGTAAGGGTTAAAACAGAAACGTATCATGTGATTAGTAACTCTAAAATGTAAAGTTAGTAAGTTGTGAAAATAATATGTATGATTTAAGAAACTTATTGATCAATGAATAAGTGTTATGAAATGTACACTTGTGATTCTGAAATATGTATGGTAAGGTAAGATTTGTACTAAATTAACAAGTTTAGATAGAAATGGGTGTTATTTTGTAAGTGGATGTTAACATGTCTAATAGATATTGTTATTCCACTAAAATGTGTAGGTGAACGTGAGTTTTAATATTATAGCTTACGCTTGAGGCAAGTTTTCTAACTCTACCTTGTTATTATTGAGCAAGTTTATTTACCCTATCTCAATCACAATTACGCAAGTTTCCAAAACCTTATTTTTTTACATTGAGCAAGTTCCTATCTTAAACTGTTATTGAGCAAGTCATTTGTTTCTAAATTTCATTTGAGCAAGCTTTAACCCTAATTTTATTGGAATTCTAATTATGGTTGATTCACTCTAACTTGTTTATAGTTAAGCAAGTTTCTTAAGTTCTATTCCTTTCTAATGAATGTAGTTTTTTGAGCTCTCGTCTCTATTATTGAGCTGTTTTATTTTAAATTACTTTGCACAAGTTATTATCATGTTGAGCAAGTTTTATTTTTAGCTTGCTATCAGTTAATGTATGTTCAGTAATTTCATTTCGAATTTTATAAGATTATAGCCTTAGCTTATTATTGTTCAAGCAAGGTTTACTGTTTCATTCAATACTTATGTTTTAGTTATTTCCAAGCATAAGTTTAATAAATAGTTAGTTCATCTATGATTATTCATTGTTCCACACTATGTTGTTAGTGAACAACTGTAGTGTTATCAAACCTTGTTGATTCAACTAATCTTTTAGTTGATGATCGTTAAACTCTAAATTACCCTTGAAGCTTATCCAAACCAAACTTTCTTTGGGGCGGACTTGTACTCTAAAACTGAGAAGAACAACCCTATTATAGGGAATACGCAATGCGTTTAGATATTTGTGCACAATACATGGTACGAAGTGCTAATCCCCCTAAGTACGTGAAGTCCCTACAGTATAACTGTTAAGGTTAAAGTTGAAAGATTACTTGTAACCATGGACATAGTTCGTGGTCTTATGACCCTAGCTCAGATATATAATTCATATTTTGATTTCAGTTTTAGGTTATCAATGATAGAGTACTATTTAGTTTTGATGAGCCTATTCATTGGCAATTATTATTCTCTTGTTGATTCATTACTATATCTAGTGAGCATTTGTTTTTCTCACTCTTGCATATATATAATTATTGCAGCTAAAGTTGAGAAGGTTGATGAGCCTTCAAATAGCAAAGGAAAGAAAAAAATGTAAAATTGATGAAGACTTGTAATTTCAGTTATTGTTATGATGATAGACTTTAAATTTTAATGATGTGATGTAATTATTTTAATTCCGCACATGATTGATGTTTAAGGTTAGATAACCTGGGAAGACCTTTTTGATTAATGATGTAACCCTTTTAAAGGGAGGATTTATGGTTTTAATTTTATTATATTTGGGTAGATAGTATGGTTGTATGGAAAGTGAACACCAAATCTTGAGGGTATGAAGTACCTGGATATGGGGGTGTCACAAGTTGGTATCAAAGCTTTAGTTTATGAACCTTATGTGGGGAAAAGCCTTAGGAAGTAACCTTTGAAAAGATAGTGATGATAAACTCTTATCGAGTTGTTAAGTAGGAAGTAATAAAATACTTATGTGCTTATGTGATTACAACTTATGTTGTGAGACCCCAGATTTATGAATAAAGATTTAAATTTCTCAAAAAAAAATTTTGAATATTATGGTGTGGATTTGATATAATGTTATAGTTGTGGGTAATATTTACAAATTTTTCAAAGTAAGCAAGTGGTTATATAATATTCGATTGGTCGGGGAATATTCATTTTAACAGGGAATATTAAATGCGATGGCACAATCATTAGTGGTTTACCCACAACGGAGTATTGTCGTAGTTAGAAAATGACGTAATTATCATTTTATTAAAAATAACGACGAAAGTGTTACCGTTAAAACCGTTGAACTACCCAAGAGTAAAAGAAATGAATATGTCTGGCGTGGTTGCATAATAGCACACCAGGTATTGATTATTGATGCTTACGTGAGAAGTCACTCGCTTATACTCAATTATTGCTACAGTAATTGTTGCATCATATCTCTCATATTATTGATTCGATTATTGTCACAGTATCATCTGCATAATATGATATATTATTAAATCAATAATTGAGATGACAAAGTTATTCATATTATTATTTGCAATGTTGATAATGTCTAGAAGTTCTATCAAGGAGAGGCCTGGTGACCTAATTGCGCGCCAATAAGGAGAAATCCTTATCGGAAAGCCCCCTCTTTCCTGGGAACTACCTGGTTGTTAAATATTGTGAGTTATAATATTAATGATGAATGTTGTTAAAAATTGAAGTTGAGTTTGGAGACGCGGACGTGATATTTGAGTCCGAAACGATGAAATTAGTAGAAATGGACTATAAACACAAAATTTACTGGGGTTGACTTTTTGGTCAAAAAAGTTAACAGTTGACTTTTTCGGAAAAAGTCAAACTTCAAATTTTCAAAAATGAAATTTTTGAGAAAAATATTTCCATTGTGTTGGGATTGTTAGTGTTAGTGGAAATCGACATTTATTTCGATAATAATTGATGTTTGAAGGTTATATTGACCAATCGGGTAATTAATCGAATAAATAAGCAATTAATTGCTATTAATTCACATGATTATAATTATTTATTCACATGTGTGTACTATAGATTCACATTCATGTACTATTAGGGGAGGTGGTGCAAGATTGATAATACTTGCATGACTAAGTTAAAATAGAGGTATAGATGGAGGTACTATACTGTAATTCATATTTTCACATGATTATAACTATTAAGTCACATGAATGAACTATTAATTCACATGATTTACTATTAGGGAGGTGGTGCAAGTTTGATAATACTTGCAGGACTAAATTAAAAATGAAAGAAAAGTTAAAGGTATTGTATTATAATATTTCGAGTCCCAAAACGTGCAATTATCGAAACTATATTTTCCTATAAATAGAAGCTCGTTCTTCCTTCATTTCTCACCAATTCACTAAAGCTATAGAGCAATTATTATAGAGAGAAAAAAGAAGAGAAGTCTGCTACCTCACTATTCCAGTATCCAGTTTTCTTCTAAGGTAAGGGGTATTATTTCTTTAGTATTTATGAAGAGAGCTATTTTTATTCTATTCCTTATTATTATGTTGGAATAACCTGTCTATGCGAAGTACTGCATACATGGTGAAATTCTTCTGTTATTCCATTCTTTATTATTCTGTTGGAATATCCTGTCTGTGCGGATTATGCATGAACTGGTTCCGTTCTTTATTATTCTGTTGGAATATCCTGTCTGTGCGGATTACGCATGACCTGGTTTCATTCTTTATTATTTTGTTGGAATCACATGTCTGTGCAATTTATCGCATGCGTGGTGAATTCTATTGTTATTCCATTATTTATTATTCTGTTGGAATATCCTGTCTATGCAGATTACGCATGACCTGGTTCCATTCTTTAATATTTTGTTGAATATCCCGTGCATGCGGATGCGACACGCATGACCGGTTCCATTCTTTATTATTACATTTGGAATAACTCATGCATGCGGTCTCTACCGCATGTATGGTGAATTCTTCTGTTATTCCATTCTTTATTATTCTGTTGGAATAACCTGTCTATGTGGACTACCGCATGCATGGTGAATGATCCTTCCTATTTATTCCTTATTAAATTGTGGAAATGATCTGTCTACGTGGATTATCGCATGGCGGGTGAAAATCCATTTGCAGTTTCATAATTTTTCTGACCCTCAAAAATTCTAGAAAAATTTGAAATGATAATTTGATGAGTTTTCTATATTGTGTCCAAATATGGTGATTTTTGGATGTATAGATTAAGAGTTATGGATTTTATGGGAAATAACTATTTTAAAAGTAAACCCTTATAACTCCTTGTGGTTAACTCTAAAATTGGTGAAATTTTTATTGGGAGTACATGTATATAACAGGAGTATACCCTATAAATTTCAAAATTTTTGGACAAAAGTACAATTTATGATAAATGTCTTAATATTAGGTAGTTTTGGCCATATGAAAAATAGTAAATGAATTTTAAAAATTCCGAGAAAAATATATGTTCAATATGGGACTATATTCCGTTAAATCCTAGAAAAGAAATATTTTTGGGGCTGATTTGGTATTTTTCATGAAAATGAACTAGTTATGAATAAATGAATTAAATATGTTATGTGAAGTAACAAAATTGGAAAATAGGATTTTATGGCTTGGGAATCCTATATAGGGTATATGCAGATTTTTGATGAGGGATTTGATCATTGGTGATGAAATCTTATGAGTATGGCATTTTTGAATGATTAGATGCATTATTTGGTAAAGTGTAAACAATTGAAATAAATTATTTATAAGTTTAAGAAGTGATTAAAATATTATTATAATATTAATAATATTAGATTATGAGTTTATTAAGTGATTGATAATATTTGGATAAATTTAAAGTCTTTAATATTTATCCTTGTTTTCGTTTGATTAATGCTTATATCATTGTCATCATCCTCATGCTTATATTATGATGAAAGTCATCTTTGGCTTACGTGCAAAGATGGACTATTGATTATTGATTTTACAATTGTATATCTTTGGCTTACGTGCAAAGATGGACTGCTGATTGTTGGTTTTACAGTTGTATATCTTTGGCTTACGTACAAAGATGAACTATTGATCGATGAGTATCTTTGGCTTATGTGCATAGATGAATTGTTTATTGGTATGATTATGACCAGGGGTCATTCGGTATAATTATGACCCGTAATGTTATAGATGATGTAGTAAAAGTCCTCATTGGCCCGTAGTGTATTGATGGACAGTTAATGGTATTATTATAATCAGGGATTATTCGGTATAATCATTGTAAGACCCCAACTTTTATAAATAAAGATGAATTTTTCTATAAATATTATTTTTGAATATTATGGAATAAATTTGATATAATGTTATAGTTGTGGGTAATATTTATAAATTTTGCAAAAGTATGCAAGTTGTTATAAAATATTCGTTTGGTCTGGGAATATTCTTTTTGTTAGGAATATTCGCATAACTACTCAATCATTGGTGGACCCATATAATGTAATTATTGTTTGGATTGAGAAAACGACAAAAATATTTTATAAAAATAACTACGGAGGTGTTACCGTTAAAACTGCTTGAACTACCCGGTGGTAAAAGTACACGAATAATGCTGTGGTTGTTAGTAGTAGACACTCAGTATTGATTATTGATGCTTACGTGAGAAGTCACTCACCTATGCTTCAATTATTGCTACAATAATTGTCGCATCATATCTCTTATATTATTGATTCAATTATTGTCATAGTATCATCTCATATAATATGTTATAGTATTAAATCAATAATTGAGACGACAAGTTATAAATGATTAATAATTGTTGAAAGATTAAATATGTGTTGATGAAAATAAAATGATTTGTGGTAAGTTTGATTATTTTATGGGGGCTCATATGTCATCATCTAAGAGTCTCTTCAATCGATAGTAATTACATTCGTCAATAGTAATTACCCTTGTGAATAGTATTTACCTTCAAATAATAGTAATTACCTTCGTCAATAAGAATTACCCTTGTGAATAGTATTTACCTTCACAATATAGTATTTACCTTCGTTAATAGTAATTACCTTTACCAGACGTCGAACCACTTGTCGTTTCACATGTCCGAACCACTTGTCGCTTCACATTACAAAAGCGCCAAACCACTTTTCTTTTCACATCATTAGTCGTCAAGCCACTTGCTTTTTCACACTAAGCGGTGCTAAGCTAGAAATCTTCTATAAATAGAGGCCTAGGGCCTCATTATTTTCACTTAATTCATTCAAGCTATAGAGAGAGAAAGTATAGAGAGAATAAGAGAGAAGAAGAAGAGTATTTTGTTACTACACCGCCGCAAAGATTCAATCTCCTACCAAAAGTAAGGGGTGTTATTCTTTCTTATTCATGAAGAGAACTGTTGTTATTCCATTGCTTATTATTCTGTTGGAATAACCTGTATACGTGGTTTACCCTATACTTGGTGACATTCTTCTATTATTCTGTTGGAACATCCATGCGTGTGTTTTACACCGACTGGTTCCGCTCTTTATTATTATTCATTGGAACATCCTCATCAGGTGTTTTACACCTGACCGGTTCCGCTTTTATTATTATTCCGCTGGAACATCCTCGTCTGTGTTTTTACACCGGACCTGGTTCCGTCTTTATTATTATTCTGTTGGAACATCCTGTCTGTGTGTTTTACGCCGGACCTGGTTCCATTCTTTATTATTCTGTTGGAACATCCTGTCTGTGCGTTTTACGCCGGACCTGGTTCCGTTATTTATTATTCTGTTGGAATAACCTGCCTGTGCGGTCTATCGCATGCATGGTGATTTCTTTTGTTATTCTATTCTTTATTATACCCAGTTGGTTAAAAATTTGACTTGTATACTCCATGAAATTAGTGGAATATCCTTGATATTTGCGTTTCATCCAGTATCTTTTCATGGAAATATTCTTCTGATCATTCTTGAATTTTACTCTACAAAATAAAGATCATGTTAATAATTTGGGCGTTAATAATTCCCGGATAAAATAATTCTTGAACTTGTTTTATTGAATTCTTATATCATTGTCATCATCCTCATGTTTATATTATGTTGAAAGTCATCTCGTGGCCCAGTAGTGCATAGATGGACTTGGTATGATTATGACCGTAGACTATTCTTGTGTAATCATGGCCATCGTAATGTTACAAATGATGTGATAAAAATCCTCGATGGTCGTAGTAGTGCATTGGTGGACGATTGTTGGCATGATCATGACCATTAATGAATACACAAATATTCTTGGCAGTAGTGCATGAATAATTGTGGTCGTGATACTAAAGAATATCCTCGGCCATAGTGCGGGGGTGATTCGATGATGTGGAATATTTATTAAAGTTTGAGTCTCAAATTTATAACAAATGATGAAAACCTTTAAAACCTAAAAGATAGTAGACTTTATTTTCTACTTGACTCTTTTAATGGATTGCTTATTCCGCCGCAGCTTAAACTAGTTGTTCATTGTATTTTATCGGTTTAACATTGTTGAAGACTATTGATAATTTATTCGCATTATCTTAGTCATAATATTTCTTCTTGGGCTAGTTGAGCTCACCCTTTCTTTCACCGTTCTCTTCGTGAAATGAGAATATAGTCGGGACGAGTCTGAGAAACGAGTGATGGTCCTGAAGATAGCATTAGTAGTCCTCACTATTCGTGAAATAGTGTGATAATAATTGTAATGAGGACTCCTTTTTTGAGTTTGTATAATATCTAGTAGAATTTATATTTGTATTTAAACTCACATTTTATGTATTAAGTTGTATTTAAATTTCGTACCATGTAAGTGGTGACCCAAGATGGGTGATGTATACCTAATTTTGGGGCGTCCACAGTTGGTATCGAGCTTAGGATATGATCCCCGGCTAAGATGTTAGAATAGTACTAGGAGGGAGAGACGAGGAATACCTTCGCTAGTATGACCTACCTAAGTTTATGTGCTATTTTATTGGTTGGTCGTAAGATAGGGATAATTTGTTACATGTCAATTAACCTTTTGTTTTGTGGCGATGTCTCGAAATGACATCCGAGAATGTTGAGAATAGCAATGGAGCGCAGCGATCGCTGATTCACCACATATCAATAATCGTGATAATGTGCATCGTGAAGGCGATAATCCTCATGCAAACAACAACACCGACCAAATGATGAATAATCAAATGTTAAGAGGCTTTATGCGAATTTATGCAACAAAGAAAGTAGAGCGACTCCCGTCCAAAACGTAGGTGGAAACACGGAAAACTCTCGGGCGGTCACCGCTAAACAATTCAAGGAGCCGGGACCACCGAGTTTAAGGAGAGCCAAAACCACTTCAAGGAAGCATGGATAAAGCAGATTACCAAGATATTTGATGTCTTGGGATGCTCCGAGGAGCAAAGGTTCCCTTTTCGCCTTTATGTTGCGGCGGAGAGGCAGACATCGGTGGGAATCGGTAAAACGTACTCAACCTCATTGATCAAGATATCTTGGGAGAAGTTCCAGAGTCGCTCAACGACAAATACTTTCCGAAAGTATTCGCCACATGAAGGAGGTGGAGTTTATCAAGTTGGAACAAAACAATATGACCGTGTCGCAATACGAGGCAAAATTTGCGAGTTATCACTTGGCCATATTCCCCACTCGGTGGATAATGAAGAGAGAATGGCGCGAATATTTTTAAGAGGTTTGAAGTCGGAGATACGCCAACATCTTATTTCTCATAAACCGTGTTTGTATTCAGATGTTGTAAATAGGGCTCGCTTAGTGGAACGCGAATGAATGAGTCAACGAACTAAAAGAGAGCAAATGCCGGCAAAATTATTATACCAAATGTAGAGTAGTCATCGGCTTGACAACAAGCGTGGAGGGAATCAATAAAGCCAGATATGGTAACCACTTCGGTGGTAATCGTACCAAAACAATAAGAATGGACATTTCAAGAAACGGAGATTCAACAATGATGGAAAGACGTCAAAGACCAAAGACCCATTGTTAAGGAAGGAGAAAGACCACCTATCATATGCTTCAAATGCGGAGGAGAGGGACACATCATCCAAACCATGCCATGCCATCCAAAACATGTTATAATTATGGAAGAGAAGGTCACTTAGCTCGATTTTGTTGCCATCAAGACAAATTCAATGGCTAGGATGGAGGCACCAAAGGCCATCCCGTAAAATTCAAAACCTAGAGTGCAAGGGAGAGCGTTTGTTGTGACCTCCCAAAGAGCAAGGAATCCGAATGAGGTCATCACGGTAAGCTTATCATAAACTCTAATGAAGTCTATACTTTATTTGATAACGGTTCTACTCATTCTTTTATTTCTCCTACTTGCGCCATCGATTAAATTTGACCGGAGAAATTAGACTTTGACTTATCTGTGGAAACTCCGTTGGGAGAAACCTTCATTACATCCACTCGCTTATAAGTCTTGTTTGGTTCAAATTCGCACTTCACATTACCTCGTCGATCTTATTTCATTAAAAATACTTGCATTTGACGTGATTCTAGGGATTGATTGGTTAACTACTTATCATGCAAAATTGATTGTTTTCGTAAAGTTGTTAGCTTTCATATTCCTAATCAACCTATTATGCTAATTCAAACGACCAAACCATTAAAATCAATCACTACCATCTCAAGCCATAAAGCTATTCGCTTATTGAAAAATGGATGTCAAGCTTTCTTAGCTCATGTCACGATTTAAACAAAAATACGCCGCTTTTGAACGATATTTCTATTGTTAATAAATTTCCGACGTATTCTCAAGAACTTCCCGCCTACCCCGAGAGCGTGAAATTGAATTTTGTATCGACCTTGAACCCTAAGATAAAACCTATTTCCAAAGCCCCATATCGAATGGCTCCTATTGAACTTCGTGGAGTTAAAGACCCAACTGCAGGAATTGTTAGACATTGGCTTTATTCGTCCCTAGTACTTCTCCTTGGGGTGCTCTGCTCTATTCGTGAAGAAAAAAGATGGGAGTATGCGACTTTGTATTGATTATCGGAATCAATCATGTCACCATCAAAAATAGTATCCATTGCCACGTATTGATGACCTGTTTGACCCGGTTGCAAGGAGCCAAATTCTTTTCAAAGATAGATCTTCGTTCCGGATATCACCAATTGAAGATTAGAACCACCGACATTCCAAAGACGGCTTTCGGAACTCCTAGACGGGCATTATGAATTCCCACCATGTCCTTTGATCGACTAATGCTCCTACGCCTTCATGGATATGATGAACCGAGTATTCAAGGAATATTTAGATCACTTTGTGGTCGCCTTTATTGATGACATCCTTATTTATTCCAAAAGCCGTGAAGATCATGAGCAACACTTGAGGTCGACACTCCAAAAGCTTCGTGAATATAAGCTTTATGCCAAGTTGAAGAAATGTGAGTTCGGCTTGAAGAAGTAGCATTCCTTGGGCACGTGGTATCAAGTCATGGAATATCTGCTTGACCCAAAGAAAGATTGAAGCTATTCAAAGTCGGGAACAACCTAAATCGATGGATCAAGCACGTAGCTTTCTGCTTAGTGGTTATTATCTGGAGATTCGTGGAAGGATTTTCTCGAATCGCTACTCCATCGACTCAAATTGACTCGGAAAGATTCAAAGTTCGGTTGGAGCGAAGAATGTGAGAAGAGTTTTCAAGAACTCAAGAGGAGACTTATTTCAAAGACTGCTTTGACAATACCATCCGCTCGGAGGGATTTGTCATCTACAAAGGATGCTTCTGCAAAGGGTGGGATGTGTTCTTATACAACATGGAAAAGTTATAGCCTTATGCCTCATGCGACAACTCAAAGAATATGAGAGGAATTATCCTACTCATGATCTAGAGTTGGCAAATGTTGTCTTTGCACTTAAAATTTGGAGGCATTACTTGTATGGGGAGAAAGTGGAGATCTTTACGGATCATAAAAGCCTCAAATATTTCTTCACTCAAAAGGAACTCAACATGCGACAACGACGCTTGGCTTGAACTGCTGAAAGATTATGATCATACCATCCAATACCATCCCGAAAAGCGAACGTGGTAGCCGACGCGATTGAGTAAAAAATCATATGCAAGTACGAAAAGTGCGATATTGTCAACGCAAAGGCCCATTTTGTGTGACTTGGAAAGAATGGAGATAGAGTTAAAGACTCGTAGACGCATGTGATGATAGCGAGTATACGAGTAGAACCGACTTTTAATCGATAAAGTTAAAGTCGCCAAGCTACTGCACTGGAGCCGATGCGTATGAGGAAGAAAGTGCAAGAAGGTGCTACGCCAAGCAAGAATCGATGAAGAAGGAATACTTCGAGTCAACTCCGCACTTTGTGTTCCTAACGACCCTAATTTAAAGTATAATATCATGATGGAGGCGCACAACACACCATTTGCAATCCATCTCGGGAGTACCAAAATGTATCATGATATTCGCTATACATTTTGGTGGAGCAATATGAAGAGAGAGATAGCGTTGTTTATATCAAGGTGTCTAACTTGTCAACGAAGTTAAAGGGGAGCACCAAGTACCAAAAGGTCCATCAGCAACCACTTGAAATTCCGAATGGAAGTGGGAGCACATTACCATGGATTTCATTCTCGGCCTTCCTAAGGTTTCTCAAGGCATCGATGCAATTTGGGTCATTGTTGATAGATTGACCAAGTCCGCTTCATTTCTTACCGATACGAGAAACTTATACACTTGAACGCCTTGCTCAGATGTATATAAACGAGATTGTAAGATCGCATGGTATGCCAAGATCCATAGTTTCGATCGAGACCCAAGATTCACTTCACGATTTTGGGTTAGTTTGCAAAAAGCTATGGGCACAGACTTACGATTTAGCTCGGCATATCATCCTCGCATTTACCGACAAATGAGAGGACTATTCAAACTCTTGAAGATCTATTAAGACTCGTGTCCTTGATTTCAAGGAAGTTGGGACAAGTTCTTACCATTGGTGGAATTTTCCTACAACAACAGCTTATCAAGCAAGTATCGGCATGGCTCCATTCAAGCGTTGTATGGAAGAAAGTGTCATTCTCCAAAGATCTTTGGGATGAGGTGGGTGAAGCAACGTTGTTGGGACCGGAGTTGGTACGTATGACTACGGAAAAGATTCAAACGATCCGACAACGAATAAAAACCTCACAAAATCGACAAAAGAGTTATGCTGATCTTCATCGAAAGGACTTGGAATTCGATATAGGAGATCATGTGTTGTTAAGAGTTGCTCCATGGAAAGGAGTTACAAGATTTGGAAAGAGAGGAAAACTTAATCCTCGATTCATCGGTCCATTTTTAATCCTCGATCGAGTAGGAACTGTGGCCTATAGACTCGCTCTACCGCCAAATATGTCTCGTGTTCATAACGTTTTTCACATATCTATGTTACGTAAATATGTGAAAGACCCAAACCATATTATTGAGTTAGAACCGGATGAAATAGCGGAAGATTTGACGTATGAAGAGGTTCATGTTCAAATTTTGGATAAGAGGGAACATATTCTACGCTCCAAGGTTATACCTCAAGTCAAAGTTTTGTGGAGGAACCACGATGTTGAGAAAATGACTTGGGAGTTAGAATCTGAAATGAAATCAAGGTATCCTTACCTCTTCGACATACCGTGTACGCACTTAATTTCGAGGTCTAAATTTCATAAGAAGGGAGGTTGTAAGACCCCAACTTTTATAAATAAAGATGAATTTTTCTATAAATATTATTTTTGAATATTATGGAATAAATTTGATATAATGTTATAGTTGTGGGTAATATTTATAAATTTTGCAAAGTATGCAAGTTGTTATAAAATATTCGTTTGGTTCTGGGAATATTCTTTTTGTTAGGGAATATTCGCATAACTACCAATCATTAGTGGACCCCATAATGTAATTATTGCCTTGATTGAGAAAACGACAAAAATATTTTATATAAAAAATAACTACGGAGGTGTTACCGCTAAAACCGTTGAACTACCCGGTGGTAAAAGTACAAGAATACGCTGTGGGTTGCATAGTAGCACACTGTATTGATTATCGATGCTTACGTGAGAAGTCACTCACCTATGCTCAATTATCGCTACGATAATTGTTGATCATATCTCTTATATTATTGATTCAATTATTGTCACAAAGATCATCTCAGATAATATGTTATAGTATTAAATCAATAATTGAGACGACAAGTTATAAATGATTAATAATTGTTGAAAGATTAAATATGTGTTGATGAAAAATAAAATGATTTGTGGTAAGTTTGATTATTTTATGGGGGCTCATATGTCATCATCTAAGAGTCTCTTCATCAATAGTAATTACCTTCGTCAATAGTAATTACCCTTGTGAATAGTATTTACCTTCGTAAATAGTAATTACCTTCAATCAATAAGTAATTACCCTTGTGAATAGTATTTACCTTCATCAATAGTATTTACCTTCGTTAATAGTAATTACCTTTACCGCACGTCGAACCACTTGTCGCTTCACATTACAAAAGGCCGAACCACTTGTCGCTTCACATTACAAAAGCGCCAAACCACTTTTCTTTTTCACATCATTAGTCGTCAAGCCACTCGCTTTTCACACTAAGAAAAGTGCTAAGCTAGAAATCTTCTATAAATAGAGGCCTAGGGCCTCATTATTTTCACGAATTCATTCAAGCTATAGAGAGAGAAAGTATAGAGAGAATAAGAGAGAAAGAAGAGTATTTTGTTACTACACCGCCGCAAGATTCAATCTCCTACCAAAAGTAAGGGTGTTATTCTTTCTTATTCATGAAGAGAACTGTTGTTATTCCATTGCTTATTATTCTCGTTGGAATAACCTCGATACGTGGTTTACCCTATACTTGGTGACATTCTTCTATTATTCTCGTTGGAACATCCTGCTCATGTGTTTTACATCGACACTGGTTCCGCTCTTTATTATTATTCTGCTGGAACATCCTCGTCAGTGTGTTTTACACACGACCGGGTTCCGCTTTTTTATTATTATTCTCGCTGGAACATCCTCGTCAGGTGTTTTTACACCGACCGGTTCCGCTTTATTATTATTCTTCGCTTGGAACATCCTGTTGTTTTTATACCGACCGGTTCCGCTTTTATTATTATTCTGCTGAACATCCTTTTCGTGTGTTTTACGCCGCACTGGTTCCATTCTTTATTATTCTTCATTAGAACATCCCGTCTGCATGCGCTTTTACGCCGGACCGGTTCCGTTATTTATTATTCTCATTGGAATAACTCGCTGCAAGGCCTATCGCATGCATGGTGATTTCTTTTGTTATTCTATTCTTTATTATACCCAAATTGGTTAAAAATTTGACTTGTATACTCCATGAAATTAGTGGAATATCCTCGATATTTGCGCTTCATCCAAAGATCTTTCATGGAAATATTCTTCGACCATTCTTGAATTTTACTCTACAAAACAAAGATCATGTTAATAATTTGGACGTTAATAATTCTGGATAAAATAATTCTTGAACTTGTTTTATCAATTCTTATATCATTGTCATCATCCTCATGTTTATATTATGTTGAAAGTCATCTGTGGCCCTGAGTGCATAGATGGACTTGGTATGATTATGACCAGAGACTATTCGATGTAATCATGACCGTAATGTTACAAATGATGTGATAAAAATCCTCGATGGTAGAAGTGCATTGGTGGACAGCTTGTTGGCATGATCATGACCATTAATGAATACACAAATATTCTCGGCCCGTAGTGCATGAATAATTGTGGTCGTGATACTAAAGAATATCCTCGGCCAGTAGTGCGGGGGTGATTCGATGATGTGGAATATTTATTAAAGTCGAGTCTCAAATTATAACAAAGTGATGAAAACCTTTTAAAACCTAAAAGATAGTAGACTTTATTTTCTACTTGACTCTTTTAATGGATTGCTTATTCATTGCAGCTTAAACGGTTGTCTATTGTATTTTATCGCTTTAACATTGTTGAAGACTATTGATAATTTATTCGCATTATCTTAGTCATAATATTTCTTCTTGGGCTAGTTGAGCTCACCCTTTCTTTCACCGTTCTCTTCGTGAAATGAGAATATAGGCGGGACGAAGCCGGGAAACGAGTGATGGTCCTCAAGATAGCATTAGTAGTCCTCACTATTCGTGAAATAGTGTGATAATAATTGTAATGAGGACTCCTTTTTGAGTTTGTATAATATCTAGTAGACGATATTTGTATTTAAACTCACATTTTATGTATTAAGTTGTATTTAAATTCTGTACCATGTAAGTGGTGACCCAAGATGGGTGATGTATACCTAATTTTGGGGGCGTCACAATCATGACCATTGATGATTACATGAATATCCTTGGCCGTAGTGCAGGGATGATTCGATGATGTGGATTATTTATTAAGATGAGTCTCAGTGATAAAATATTGATTATACACTTTTAATTCGTAAAAGATAGTAGATATCATGCTCTACTTGACTCTTCTAAAATACAGTTGTATGTCTTTGGCCTGTAGTGCAAAGATGAATTGTTAATGAATATCTTTGGCTGTAGTGCAAAGATGAATTTATTAGTATGATTGTGAGCAGGAATTGTGATTTGGTATTACCATGATTTTTGATGTTTCAGGTGAAGATAGGTGATGAAAATTATCTTCGTCCTGGGTGCGAAGAGGAATTTAGAATCACAATTATGATTATGAGTTATTCATATGATTATGGACAGGAATTGTTGATTGATGTTACAGGGATAAAACATTATTGGTGGACTTTTAACATGGAGAAGATAATAGACCTGATGGTCTTTTTGACTCTTCTAATATATTGCTCGTTCCGTTGTAACTATGGTTGAAAAGTTTTATCATCTACCATATGTTCTAAATCTCTGATTTATTATTGACGAAGGCTATTGATAATTTAATTATCTTTAGTCATGATATTCTTTACTGGGCTATTTGTGCTCACCCTTTGCTTCACAATTCCTTTCAGGTAATAAGAGTGTAGCTGGGTCGAGCGGGGATAACAGGGAAGTAGTGTGATGGTCCGAGACTGTCGAAGTTTCTCAATATATTATAAAACGGCATGACATGCAATAGATAATTGTATTGAGGACCTAAGATGTGTATGTCGTATTTTATACGTCACTTAATAATTGATTTTGGCGAACAACAATAGGGTGATGAGAACCCGACTTTGAAAGCGTCAAAAATGCACCTCATTAAAATGAATATGATAGTAATCTTCTCGTTCTTCTTTGGGGTCTTAAAATATTTGCTGCTGTATTTTATATGGCATTGTAATAATTTGAGTTTGGATACTGTCTATGAGACAATATTGCATTAAAACTCACAGCTTATCTGTCATTCGTATACTCATCTACGCTCAACAACAGATATAAATGAAATTTGTATTTAATTTTTATAGAGTGATATCTGGCGACTCAGAATGGGTCGTGTGGACCTATTTTGGGGGCATCACATATGTGCTCGTGAGGGTCGAGTAGTACTGAATATTAATTAAAACTTAAAATTTTGTTGTCAGGATGGCTAATGTAGGAGAATCCAATCAGGCTAGGGAGGAAGGATCCCAGATGCCTAGAGAGGAGGAGCCTCAAGATATTCAGGTGGTTTGGGAACAACTACTGCCACGGGAATCATCTCCGTTGGTCACAGTGGTTGAGCAGGAGGGTTTACCTGATGAGGATGATGAGATAGAGACAGACGAGGAGGACCCCGTTGAGCTGCCACAGTCGGATGGGGATCAGGATCACGAGGAGGAAGAGATTCCACTTAACTTGATTGTTGACTGTATGTACGACGAAGTATAGGACCGCAATGTGGAACTTCAGGATATCGTCAAGGAGTTGAGAGAGGTAGTAGCTGAACAACAGACTTCAATGGCGCAGAAGTACAACGAGATCCAGGATCGAGATGAACGTCTTAGTAATGTCAAAGAAAAGCTGATCCACACTAAAGGAGAGAACGAGCAATAGACAGATGAGATCTCAGAGCTGAAGAACAAGTTGAAAGAAGAGTTTACTAAGAGGGCAAGAGCCGAAGACGTATATGAGGAAGCTTTTCAATGAGTCGGGGTAGCAAAGAGAGAGGTGCGAGTAAAGAGGATCAAGATGGAAGAGATGAATAGTGTTTTCAATATTGTGATCAATCGAGCTCAAGATCGGGTCATGTGTTATCCTATTCAGTTCAAGACGCTACCATCGTACATTTTAGATTGCCGAACAATGTTTCGTATTATGGAAGAGGAGCATCGTAAGGCTATGCAGTACTTTAGTAGGTCATCATAAATGTAATTATTATGTGATTAGTGACTAAATAAGATGTAAATCCCGAGTATGATATAACCAATGGGATATGATGATGATGAAGTTATCTTGAAACATTTGTAGTTTAGGAAAGTGATGTAGATAGTATGAATGTTGTCATTATTATGTTTTAAAATATTATGAATATATAAAAGTTACTATTTATTCAAGATATTGTATGCTATGTGGTAATTTTTGTGATATGCAAGATGAATATATAATACTTAAAAGATTGAATAGAATCTAATGAGTATATTTTAACAGAAAATGCCTCCAAGACATCAACCACGAAAAAGGACCCCTGAGAATAACAACAATGTTGAGGCTAATCCAGTTTAGCAATTCGTAACTTTACTGACGGGAGCAATACAGAATCAGTCACAGAATCAAGCTGCAACATTTAAGGATTTCAAGGCGGTTGGGCCACCAGAGTTCTGTGGGTCCATGAATCCGGTTGAGGCACAGACTTGGATCATGGAGAGAGAGAAAGTTTTCGACGTTGTTAAGGTCGGTGAGAACCAGAAGACTGCTTTTGCAACATTCATGGTGAAAGTAGAGGCTAGTTATTGGTGGCAAGCCAATAAAACCCGAGGAGGTCAAGGGGTAATGACTTGGGATAGATTTAAGAAAATATTCTTCGAGACTTATTTCCTAGAGAGTTCAAAAATCAAATGGAGGTACAATTTTTAGAACTAAAATAGGGCACAATGTCGGTGTTAGAATATGCCGCGAAATTCAACGAGTTAGCGAGGTTTTCGCCATATCAAGTGAACACGGATGAGCGCAAGGCAAGGAGATTTGAGTAGGGACTGAAGCCCTGATTGTACAGCAGAGTCTCACTGTTCCAGTTAAAGACGTTTGTGGTGGTGCTTGAGAAAGCAATTCTCACTTAGAGTGGAGGCGAGGCTGTAACAAAACACAACTAAGAGCAGAGAAAGAAGAAGAATGAAGGTGAAGCTAAGAATGGTGGTGGTGGTAACGGTGGAAATGGCAACAATAATTTAAAGAAGAAATGGAATGCAAATATGGGAGATGGAAATCAGCAAGGTAACCAACAGAAGAAGAAGGTGGATGCATGTGCTTCATGTGGAAAGTTTCACATAGGAGTGTGCTTAAGGGGGAAGCGGGTATGCTTTAACTGTGGCCAGGAGGGTCACATTGCCCCAAATTACAATCAACCCAAAAAGAATGCTTGCTACACCTGCGGGTCGAAGGATCATTTTGCTCGTGAGTGCCCTAAGAAGAAAGCTGGAAAAACAACTGGAAGCAAGGGAAATGGCGGTGGAGGTACACTGACTATTGCTGGACCAACGCCATCAAATAAGCCCACAGCCAGAACCTTCAATATGATAGTGCAAGACGCGGTGCAATCAAAAGATGTCGTGTCAGGTATTATCCTAATCAATGATATAAATGCATATGTATTATTTGATTCGGGTGCAACTTGCTCGTTTATATTTGATGAATTTGCTAAGAGGTTAGAAATACCTAGTGAAGAGTTGAATTTCCCTTTAAACATAGAAATTGCGAATATGAAGGTAATTCCTGTTAGATTCGTATACAAGAATTGTAGGGTGGACATTAAGGGGAATGTCATGAAAGTAAATTTAATCCCAATAAAACTTGGAGAGTTTGACGTTATATTGGGAATGGATTGGCTGTTCAATTATGGAGCGATAATTGATTGCCAAAAGAAGTGTGTAAACCTTATGACTTCGTCAAAGGTAGTTTTCTATGGTAGCAAATTGCCTAGACAAATGAGATGTCTGACGATTATGCAGGCCAAGAAATTATTGAGTCAAGGTTGTGTAGGATATTTAGCCTACATAGTCGATACTCAAAAGAAGAAGGAGATTAAACTGGAGGAGATACCAGTGGTTAAGGGCTTTGTAGACGTGTTTCCGGAAGATTTTCCAAGACTTTCGCCTAACAGAGAAATCGAGTTCGTGATTGACTTAGCACCAGGAAATGCTCCAATATCAAAGGCCCCGTATAGAATGGCTCTGGTCGAGATGCAGGAATTGATGGTACAACTGCAGGATCTGTTAGATAAGAAGTATATTCAACCGAGTGTATCACCGTGGAGAGCGCCGGTGTTATTCATGAAGAAGAAGGATGGATCAATGCGTCTTTGCATTAATTATAGGGAATTAAACAAAGTCACTAATAAAAATAAGTATCCATTGCCAAGAATAGATGACTTGTTTGATCAATTGAAGGGTGCTAAATATTTATCAAAAATAGATTTGAGAAGTGGGTATCACCAACTGAAAGTAAGAAAGGAGGATGTACCGAAGACGGCTTTCAGAACTCGATATGGACACTACGTGTTTCTGGTAATGTCTTTTGGTTTGACAAACGCCCCTCCAGCGTTCATGGATTTGATGAACAGGGTGTTTAAACCATTTTTAGACAAGTTTGTGGTGGTATTTATCGATGATATTCTGGTGTACTCTAAATCTCAAGAGGAACACGCGGAACACTTACGTCTGACGTTGGAGACGCTAAGAAAAGAAAAGTTGTACCCGAAATTCTCTAAATGTGAATTTTGGCTGGAACGCGTACAATTTCTTGGACATATGATTGACAAGGATGGGATTTTAGTGGATCCATCAAAAGTCAAAGTTGTAATAAATTAGGAACAACCAAGAACTCCATCAGAAGTAAGAAGTTTCTTGGGATTGGATAGATATTACAGACGGTTTATTCAAGATTTTTCCAAGATTGCCACTCCGTTAACAAATTTGACTAAAAAATCTGTAAAATTTATTAGGACAGAAAAGTGTGAAGAAAGTTTTAAGGAATTGAAGAAGAGGCTCAGTGGGGCACCTGTGTTATCAGTGCCAGATAATACAAGAAATTTTGTGGTGTATAGTGACGCTTCACACAAAGGATTAGGTTGTGTTCTTATGCAGAACGACAAAGTTATTGCTTATGCATCAAGATAATTGAAAGATTATGAGAAAGGGTATCTGACTCTTGACTTAGAGTTGGCTGCGGTAGTATTTGCTCTGAAGATATGGAGACATTATCTCTATAGAGAAAAGTGAGATCTACACAGACCATAAGAGTCTGAAGTATATTTTAACACAAAATGACCTAAACATGCGACAAAGGAGATGGATGAAACTGATAAAAGATTATGATTGCGAGAGCTTTTATCATCCGGGCAAAGCTAATGTGGTTGCAGATGCCTTGAGTAGGAAAGGCCGAGAAAAGTTGATGTTGTTAGCCGATAAGGAGGAGCTCATTTCAGCGATGGCAGGGCTAGAGTTGGAAATTAAATTTCCAAAAAAGTCAAACGAAAAATTGTATCAGATGGAAGCTAGTCCAACTTTGGTGGACAAGGTGAAGAATGCTCAACTACAAGATGAAGAATGCAGAAAAATAAAGGAAAGTGTGTTCGAAGGTAAATAAGTGAAGTATAAGGTTGATACTGAAGGAATGCTAAGATTCGAGGGACGAATTTGGGTTCCAGCAGTACATGATATTAAAGAAGACATCTTGACAGAAGCTCATAGCTCAAGATATTCAATTCATCCAGGAAGTACGAAAATGTATCAAGATTTGTGGCGACACTTTTGGTGGCCAAATATGAAAAGAGACGTTGCAGAATGCGTTGCAAAGTGCTTGACATGTCAGAAAGTGAAGGTCGGGCATCAAAGACCAAGCGGATTACTTCAACCGTTGGAAATACCAGAATGGAAATGGGAGCATATCACAATGGATTTTGTGGTAGGTCTTCCAACAACTCAAAAAGGATACGATGCGATATGGGTGATAGTGTTTAGATTAACGAAATTAGCTCACTTTTTGCCAATAAAGATTAGATTTAATCTTGATCAGCTGGCAAAACTGTACGTTAAAGAGATCGTCTCAATACATGGAGTTCCAATATCAATTGTATCAGACAGAGATCCGAGGTTCACATCAAACTTCTGGAAGAAATTACAGGAATACATGGGAACGCAACTGAAGATGAGTACGACATATCATCCGCAAACCGATGGCCAAAGAGAACGAACAATCTAAATGTTAGAGGATATGCTTAGAGCGTGCATAATGGATTTCAAAGGAAACTGGAATGATCATCTATCGTTGGTGGAATTTGCATACAACAACAGTTATCATGCAAGCATTGGTATGCCGCCATACGAGGCGTTATACGGCAGGAAATGCAGAACTCCATTATGTTGGGATGAAGTTGGTGAACGTCAACTGTTAGGACCAGAACTGGTACAGCAGACCGCTGAAGTTATCAAACACATTAAAGCAAGATTGGTAGCTGCTCAAGATAGACAGAAGAAGTATGCTGATCAACACAGGCAGAACCACGAATTTGAAGCAAAGAATTTCGTTTTCCTGAAAGTTTCTCCTTGGAAAGGGAAAATTCATTTTGGTAAAAAGGGAAAGCTAAGTCCGGGGTTTATTGGATCCTTTGAAGTGCTGTGAAGAGTAGGAGAAGTGGCTTACGAGGTAGCTCTACCACCAGAGTTGGAACACGTTCACAACATTTTTCATGTTTCAGTATTGTGACCGTATAAACCCGATTACAAGCATGTAATCGAGTATGAACCGTTGTAGTTTAGTAAAGATTTATCTTATGAAGAGATTCCTATTCAGATAGTCAACATGAAAGAACAAGTGCTCAGGAATAAAGTAATACCTTCCGTGAAGATGATATGGAGGAACCACAGTGTCGAAGAGGCTACGTGGGAACTCGAAGGCGAAATGATGAAGAATTACCCTGAGTTATTTGTTTAGTCTGTGTCTTCAATTCTGGGGACAGAATCTTTGTAAGAAGGGAAAAATGAGACGATTTGATTGTTTGAGTTTCGATTCTGGGGACAAAATCCTTGTAAGGAGGGAAGGATGTAACAATCCAAAATTTCAAATTGTAATTTTAAATATTTATTGAATTATATAAATATTTATAACATATACGTTTAGGGTGTAACTGATATTCCAATTAGTGTGCGTATTATTATAGCTATCAGTTTGGTTTTTCACGCATAAACTAGTTACTAAGCTTAAGAGAATATAGAGAATTGAGAGGGAGTTGAGAGAGAATTCTTGAGTTTTCCAAAGCAAATTCAGTGGTGATAGCAAGGATTGCAAGCAATTTAAAGGTATTTTTACATAACCTTAGTATATATATATATTTCACGACAACAATTTTTTTTTATATTCTGCAAATTCCATCTTTTCGAATTGTTGCTATATAACTAAATTACGGTGATTATATGTGTTTGAGATGTTAGAGTTTATGTTTAAATAAGGAATTGGTATGCTAATTACAATTAAAAGTAGGAAAAGTAACTACGGTGCATATATTTCTCATATGGCTTGTGAAAGTACCAATTTTAGTGGTCAACTTGTATGTTAAACTGTAAATTGAGTTTTTATTATGCTAGTTCTTTAAGAAATGAAGAAAACGTAGTTTGAACGAAGTGATTTGGTGAAGAATTATAATCACAGTGATAATTTTTGTAAAGGAATTCGAAAATGGAGTTTTTGTATGAAAACATAGAATTTTAGGAATTAAACTAGTTAAAGTTGTTGTTAAATTTTTCTATATTGAGGAATATGTGAGGAAACATGTTTGTGTTAGTTCTGTACCAATTTCATATGCTTAAGTTACTGTTTTGTGGGTGAAATTCATGTTAGTTGACTTAAGAGTCGTAATCGAAATCACGCTACAAAAAACTAAATCGGAAAGCGTAGCAGGCAAGATGACCTCTTAGCAAGGTAGCAGATAATCCTAGGAAAAAGCAAAATGCGGTGGCGCTAGTAGCCAGCCGGAGATAGTGAAGTCTGCTATTTCTGCAAACCTTGAACACTCATTGTAACTTAGTCTAATGTTATGTTAATGTGAGAAACATGTAATGTAAGGGTTAAAACAGAAACGTATCATGCGATTAGTAACTCTAAAATGTAAAGTTAGTAAGTTGTGAAAATGATATGTATAATTTAAGAAACTTATTGATCAATGAATAAGTGTTATGAAATGTACACTTGTGATTCTGAAATATGTATGGTAAGGTAAGATTTGTACTAAATTAACAAGTTTAGCTAGAAATGTGTGTTATTTTATAAGTGGATGTTAACATGTCTAATAGATATTGTGATTCCACTAAAATGTGTAGGTGAACGTAAGTTTTAATATTATAGCTTACGCTTGAGGCAAGTTTTCTAACTCTACATTGTTATTATTGAGCAAGTTTATTTACCCTATCTCAATCACAATTACGCAAGTTTCCAAAACCTTATTTCTTTACATTGAGAAAGTTCCTATCTTAAACTGTTATTGAGCAAGTCATTTTATTTTATTTCCGCACTTGATTGATGTTTAAGGTTAGACAACCTGGGAAGACCTTTTTGATTAATGATGTAACCCTTTTAAAGGGAGGATTTATGGTTTTAATTTTATTATATTTGGGTAGATAGTATAGTTGTATGGAAAGTGAACACCAAATCTGGAGGGTATGAAGTACCTGGATTTGGGGGTGTCACACTAGATCACACATAATTAGGTTGTCCCTTTGAACCTATTTCTTGGGATCTCCAATCATTTAGGTTGGGTTTTCATTATGACGACTCTTTAGGATTTTACAAGCTTTAAACCCATTCCCCTTGATGAACTTTTCACTTGCTCTCCAGGTATACCTTTCGTTAGTGGATCCATAATATTATCATTTGACTTCACATAGGCAATAGATATTATACCATTTGAGAGTAATTGTTTAACAGTTTCATGTCGTCGACGTATATGTCTAGACTTATCGTTATAATTACTATTTTGTGCCCAACCAATCGATGATTGACTATCACAATGAATAATGATTGGTGGCACTGGTTTAGGCCAAATTGGAATATCCTTAAAAAAATTACGAAGCCATTCTGCTTCTTCTCCTACTTTATCTAAAGCAATAAATTCAGATTCCATAGTGGATCTTGCAATACATGTTTGCTTAGAGGATTTTCATGATATAGTTGCACCTCCCAGAGTAAACACATATCCACTTGTGGATTTAGTATCATGGGAGTCAGATATCCAATTTACATCACTGTATCCTTCAAGTACAGCTGGATATCTTGTATAATGCAATCCGTCAGTTAAAGTGTATCTTAGATATCTAAGTATGCTTACTAAAGCCTTCCAATATTCTTTTCCAGGATTACTCATATTTTGACTTAGCTTACTTATTGAGTATGCTATGTCTGGTCGAGTGTAGTTTGATAAATACATTAAACTACCTATTATACGAGAATATTCCAATTGGGATATACTTTCACCATGATTAATAGTGAGATGAAGTATTGGATCAACAGGTGTTCTTACTGGAATTTTGTCATATTTATTATACTTTGTGAGTATTTTCTAAATATAATGAGATTGAGACATAATAATTCCATTAGATATTCTGGAAATCTTGATTCCTAGAATAACATCTGCTAGGCTATGCCTTTCATTTCATTCTTGCTAATTAACATTTGTTTGGTAGCATTAATAACATCATTATTACTACCAATGATTAGCATATGTGACGCCCCCAAAATAGGTATACATCACCTATTCTAAGTCGCCAAATACATGGTACAGAATACAAATACAACTTAATTATACAACAGTCATATAAAATACGACAAAACATAATCTAGGAGTTTTAATAAGAATATTGTCATCTAGACAATATCCACACTCAATGGAGTCCTCATTACATTTATTGTCACAGTATTTAACAGAATAGTGAGGACTACTAATGCTATCATCTGAACCAGTCACTCTGCCCCCGACTAGTCCCGCCTCGTTCTCATTTCCTGAAGAGAACAGTGAAAGAAAGGGGTGAGCTCAACTAGCCCAGTAAGAAATATTATGACTAAGATAATGCAGAATAATTTATCTTTAGTCTTCAACAGTGTTAAACTAATAAAATATAACAAACATCAAGTTTAACTGCAGCGGAACAAGCGATCCATTAGAAGAATCAAGTAGAGAATAAAATCTACTATCTTCTATGTTTTAAAAGGTTTTTCATCATTTTTATCGCTGAGACTCAGCTTAATAAATAATCCACATCATCCCTGACCTACGGCCAAGGATATTCATTAGTATCACAACCACAAATTATCCATGCACTACGAGCCAATGAAATTCGTGTATTCATCAATGGTCATGATCATGCCAACAATAATCATGCCCATCAATGCACTACGGGCCAATGAGAACTTTTACCACATCATTTGTAATATTACGGTTATGATTATCTTAGAATAATCCTGATCATAATCATACCAAGTCCATCTATATACACTACAGCCACAGATGACTTTTAACATAATATAAACATGAGGATGATGACAATGATATAAGAATTCAATAAAACAAGTTTAAAATTAATTTATCCGAGAAACAATAACGTCCAAATTGTTAAAATGATCTTTGCTTTGTGGGGTAAAACTTCAAGAATGCTCGAAAGAATATTTTCATGAAAATATCTTTGGATGAAGTGCAAATATCCGAGGATATTCTACTAATTTCATGGAGTATAGAAGCCAAAACTTTAACCAACCGAGTATAATAGAATATATGAAGCGCAAATGGATTTTTACCGCCATACACGGTAATCCACGTATCACGAGATCATTTCCACAATTTAATAAGGAATAAATACAAAGGATCATTCACCATGCACGTGGTAATCCACATAGACAGGTTATTCCAATAGAATAATAAAGAATGGAATAACAAAAGGATTCACCATGTGTGCGATAGAATTACGCACGCATGTGTTATTCCCAACAAAATAATAAAGAATGGAACCGAATCAAATGCGTAAACGCGCACGACGCGATATTATTCAACAAAATAATAAATAATGGAACCGGTCATGCGTGCGTAATGCATAGGCGTGGATATTAAAACAAAATAATAAAGAATAACGGAACGAATTGAGTGAAATTACTTGCATGCGGGATATTCCACAAATAATAAAGAATGGAATAACAACGAGAATTTCACCATGTATGCGGTGCTTGGCATGTATACGGAGTTATTCAACATAATAATAAAGAATGGAATAACGAAAGAATTTCACCAAGTATAGGGTAGTCGCGTGCTCTGAGTTATTCAACGAATAATAAAGAATGGAATAACGAAGTTCTCTTCATGAATAAAAAAAAATAATACCACCTTACCTTAGAAAGCTTAGAAATGGATATAGGAGTAGTGAAGTAGCGAAATACTTTTCTTCATTCTCTCTATAGTTTCTCTCTCTAGAGTTTCAATGAATTAAGTAAGAAATAATGAAGGAATGAGCTTCTATTTATAGGAGAATGGATGAATAGTAACTAATTCATGAATGGTCCAGATTGATTTACTTTTAAATGGACGGTCCATATTGATTTACTATCACGATATTAATAAAATATTCTAATAAAACAAAATCTTTTAAATAAAATATAATATATTCTATTTATAGTCTAATAAAACAAATAACTTTATAAAAGTATTACATTTTATATAAAAAGATTTTACTATCTGAAACACTATCAGAGGCTTATGCAAATACTATGCATAATAAAATATAATATATTCTAATTATTATCAAATAAAATAAATAACTTTATAAAAGTATTTTGTTTTATATAAAAAGATTTTACTATCTGCAAACACTATATATAAAATACTATGCATAATAAAATATAATATATTCTAATTATTGTCTAATAAAATAAATAACTTTATAAAAAGTATTATATTTTATATAAAAAAGATTTTACTATGCAAAATATTATGCATAATAAAATATAATATATTCTATTTATAGTCTAATAAAACAAATAACTTTATAAAAGTATTACATTTTATATAAAAAGCTTTTCTTTTTATTACATTAATAATACTATTAAAACAAAATTTATATATATATATATATATATATATATATATATATAAAACTAAAATGACTTCATAAAAAAGACACCTCAATATATTTAACAACATTTATCATCATTATTATAATTCACAATATTAATCGACCAGTAGTTCCCGAGGAAGAGGGGCTTTCCAATAAGGATTTCTCCCTATTGGCGCGCGATTAGGTGACCAAACTTCTCCTTGGCGAACTTCTAGACATCGTTAATATTGCAAATAATAATATTAATAACTTTGTCGTCTCAATTATTGATTTAATAATATATAAAATATTGACAATAATTGAATCAAATAACGTGAGATCTTATGTGCAACATTCTTTGTAGTAATAATTGAACAAAATTGGTGACTTCTCACGTAAGCATCGATAATCAATACAGGTGTTACTCTTATGCGATCACGCGTATTCTTGTACTTTTACTACCGAAGTAGTTCAGCAGTTTTAACGATAAAACTTCCGTAGTTATTTTCATAAAATATATTTTGTCGTTTCTCGATCCGTGCAATAATTCCGTTGTGGGGTCCACCAATGATTGTGTAGTTATCGAATATTCCTGTTAAAAAAGAATATTCCCGACCCAATCGAATATTATATAACAACTTGCATACTTTGCAAAATTTATAAATATTACCCACAACTATAACATTATCTCAAATCCACACCATAATTTTGAAAAAAATATTAAAAATTAAATCTTTATTAAGTAAAATTTGGGATTTTACAATCTCCCTCCTTATAAAATTTAGCCCTCGAAATTTACGTGCGATACACACTATATCTTGAAAACGAATGAGGACACTTCATTTAGATTCTAACTCTTGAGGTATAACCTTTGAGTGTAAAATATATTTCAAGATTTTAACAGTACATCTTCTCATATGTTAAATCTTCCGCTATCTCGTCTAGTTCTAAATTAATAATGTGGCTTGGGTCGTCCACATATTTACGTAACATCGATACGTTAAAAGCGTTATGAACACGCGACATACTTGGCGGTAAAAGCAGTCTATAAGCCCGCGTTTCCTACTCGATCGAGGATTTCAAATGGGCCATAAAATCGAGGGTTGAGATTTCCTCTCTTCATCGAGTCTTGCTTCTAGAATAACGCCTTCTTGAACCTTCTTCTTCGCATTCATCAGCTCCGAATATGTAGCTTGAGCGGCTTTAACTTTATCAATTAAAGTCGATTCTACTCATATATTTGTTATCTTCACGTGGGTTCAGATATTATCTTCATTTTGTAAGTTATCAAATGGGTATGATCTTCTACTCAATAGCGTCTTCTACTACCACTTCGCTTTTCCACGATGATATTGAATGGTATAATCGTAATCTCTAACATCTCGAGCCAACGTCTTTGGCGCATTATACGTTCGTTTTGGTTGAAGAAATATTTAAGGGTTTAAGAAATGGGTTTTGTACTAGGGTCAATACAAAATTCGATTTCACGCTTTAGGGGTAGGCCAGGAAGTCTTCAAGAATACGCCAGGAAATTTATTAACAATAGAAATATCATTCAAAACTGTGACTATCATCCAAGACTTGGATAGCACGTCACATTGATACCTATCAACTTGTCACCGTTATTCACAACATCCCCTATAAAAAGTCTAGCTTGGTTCATTCCACACAAGGAAGTCACCAGCGAAAGGCTCGGGGCTCTTTACTTATGGCTTGATATGACAATGATTGACTTTTAGTGGTTCGGTTGCTTGAATTCACATAACAGGTTGGTTAGGAATATGAAAGCTAACAGTCTTACGAAAATAATCAATTTTAGCATGATGAGTAGTTAACCAGTCGATTCCTAAAATCACATCAAAGGCAAGTATTTTCAAAGAGATAAGATTGACAGGTAATGTGAAAGTGTCGATTTGAATCAAATAAGATTTATAAGCGATGGAGGTAACGAAGGTTTCTCTAATGGAGTTTCAACGAGATAAATCAAAGTCTAATCTCTCCGGAGTCAAATTTAAACGTTGAGCGCAAGCAAGAGAGATAAAATAATGGGTAGAACCAGTATCTAATAAGGTATAGACTTCGCAAAAATTTATAATTAACTAACCCGTGCTAACTTCGTTCGAGTTCCTCGACAATCGCTCTCACTTAAACTATCGGCTTTGACTTGTCTGAGACATCCTTTGGCATCACTATCTCAGCTGGACTTGACTTCACTACATGACAAAATTGAGCTAGGTGACATTCTCTTCCGCAATTAAAACACTCTTTGGATTGTTGCGTACAGTTTGGATGGATGTGTCCCTCCTGTCCGCATTTGAAACATATCTGACCGGTGGTGGTTCTTCTTCCTTTGAAGCGGGTCTTTGGTCTTTGCTATCTTTCCATCATTATTGAACCTTCTCTTCTTGAAATTTCCACTTCTATTATCTTGGCCATGATTACCACCGAAGTGGTTACCATTCTTGGCATGATAATTTCCCCGATGGTTATCATTGTTCGATGGTAATTGCGTTGCCATAGCATGCGATTATTATCGTGTTGTTGGTCGTTGTCTTTTGGTTGTCTTAACTCATTATCGTGCTCCAATAACTGAGCCCTATTCACAACATCTGAATATAAACAAAGTTTGTGAGAAATGAGGTATTGACGTATTTTGGGTTTCAAACCTCTTAGAAACATTCGCGTCATTCTCTCCTCATTATCGACCAAATGGGATGCTGGCCGGGATAACTCAAGTAAATTTAGCCTCGTCGTCGCGACACGGTCATATTGTTTTGCTCGACTTGATGAATTCCACCTCCTTCATGTGATGAATACTTTCGGAAAGTACTTGTCGTTGAACAATTCTTGAAACTTCTCCCAAGACATCTTGAGTGCGTCGGTTTGAGTACGTTTTATGATTCCCACCGATGATCTCTCTTCTTCACGCAACATAAAGGTGGCGAATGGAACCTTTTGCTCCTCTAAGCATTCCAAGACATCAAATATCTTGGTAATTTTCTTTATCCACGTCTCTGCCTTAAGTGGTTCTGGCTTTCCCAAAAATTTTGGTGGTCCCAGCTCTTTGAACTGCTTAGCGGTGACCGACCATGGGTTGCCATTATATCCACCTATATTTTGAACAGGAATCTCTCTTACCTGATGTTACATGAATTTCATAAAGCCTCTGAACATTCCATCGTTCATCATTTGGTCAGTATTGTTGTTTGCATGAGGATTGTTGTCTTCCTGTTGCACATTATCCTGGGTATTGATCTGTGGAGACTCAACGGTCTCTTGTGCTCCATTGATGTTCTCAACATTCTCGGATGTCATTTTCAAATACTGCCACAAAACAAGGGTTAATTAACATATTACATATTATCCCTATACTCTAACCGACCAATTAAATATCAAATAAACTTAGGTAGGTCATACTAGCGAAAGAATTCCCCATCTCTCCCTCAGTTCTTGTCTCACATCTCGGCCGGGGATCATATCCTAAGCTTTGATACCAAGCTGTGACGCCCCCAAAAAAGGTATACATCACCTATTCTGAGTCGCCAAATACATAGTACAGAATACAAATACAACTTAATTATACAACAGTCATATAAAATACAACATAACATAATATAAGAGTTTTAATAAGAATATTGTCATCTAGACAATATCCACACTCAATGGAGTCTTCATTATATTTATTGTCACACTATTTAACAGAATAGTGAGGACTACTAATGCTATCATCTGGACCATTACTCCATTCCCAACTAGTCCCCATTTCGTTCTCATTTCACGAAGAAAACGGTGAAAAGAAAGGGGTGAGCTCAACTAGCCCGAAGAAATATTATGACTAAGATAATGCGAGAATAAATTATCTTTAGTCTTCAACGATGTTAAACTAATAAAATATAATAAACATCAAGTTTAACTGCGGTGAAACAAGCAATCCATTAAAAGAGTCAAGTGGAGAATAAAATCTACTATCTTCTATGATTTAAAAGGTTTTTCATCACTTTTATCATTTGAGACTCGACAATAAATAATCCATCATCATCATCCACTTTTCTGACCAGGATATTCATTAGTATCACAACCACAAATTATCCATAATCGTGCACTCACGGGCCGAGGATATTTCATGTATTCATCGATGAATCATGATCATACCAACAACTTCCATCAATGCACTACGAGCCAATGAGGACTTTTACCACATCATTTGTAACATTACGGTCGTGATTATCTTAGAATAATCCACAGTCATAATCATACCAAGTCCATCTATGCACTTTCTGAATACGAGATGACTTTCAACATAATATAAACATGAGGATGATGACAATGATATAAGAATTGATAAAACAAGTTTAAAAATTAATTTATCCAAGAACCAATAACGTCCAAATTGTCGACATGATACTTTTTTTTTTGTGGGTAAAATTCAAATGCTCGGAAGAATATTTTCATGAAAAGATCTTTGGATGAAGCGCAAATATCAAGGATATTCCACTAATTTCATGGAGTATAGAAGTCAAAACTTTAACCAATGAGTATAATAGAATATATGAAATAACAAATGGATTTTCGCGCCATAAATGCGATGATCCACGTATCTGAGATCATTTCCACAATTTAATAAGGAATGAATACTGAAAGGATCATTCACCATGCATGTGGTAATCCACATAGGCAGTTTATTCAACGAGAATAATAAAGAATGGAATAACGAAGGATTCACCATGCGATGCGATAATATATTATTGCAGACAGGTTATTCCCAACGAATAATAAAAATGAATGGAACGGTCATGCGTGTAATACGCACGCGACGTGATATTCAAACAAAAATAATAAATAATGGAACCGAATTCATGCGTAAACACACAGACGGGATATTCAAACGAAAATAATAAAGAATGGAACCGAATCACCAATGCGAAATTACGCAGACGGGATATTCAACGTAATAATAAAGAATAGAATAACAATAGAATTTCACCATTTATGTGGTACTTCTATGTAAACGGAGTTATTCCAACATAATAATAAAGAATGGAATAACGAAAATTTCATTCACCAAGTATAGGGTAGTCTTAGCGTATACTGAGTTATTCAAATGAGAATAATAAAGAATGGAATAACGAAGTTCTCTTCATGAATAAAAAAGAAAATAATACCCTTTACCTTAGAAGAAACTAGATATAGGAGTGGTGAGTGTAGCGAGAATACTTTTCTTCTTTCTCTCTATAGTTTCTCTCTCTGAGTTTTTGATGAATTAAATAAGAAATAATGAAGGAATGAGCTTATTTATAGGAAAATGGATTGAATAGTAACTAATTCATGAGCGGTCCAGATTGATTTACTTTTAAGCAGACGGTCCATATTGATTTACTATGCAATTATTAATAAAATATTCTAATAAAACAAAATCTTTTAAATAAAATATAATATATTCTATTTATAGTCTAATAAAACAAATAACTTTATAAAAGTATTTTGTTTTATATAAAAAATTTTACTATCTAAACACTATCTAGCAATAAACACTATATATCATAATAAAATATAATATATTCTAATTATTATACTAATAAAATAAATAATTTTATAAAAAGTATTACATTTTTATATAAAAAGATTTTACTATCTGAAACACTATCACGAGCACTTATCAAAACATTATGCATAATAAAATATAATATATTCTAATTATTGTCTAATAAAATAAATAACTTTATAAAAGTATTACATTTTATATAAAAAGATTTTACTATGCAAAATATTATGCGTAATAGAATATAATATATTCTATTTATAGTCTAATAAAACAAATAACTTTATAAAAGTATTACATTTTATATATAAAAAAGCTTTTTGTTTTATTACATTAATAATACTAATAAAACAAAAAATTTATATATATAATATATATATATATATAAAACTTTTGTGACTTCATAAAAACAACACCATCAATATATTTAACAACATTTATCATCATTATTATAATTCACAATATTAATCGACCAAGTCGTTCCTAGGAAAGAGGGGCTTTCCAATAAGGATTTCTCCTATTGGTAGCGCGAATTAGGTGACCAAACCTCTCCTTGGCGAAACTTTTAGACATCGTTAATATTGCAAATAATAATATTAATAACTTTGTCGTCTCAATTATTGATTTAATAATATATAAAATATCGAGAATAATTGAATCAAATAATGTGAGATCTTATCACGACAATTCTTGTAGTAATAATTGAACAAAAGCGAGTGACTTCTCACGTAAGCATCGATAATCAATCTGGTATTACTCTTATGCAACCACAACGCGTATTCTTTTTACTTTTACTACTAGAGTAGTTCAACAGTTTTAACGATAAAACTTCCGCCGTTATTTTCATAAAATATTTTTGTCGTTTTCTCAATCCGGCAATAATTCCGTTGCGGGGTCCACCAATGATTTTGTCGTTGTACGAATATTTCTGTTAAAACGAATATTCCCCGACCAATCGAATATTATATAACAATTTGCGTACTTTGCAAAATTTATAAATATTACCCACGACTATAACATTATCTCAAATCCACACCATAATTTTGAAAAAAATATTTCGAGGAAATTAAATCTTTATTCATAAAATTTGGGATATTACAATCTCCCCTCCTTATAAAATTTCGCCCTCGAAATTTACGAACGTACCTGGTATGCCGAACGAATGAAGACACTTCGTCAGATTCTAACTCTTGAGGTATAACCTTTGAGCGTAAAATATATTTCAAGACTTTAACAGGTACATCTTCATATGTTAAATCTTCCGCTATCTCGTCCGGTTCTAAATTAATAATGTGGCTTGGGTCGTCCACATATTTACGTAACATCGATACGTTAAAAGCGTTATGAACACGCGACATACTTGGCGGTAAAATGAGTCTATAAGCCACAGTTCCTACTCGATCAAGGATTTCATATGGGCCAATAAAATCGAGGGTTGAGATTTCCTCTCTTCATCGAGTCTTGCTTCTAGAATAACGCCTTCTTGAACCTTCTTCTTCGCATTCATCAGCTCCGAATATATAGCTTGAGCGGTTTTAACTTTATCATTTAAAGTCGATTCTACTCGTATATTTGTTATCTTCACGTGGGTTCGTATATTCGCACTCGTAAACGCATACGATCTTCTACTCAACGCGTCAGCTACCACGTTCGTTTTTCCACGATGATATTGAATGGTATAGTCGTAATCTTCAATAACTCAAGCCAACTTCTTTGGCACATTACACGTTCGTTTTGGTTGAAGAAATATTTAAGGGTTTAAAAAATGGGTTTTGTACTGGGGTCAATACAAAATTCGATTTCACGCTCTAGGGGTAGGCCAGGAAGTCTTCAAGAATACGCCAGGAAATTTATTAACAATAGAAATATCATTCAAAACTGTGACTCTCATCCAAGACTTGGATAGCACATCACATTGATACTTATCAACTTGTCACCGTTATTCACGATGTCCCCTATAGAAAGTCTGGCTTCAGTGCATTCCACACAAGGAAGTCACCAGCGAAAGGCTCGGGGCTCTTTACTTATGGCTTGATATGACAATGATTGACTTTTAGTGGTTTGGTTGCTTGAATTCACATAACAGGTTGGTTAGGAATATGAAAGCTAACATTCTTACGAAAATAATCAATTTTAGCATGATGAGTAGTTAACCAGTCGATTCCTAAAATCACATCAAAGGCAAGTATTTTCAAAGAGATAAGATTGACAGGTAATGTGAAAGTGTCGATTTGAATCAAATAAGATTTATAAACAGTGGAGGTAATGGAGCTTTCTCCTAACGGAGTTTCAACAGATAAATCAAAGCCTAATCTCTCCGGAATCAAATTTAAACGTTGAGCGCAAGCAAGAGAGATAAAATAATGGGTAGAACTGGTATCTAATAAGGTATAGACTTCGCAAAAATTTATAATTAACTAACCCGTGCTAACTTCGTTCGAGTTCCTCGACAATCGCTCTCACTTAAACTATCGGCTTTGACTTGTCTGAGACATCCTTTGGCATCACTATCTCAACTGGACTTGACTTCACTACATGACAAAATCAAGCTAGGTGACATTCTCTTCCGCAATTAAAACACTCTTTGGATTGTTGAGTACAGTTTGGATGGATGTGTCCCTCTTGTCCGCATTTGAAACATACGACCGGTGGTCATTCTTCTTCCTTTGAAACGGGTGCTGGTGCTGCTATCTTTCCATCATTATTGAACCTTCTCTTCTTGAATTTTCCACTTCTATTATCTTGGCCATGATTACCACCGAAGTGGTTACCATTCTTGGCATGATAATTTCCCCCACGATGGTTATCATTGATCCGATTCTGGAATAACAACAGAATTTCACCATGTATGTCGTACTTCGCATAGACAGGTTATTCCAACATAATAATAAAGAATGGAATAACGAAGAATTTCACCAAGTATAGGGTAGTCCAGCGTGTCTGATTATTCAACGAATAATAAAGAATTGAATAACGAGTTCTCTTCATGAATACAAAAGAAATTATACCCTTACCTTAGAAGAAACTAGATATAGGAGTGGTGAAGTAGCGAGAATACTTTTTTCTTTCTCTCTATAGTTTCTCTCTAGAGTTTCGATGAATTAAATGAAATAATGAAGGAATGAGCTTCTATTTATAGGAAAATGGGCCGAATAATAACTAATTCATGAACGGTCAGATTGATTTACTTTTAAGCGGACGGTCCATATTGATTTACTATATCAAAGATTAATAAAATATTCTAATAAAATAAAATCTTTTAAATAAAATATAATATATTCTATTTATAGTCTAATAAAATAAATAACTTTATAAAAGTATTACATTTTATATAAAAAGATTTTACTATCTGAAACACTATACAGAACCTTATCTGAATAATATAAATAATAAAATATAATATACTCTAATTATTGTCAATAAAACAAATAACTTTATAAAAGTATTCTATTTTATATAAAAAGATTTTACTATCTGAAACACTATCGCGAGCCTTATGCAAACACTATGCATAATAAAATATAATATATTCTAATTATTATACAATAAAATAAATAACTTTATAAAAATATTACATTTTATATAAAAAGATTTTATTATGCAAAATACTATGTATAATAGAATATAATATATTCTATTTATAGTCTAATAAAACAAATAACTTTATAAAAGTATTCTATTTTATATAAAAAAGCTTTTACATTTTATTACATTAATAATACTAATAAAACAAAATTTATATATAATATATATATATATATATAAATATCCAAACTTCCTTGACTTCATAAAAGACACCTCAATATATTTAAAACATTTGTCATCATTATTATAATTCACAATATTAATCGACCGGTCGTTCCTGGAAAGAGGGACTTTCGATAAGGATTTCTCCTATTAGTAGCCTGATTAGGTGACCAAACTCTCCTTGGCGAGAACTTCTAGACATCGTTAATATTGTAAATAATAATATTAATAACTTCGTCGTCTCAATTATTTATTTAATAATATATAAAATATTGACAATAATTGAATCAAATAACGTGAGATCTTATGTAGCAATTCTTTGTAGCGATAATTGAACAAAATTAAGTGACTTTTCACGTAAGCATCAATAATCGATCTGGTGTGCTACTATGCAACCACGCCAGATTCTTGTACTTTTACTACCGAGTAGTTCAGCGGTTTTAACGGTAAAACTTCATAGTTATTTTCATAAAATATTTTTTCGTTTTCTCAATCAAATGATAATTCCGTTTTATGGGTCCACCAATGATTATGCCGTTGTACAAATATTCTCTATTAAAACGAATATTCCCCGACCAATCGAATATTATATAACAACTTGCGTAATTTGCAAAATTTATAAATATTACCCACAACTATAATATTATCTCAAATCCACACCATAATTTTAAAAAAAAATATTTCGAGGAAATTAAATCTTTATTCGTAAAATTTGGGATTTTACAGCATATCATTCACGTATAGACTAACTATTACATATCCCCTTTGAGTGTTTTTGACATATACACATTTGTCACACTTATTTATTTTGAAGTTATTTGATATCATAACATTATCAAATTTTTCATATCACTGCTTTGGTGCTTGTTTCAAACCATATAATGATTTAACAAGCTTGCAAAATTTCTTTTCTTTTCCAGGAGCAATAAAACCTTTGGGTTGGTCAATATAAATTTCTTCCTCTAATTCACCATTAAGAAAGGCAGTTTTAACATCCTTTTTGATGTATTTCTAAATTGTTTATTGCAACTATTGCAATTAACATTCGAATGGATGTTATCCTTGTAACTGGAGAATAAGTGTCGAAATAATCAAGTCCCTCCTTTTACCTATAACATTTGGCTAAAAGTCTTGCTTTGTATTTATCAATAGATCCATCGGCCTTCATTTTCCTTTTGAAGATCCATTTGCATCCTAATTGTTTGGTTCCTGGTGGAAGATCCACTAATTCCCAAGTATGATTTTGCATAATGGATTCAATTTCACTATTGATTGCTTCTTTCCAATATGAAGACTTGGAGATCTTAACCCTTTTACTACGTCTAGGTTCATCTTCATCTCCCTGTTCATTAGACTCTTGGTCTATTATAGTTTGATGATTACTAGTCGTAGTATTATAAGGTCTTTTACGAGAACTTGTTTCTTGTGTATTTTTATATGGAAAAATATCTTCAAAGAAAGATGCATTCCTTGATTCTATAAATGTATTGACATGAATATCAGGAATGTCTGATTTATGCACAAGAAACTGATATGCACTACTGTTATTTGCATAACCTATGAATATGCAATCAATTATTTTAGGACCTATCTTAACCCTCTTAGGATCAGGAACAATTACTTTCGCAAGACACCCACACACTCGAAGATATTTATAGGAAGGTTTTCGACCTTTCCATAATTCTTAAGGTATCTTGTTTCTTTTCTTATGAATCAAACGGTTGAGAATATAATTTGAAGATATCAATGCTCCCCCACCCCCCACATGTTATGAGGTAACCCATAACTTATTAACATAGCATTCATCATTTCTTTTAAAGTTCGGTTCTTGCGTTCAGCAACACCATTTGATTGAGGTGAATAAGGAGCGGTAGTTTGGTGAATAATACCATTCTGTGAACAAAATTCTATAAATGGTGATTCATATTCACCACCTCTATCGCTTCTTATAGCCTTAATCTTTTTGCTAAGTTGATTCTCAACTTCATTCTTATAATTTTTAAACATTTCAATTGCTTCATCTTTTGTCCTTAAAAGATAGACATAACAATATCTTGTGCAATCATCTACAAAAGTAATAAAGTACTTTTTACCACCTCTAGTTTGCACAAATTTTAAATCACATATATCAGTGTGAATTAAATCTAGAGGTTCTGAACTTCTTTCAACAGAATGAAAAGATGTTCTAATTAATTTAGCCTCTACACATGTTTCACATTTATGACTTTTGTCAATACTAAATTTTGGAATTAATTCTAAATTAATTAATTTACTTAAAGTACCATAGTTCACATGTCCTAATCTACCATGCCACACATTCATAGACTCAAGCATATAAACAGAAGATATGTTTTTATTATTAATAATAACATTTGGTACAATAGTCATGACGTTCATTTTGAACATCCCATCACACATATATCCTTTTCGAACATATATTCTATCTTTAGTAAGTACAAATTTATCAGCATGAAACATAGTTTGAACCCTTTCCTGCTCAATACAGATCCAGAGACTAGATTCTTGCGAATGTTCAGCACATGTAGTACATCATTGAGCGTGAGTTCCTTGCCCGAAGTCATCTTTAACACGACCTTTCCTTTTCCTTCAACTTTGGAAGTGGAGGAATTGCCCATGAATAGTTGCTCAGCATTTTCTATTGGTTGATAGGTTGTAAAAAGTTTATTATCCGAGCATATGTGGCGTGTAGCGCCAGTATCAACCCACCATTCTTTAGGATTTCCCACCAAATTGGCTTCAGAGACAACTGCCAAAAGATACATGTCAGAAACTTTAGTAGATATTTCATCTATTTCTTCTATGTTCGCTTGGGCATTTTTCCTTTTGAAATTCTCTTGCTTTTTGGGTTTGCGACAATCCTTTGCAAGATGCCCTATCTTGTTGCAATTATAGCATTTCCCTTTGAACTTCTTTGAAGGACCGCCTCCTTGACTTGGATCTTCATAGTTGTGTTTCCTTTTCTTAGTTTTGTTACCACTCTCTACTACATTAGCATTGGATGTAATTAAAAGTTTTCCAACTTTCTTTTTAGACATTCAATTATCTTCTTCAATCCTCAACCTAACTATCAAATCCTCGAGCCCCATTTCTTTACGTTTATGCTTTAAATAATTTTTAAAATCTTTCCTAGAATGAGGTAATTTTTCAATTACTGCGGCCACTTGAAAAGATTCACTTAAAACCATTTTTTCAGCATGAATCTCATGGATTATCAATTAAAGCTCTTGGACTTGATTTATGACAGTCTTTGTATCAACCATTTTAAAATCCAAGAATCTACCGATAACGAATTTCTTCATGCTGGCATCTTCCGTTTTATATTTTTTATCCAAAGACTCCCATAATAACTTAGCAGTTTTGATTGGGCTATACACATTATACAATGTATTGTTCAATCCATTGAGGATATAATTTTTGCAAAGAAAATCAGAATGTTTCCATGCATCCACAGTAGCCAATGTGGTCCTATCAGTTTCATTATCATTTACCACAAGGGCATCCTCATTTAAAAATCTTGAAAGATTCAATGTAGTAAGATAAAACAACATTTTCTGTTGCCATCTTTTAAAATCAATCCCACTGAATTTTTCAGGTTTCTCACCATGACTAACATGGGTAGGAACATTGATTGTAATAGAGTTAGGCACAATTGAATTAGATAATTCCATAATTCTGTTAAATACACAATTTACAGAATCACTTTAATAAAATAGAAATTAAATTTGTAATTACAATAAAGTAAATCTATATTTAATATTATTATTTAGATTCCACTCAACTAATTCTTATAAAAATTTAATTAGTTATATATGGAGTAGTATATATTACAATACAAGTTACCTAGCAAGAAAGAAAATCAGAACAACACTTAACACATCTTGAGGAAGCAATTTTTAATTTTTTTTTTTAAATATGTAAACACAAAGTAAATATGTGTATAGTTGATATCAGTACAAGTATATATATTTATTTAATAATCCAAAAAAAAAAAACATAAGCAACTATCTCAATATAGGACAAAGGTGCAAAACTACTCCTGATTTTTACACGGATGTCCCATTTACATCCTAAATTATTTTTTTTTTTTAAAAGTACCCTTAACGTTATAAAACACAGCTCAATTATGCTCTTCTCGCTAACAAACATGCCAGATAGACAAATAGACGTTAAAATCAACTAACGTGGCAAAAATAAAATTAAAAAAAAATCAAACTCATTCTCTCCCATTCAAGTGAATACTTTACTCTATCTATCTAACCACTAACCACACCCCATTCTCTCTCTAAACCCTCTCTTCAACCTCCATCACAGTCACCCCTTTGAATCCTAATTACACAAGCCCTTATATGAAATTATCGAATTCAACAGTAGGAAAATATGCCAAAGATTCTCATAAATCTGCCTTGAAAAGGCCTAACCTAGCTCGTTGCCTCACCGTCGCCTCGAAACAAAATTCAAGAGAGGAAGTTTGTGGTGGCGTAGCTACAAAATTCGAAAGCGATTAGGGTTTATAGGTTTCATTGAATAGATTTGATGGGTATAATTGATGAGATTGGAGGTGAGGGTTTTGAATCTTTTCGATGCCCATAATTTTAATTTAATTTTTATAAAATTATGGGTATCAGACACCTTGCAGGTTGGTTTTGGGGCTTGGGGTTTCATCTTTGGTGTATTTCATGAGTATGGCTATGGTGCAGTTTCATCTTTCATTTTTATTATGGGTTCTGGGTTCTATTAGATTCTAAAATCTGAGGGTGGGTTCGTGCTTAATTTGGGAGCCATGACAAGCCGCCGGGACTGAGCCGGAGGAATTATTTCATTGGGTATTTCTGTACAATCGGCGCCGGATTGTTGTTTGCTCTGTATTTACCGGTAATGGAGAAAATTTACAAAAAGGTGTATTGTTACGCCATGGTGATGGAAATGCAGCTAGTGATGGAGATCGCCGCGACGACGCTGGCCACCATCAGAATGGCATCAGAAGGCGGGTTCTCCGAGATGAGGAGGGAGAGTTTGCAGGTGTTTGATTGGGGTCAGGGGGTTTACCGGAGGGATCTGCATTATAGCATTAATGGCGATGAATGTGTTGGGGGGTGTGATTGTTTATGGGGATGAATTTGGGGGAAGGAAGGTGGTGTCTACGGTGCTCTGTGGGTGGGGATTTTGTTCGTATGTGTACGGAATGTATGTGCAGTCGAGGGAGGAGAGTGAAAATGAGAAGGTCGGCAATGGCATTCATGATTATCTGGTTCAGAGGTTGGAGATGATTGAGATTATAACAGGAGGATGATGGCGCGGAGTTTGGAGTAGAGAGAAAGTGAAATGGGTTTGATCTTAGAAAAAATGGAGAAGAGAAGAAAAGAATAAAAAAATTATTTTTACCACGTGTCCGTTGATTTTAACATCTGTTGTCTATCTGGCATGTTTATTAACGGGAGGGGAATAGTTGAGCTGTGTTTTATAACGTTAAGGGTACTTTTGGAAGAAAAAAAATAGATCAGCGTGTAAGTGGGACATCTGTGTAAAAATCGGGGTATTATTTTTGCACCTTTGCCCTCTCAATATATTAACAAACCGTAATAACAAGTCAACGAAAGTCCATGTTCACAAAATATGCCAGAAATACTATACTGAGGTGCTTCGGCAACCTACTGAGAAATGCATGGTTAAATACCGGAAACCAAGTTGTTGCCAACGCCCACGTTATGACATGTATAGAACTACAAAATCAGGCAATGAATATGTGTATTATGTATTTTAAATGTTTTTATATGGCTTGGATTTGCATGGCTAAAGTCTGATAAAATAAGTCAACCCGAGTGTACAATAGCAAGATAATCACTAACATGATCATTTCTTCCTAGTTCCTAGTGATATGATTTCCACGTGGTGACAATTAGAATGCACTCTTCTTTACAAGTAAATTTGAACAAGATGTAATTGTGAGTGGAGGGAAATACTGCAAAATCAAATGGACCAAAATACCGAATTTCACTAATTTGGGGAAAGAGTCTGTTTTATATATATTAGTATAAAATAGGTTCTCCATTTTATAAATTAGTATAAAATGAATACTGTCAGAAATTCTGCTTTAAGATTGTTATTCCAAAGTATTATTATTATATACTAAATATATAAACAGAAATATAAGATAAACAATTTTATAATAATGACTTATAAGATGCAATTGATAAACTTTTAAAACCAAGTCAACTGTTGGACAGTCTCTCCTTAAAGCAGATTCCGTCCCCACTATCGGTGCTTACGGATGAAACAATGGACGTCTACTTCCCAGGATAAAATGGTCTTCAACTCTCACAAGAAGCACTTCAATGGAAGAGTTCCACGAACCAACAAAATTTTTAATACTCTCTATGACTTTTATATGAATACTCTATATGACTTTTATATGAATGAATAATGAAATTAATTTTTAAGAACTTGAGAAGTATTAGATTTGAAGATGAAGTAATTGTTTTGGGTAGATTTGGAACCTATTTATAGGTTTCCAAATACCCCTTTGAAGATATACACCCTTTCAAAAGATTACATCCTTTTAAAAGGTTGCACCCTTTTGGTTGCACCCTTTTGAAAGGTTGCATCCTTTTGAAAGGTTATATCCCTTTGAAAAGATACATCCCTTTGAAAGATTACAACCCTTTGAAAAGATATATCTCTTTGAAAAAGTACATCCCTTTGAAAAGATGCATCTCTTTGAAAATGTATGAACCAAAGGTCACACCTATTGGTTTTATTTCATTCATTTATATGTGTTGACTTAGTCATATTCCATCCTTAAGTTTTGATGATGAAATATTCATATACTAAATTGTTTTATGGTTTTTCAAGTATTTGTTGATAAAAGAACATTGGTGGGATTTTCAATTGGACGAAGAACTTTTTCTTTCTAGGAAGACAAATGTAAGGTCAATTGCATAATATTTGATTTTTCATTTAAAGGCTCTAGGACATATTATTTGCACCTTGTTATATGTCTTAAATGAAAAATAATTTAATAAATCTAAATGGAAAAGGTTTTTCTAAATATTAAAATTAGATATGTTATGGGTACAAAAAGAATTAATATTTTATGACATGGGTTATGTGTGCATTAATATCCTTGGGACTATTTTTTCTTTAGCTACACGTGGAGTTCTATGTATTTAATATTGCCTAGAAAGCTTAAAAGATGGAAGCTATATATCCTTATGATTTGTTGCATGTGCAGTTTACAAGGAATAATTATTATTCATGCATAAATATTGGATATCCTATTTATATGAAGTTCGATATTATGCGTATATATATATATATCTTTGGATATATATATATGTGAGTGTCTGATTTCAAGGAATGTAATAATGGAAGTCTTGGGACTCTATTACCTTGGACATGGGAAAGATAAAGGAAGATTTGTTATTTAATTGTACACGCCACTCTAAAAAGGAAAAAGAATAAGTCAAAGTTGTTAATGGGTTAATTCTAAAAGAGTCCAACATGCATTCTTATAACTGAAGATATAGTTGAGATTATTTCTCAACTAGATTTATATTTGTTACTTATCTTATTGGCAACGTAACAGTGTAGTACACTTGGACTCTTTATGCAACGGTAACTTTAATTTGATTATAAAAAGCCGTAAGTCATGCATGAATGAAAAGAACACACAAAATTATTCTTGCGCTTATTTGACTAATATTTTTCGAGCAACTAAATTTTAATCAAGTGCAAGCATTGAGCAGCTGAGCAATTAACGTATGATATTATTTAGCTGATATTGGGTAAAGTGGTAATTGTGTACTAATTGATCATTGCATATAGTTGAGCCTTTAACTGTTAAATTGAATATTTTTGCATTGATCATAGACCTCTATATTTGTATTACATTTTCTATTTGAAACTAAGTGTAGTCTAAAGGTGTTAATCCTAGTGGATTAGAGAAGAGGCTTACAAACAAGTTCAAGGAAGCAAAGGTGCTTGAAGAGTGCATAAGTGCACAAGGAGCAAGAGTGCTCAAGAGAAATTAATTGTTAATTAATTTTTTGTAAGAATCTGTTTTGTAATCTGTGTTTATTTATAAAGAAATAAATAAAGTGAGTCTCCAATACTAGTTGGTATTGGACGTGGACTAGGCTATTATTATAGAGGTAATAAATTGAACCACGTAAAAAATCTTGGTGTTGATTTTATTATTTGCTTTACTTTAAAATCACATAAGCTATTTAATTATCTTAATAATTAAAATTTGAATACTTGCATTATATTAAGATAATTCTTTACCACCAAGTATTTTATTTTAAGTTATAAATTTAGCAGGATATTTTCTTAAAATAATCAATCAATTCAATAGGCTGTATTAATTCAGTAAGCTGATTTCATCATTATAGTAGTCTGAAATTAATAGTTTAATTTAAAGTTTAAAAATTGATCATAGATTGCTCTCACACTTATTCAACCCCCCTTCTAAGTGCGCCTAGATAAATTTTATTTGGTATCAAAGCTTGGCTCTACTTATCTTGGTCTTAAAGGTGACTTGTAGGGAAAGATTCTGACATGGCACAGTTCGGGAATAACAATCAAGAAGGACAATCAACCAATAGACCTCCTTTGCTGTTTGGAACAGAAAATTACAACTTCTGGAAGTTTTGAATGAGGATCTATCTTAAAAGAGATCCTTGGGAATGGTGGGTTGTGGAGAACGGACCAGTTATTCCACGAAAAGAGATGGGACACCAAAGATTTTACTAGAAATGGATTCAACCGAAATCTACATGGTCTCATATGATTCAAAGGCAATGAACACGCTTCTTAGCGGCATGGTACAATCCGAGATAGACAAAGTCTCCTCATGCAACACAGCTAAGAAAATTTGGGATACTTTAGTGGTAAGTCATGAAGGTACTTCCAAAGTACGAGAAGTCAAGCTAAGCATGCTTATGCACGATTATGAAATGTTCAAGCTCGAAAAAGATGAAACCATTAAGCTAGCTCAAGCAAGATTTCTAGTCCTTATAAACTCCTTGAAATTATTGGACAAGACTATTCCTCAAAGTGAGATCAACCGTAAGTTGCTTCGGGCTATGCCCAAAAGGTTTGCTTCTAAAATCACTACTCTTCAAGATTCTGCAACTATTTCTTCCATGGATACTTTAACTTTGTTTGGTGAATTAGAAGAATATGAACATCAGTTAAAGAGATATGATGATGAGGAGGAAACTCCTCGAAGAAAGGTCTTAGCTCTTATTGCAGATAATGAAGAGGAGCTAGATGATGACTTCGGATGAAGAAATAGCCATGATGTCGAAGAAGACTCGAGGGCTACTACAAAGAAGAATAAGAGAAGAAATACTTTCAATTCAAATAAGTCCAAAGGAAAGCAAAGCGAAGACACATGCTTTGAATGTGGACGTCCCGTCACTTCAAGAAAGATTGTTTTCAATTAAAGAACAAAGGAAGACAAACTACAAAGACAACAAAAAGAACAAAGCCCTTGTGACTTGGAGTGATGAGGAATCCGAAGTGGAGATCGATGCTAAAGATGAGATAGCACAAGTATGCTTTGTGGGAATTGAAGGTGAATCTAATCAGGTATCTCTTAATGAATTGAACTCATTAGAACAAGAAAATAAGAAATTAAAAGAAAAAAATGCATGCTTAAAAGGTTTAGTTAATACTTTAATGAGTGAAGTGGATTCACTAATAGATGAAAAGAAAGAAATTGAAAAGGAATCCACATGTAGAGAAGAAAAGGTTTTGATTGCTAAGATTGATTATTTAGAAAATTATAACAAAATACTTTTCAATAAGGTAAATTTCTTGAATAATGAAGTCCAAAAATTGACTAATGAGCTAAAAATGAGAGATGTGTGTATTGATGCATTTAGTGATAAATCTCCTGTTAAAACCTTTCCTAATAATGAACTTCAAAAAGAAATAGCTTTATTAAAATTAACTCTTGCTAAATTTGTCCAAGGTGAAGAAAATTTAAATGTCATATTAGGTAAACAAAGACCGAGTTTTGAAAGACAAGGAATTGGTTATGATTCTATGCATAAAAAGAGTAACATAAAAATGTTAAAATCAAAGTCACGGTTTAGTTTAAATTATTGCTCTCCTTTCACAACTTATAAATATTGTGGTATTAAAGGTCATTTAGATATTAAACGAAACAAGATTAAAAAGGTATGGATTAAAAAGAATGATTTACTTGCTACTAACATAAATGGACCCAAAAAGATATGGGTACCAAAAGGATAAATTATTCTTTCTTGACGGTATGTTTAAAGGCAAGAGTTCCATCTCAAAAATAGATTCTTGATAGCGGATGTTCTCGGCACATGACGGGTGATAAATCAAAATTCGTAGAATTAAATATCAAGAAGAAGAATGGAACAGTCACGTTTGGAGACAATAAAACCTGCGAGATAATTGGAAAAGGTAACATTGGTAATGGCAAGGTAAGTATAAATAATGTGCACCTTGTTAATGGTCTTGAATTCAATTTAATTAGTATTAGCTAATTAATGGATAATGGCCATCAAGTTAACTTTGAAAAAGATAAATGCACAATATTTCATGGTACTAACAATACTACTCTAGTTGCACAAAGAGAAGGAAATATATACACTCTTGATTTTGAGCAACAGGATGAAGAGCTATGTCTTACATCCGTATAAGAGATGAGGCTAACTTATGGCATAAAAAGGATGGGACATGTTCACATGGACTTAATCAAGAAACTATCCTCAAAGAATCTCTTTCAAAGGATTGCCAAGAATCGGGTTTGAAAAGAAAGGAATATGTATTCCTTGTCAACTGGGAAAACAAGTAAGAACTTCTTTTACAACAAAAAGAATATGGTATCAACCTCTTCTCCTTTTGCAACTACTTCATCTTGATTTATTTGGACTGGAAAGACATTCAAGTATTAATGGTAAATTTTATGCATTTGTAATAGTTGATGATTTTTCAAGATACACATGGGTACTATTTTTGAGAACTAAGGATGAAGCATTTAAAGAATTTGAAAAATTAATAAGGAATCTTGAAACTAAAGTATAGCTATAAACTTATTAGAATTAGAAGTGATCATGGTCTTTGAATTTCAAAAAGATTTTATAACTTTTGTGATCAAAGAGGTATTAGTCATGAATTTTCAACCCAAGGACTCCTCAACAAAATGGGGTGGTGGAAAGGAAGAATAGGACTCTACAAGAGACAAAAAAACTCTCTTGCAAGAAAGTAAGCTTCGAAAAATTTTGGGCCAAAGCGAGTAAGTACATCATGTTATGTTTTAAATAGAGTACTCATTCGTCCTATTATTTTGAAAACACCTTATGAGCTTCTAAATAATAAAATTCCAAACATAAGTTATTTCAAAGTATTTGGTTCTAAATGTTTCATCTTAAATACAAGTGATAATTTGGGAAAATTTGATGTTAAGTCATATGAAGGAATTTTCATTGGTTATTCTCAAAATAGTAAGGCTTATCGTATTTTCAATATTAGAAAGTCATGTGTCGAAGAATATGTTCATATTACTTTCAATGTGACTAACAATGATCTTCCAAAAGAAAGTGAAGATGATGCAGGAAATTTAGAGATAGACAGAATTCCAGCAAATCGAAAAGAACAAAACAAGAGACCTAATGAACAGTCTTAGGAAACTGAAATGGACAACCAGCTGGAACGTGAACCTAAAAATTTGCAAGATGCTGAAGATGAATCTCATGATCAAAAGGAAGTTTTACATGATATTCAAATGCCAAAAACAACTAGATATGTCAAGAATCATCCTCCGGAGAATATCATTGGAGATATCAACAAAGGTGTAACCACACGAAGGGGTTTACAAAATCATTGTGAATTCTCTGCATTTTTGTCACAGGTTGAGCCAAAGAATGCAAAGGATGCAGTTCTTGATGAAAACTGGTTATTGGCAATGCAAGAAAAACTTCAATAATTTGAGAGATGCCAAGTATGGGAACTTATGCTTCCTCCAAAAGATGCTTCTATCATTGGTACGAAATGGGTATTCAAAAACAAGCTAGATGAGCACGGAACAATCACTCGTAACAAAGAAAGGCTAGTAGCTCAAGGGTATAACAGAAAAGAGGGGATATGAAGAAACCTATGCACCAGTGGCCAGGCTAGAATCAATCCAAATTTTGTTGGCATTTGCATACTACAAAAAGTTTAAGCTGTATCAAATGGATGTAAAGAGAGCTTTCCTCAATGGATACATTAATGAAGAGGTATATGTAAAACAACCTCCTGGATTCGAGCATGAAAAGTATCCTAATCATGTCTACAAATTAAAGAAAGCACTTTATGGCTTGAAACAAGCTCCAAGGGCATTGTATGAAAGGTTAAGTAAGTATCTCTTATCAAATGGATTTATTAGAGGTAAAATAGATTCTACATTATTTATTAAGCATAAAAAAATAGATATCATTATTGTTCAAATATATGTAGATGATATAATTTTTGGTGCTACTAATGATCATCTTTGTGAGTGGTTTTCCAAGTGCATGCATAAAGAATTTGATATGAGCTTAATGGGAGAACTGAACTACTTTTTGGGACTTCAAATCAAGCAAAAGAAGGAAGGAATTTACATCCATCAAACCAAATACACAAAAGAATTACTCAAGAGATTTGGTTTTGAACGATCTAACTCAAAAGGTACACCCATGAGCACATCAATAAAGCTCACTGCTGATGAGAAAGGTATTGATGTTGATATAACAAAATATCAAGGTATGATTAGATGCTTACTATACTTAACTGCTTCTAGACCCGATATAATGTATAGTGTTTGTCTATGTATAAGATTTCAGGCAAAACCCAAGGAATCACATTTAAATGCTGTTAAAATAATTTTGAAATATTTAAGTGGTACAATAAATTTAGGGTTATTTTATCCAATTTGTAATCACTTTGAACTAATAGGTTATTCAGATGCTGACTATGTAGGATGTCAAATCGATAGAAAAAGTATGAGTGGTGCTTGTACTTTCTTGGGACAAAGTCTTGTATCGTGGCATAGTAAAAAGCAAACCTCAGTGGCTCTTTCAACTACTGAGGGTGAATACCTAGCTGCAGGAAGTTGTTGTTCTCAGATTTAGTGGATGCGGTAAACTCTATGTGATTTTGATATATTATGTGATTGTGTGCCTATATATTGTGATAATTCTAGTGCTATAGATATATCTAAAAATCCTGTGTTATATTCACGTACAAAGCACATAAAAGTAAGGCATCATTTTTTAAGAGACAATGTGTCAAAAGGCTTAATTAAATTGATTTTTATTCAAACTAAAAATCAAATTGCAGATATTTTACTAAACCATTAAGTGAAGATAGATTTTGCATCTTTGCGAAGAGAACTTGGGATGTGTATCGCATAATTCATCTTAAAATCTGTATTATCGTTATTCTATGTTGCATGCATATCTTATTAACTGATAAAATTTAGGATAATTGATAATATGATTATTCGGCCACCTACTTAACTCCTTAATTTATGGACGCAATAATTAAGGAGTCTATCATAATTGTTTTTTAAAAAAAAAACTGAAAAGACCGGATGGAAAAGGGCTTCTCGGGAGACGTAAGTGTGTATGCGTACATGCATTTGTTCAGTTAATTTTATCTTTATCTCATAATGGTTTTTGAAAGTTGAAAAGACAAGTCGACTGAAGTTCTTAGAAGACGTAGGTATGCAGGAGTGTACTTTGTACATACGTTAGTCTTTTTAAATCTCATTTTCTATCCATCTATCCTCATCTTATATACCTCTCAAACCCTTTCTAACTCTGTTTTTGTTTCTATTTCTATCTCTTCTTATACGTCTATCTTCTCTAACTTTACCTTCAAAAATAATGAGAACTCGAACACATAAGCGATCGATGATGGATTCCGACGACGATCAGACGACGGTTCCTCCCTAATCAACTGCCGAACCTTCACGAAAGCAAAAGAAAATGAAAAAAGTCGTGTCTGAGGAAACGGAGTATATGGACTCTTCATCTTCTGATGAATTAAATTTCAGTCCCTCATTGCCGAAATCATCTGGACTCTCTCGACGACGACAGTCAACCATTCCATCCTTTAAGCCAGAGGTCAGACCTCCACCGGTTTCGGTAAACCCTAATCTTTCCTTTGATCTTCCTGACAACTTCTTTCGAAGTAATGCTTATGAGGTGCATTTTAAAACTGACATTTTTCCAAAATAGTTGGTTTATGAAAAATCAGTGGATCAAATCTGTTATCAAGAGTCTCCTTTGAAAACTTTGTTTGAATCTTGTGGTATCTCTTCCATGCTTTTTCCTCCTTCTGTTGCATATCCTAGATTAGTTTAACAATTTTATACTAATCTAGAATGTCATGGGGAGTTTTACACCTCATTTGTTAAAGGAAAATCTTTGTATTTCACGGTCATGGATTTCGGTAGCATTTTAAACATTTACAATGCTACCTATATTGTACATTTACACGAAAAGGGGTTGTCCATTCTCCATTCACCCATTTAGAATAATTAAAGATTGTAATGGATAATCCTATATTGAATGATGTTTTTACTCCAAAAATCGTAGATGTTTCTCCTCTTGCTTGTGTGATTCATCATCTTGGTAGGTTTAATCTTTTGCCTCGTTTAGGTGGTAGTGCTGATTTTACTTACCAAGATTTGATCATTGTTGCCATGATTTTAAAAGGTTTGTCTTTTAATTTATCCCAAATGTTGCTTCATCAAATGACAAGCTGTTTGCGAAAAACAAAAACCTGTTTGCCTTATAGTGCTAGTCTCACCACTTTCTTCAATCACTTTAAAATTTCTTTTGAAAATGAACTCTCTGTTATTGTGAATGATTCACTCAGTGTCAATACTTTAAAGCTTTCTCGTATCACTTTGATTGATGGTCAATTTGTTCGTGTTACTTCTGAGAATCCTGCTCCTCCAATCTCAATTCCATCTTCTCCTGTTTAGCCCCTCACTCAATTTTCTCCTGAAATTGTCAATCTATTGAAAGTTATTCTTAGTAATCAAGAGAAAATGCAATTTGAAATGTCTGCCCTTCATAACCGTATGTCTTTGTTGGAAAAAAGAAAGTTGCCATTAGGAGCTCCTGAAATCAATAAACTCTATCACAACATTGAAGATGAGTTTATAGATTTACAAGCCGGTTTTAAAGTGCAAACTACTACCTTGGCTGAGATAATGCAACGTCGACTTAATCAAAATTCTTGTCAGTTGAGTCAGGAGATTAAGTTCGTTAGTAATTAGGTTGGGGAGTTAGCTGAATTCATGGCTCTGAGGTTCAATGATGTAGGGTCTAAACTACATATCAAACGTAAAGCACTCAACTGATCAGAATGGGTTCATTGCAACCGGTTAGTTAATGAATATCAAGGTGAATTTCTTGACGTACCTCTACCACCTGCAACTGTTATTCCCCGACCTCCCCAATTTGCTGCTGATCTGAGGATTGTTGAGAAGGTTCATCGTACCAATCATCGTCCCTATTTCACACAAAGGCGTATTTCGTAGTAGTAGCAATAGTGGTAGATCTCGATTGATGATTACTTCCTCCTTTTTGTTTGATGACAAAGGGGAGAAGTTTTTATGATGATTTTGGTTTTATTTTGGATTTTAGATTTTAGACTACAAGACTTATGTTGTTATGTTGGTTTTTGGTTTGGTGTGCATCACCAAAAGACTTATTATTAATTTGGGATTTGGATTTTAACATTTGATATATTTGTCAGCAGTAAATATTTTGATATTTCATGAACTAGCAATACTGCAGTTAACAAGTTGCTTACAATTGTTTACAAAATTCAGGATTTTGTAAATTTACTAAAAATCGAATTTTAGAATCCTGAAATGATGTTGTTGCATGGATTTAGGGGGAGCTAATTATATTATGCATATATTTAGGGGGAGCTAATGAGAGTTAAACAATTTTGGGTTGTCATCATCAAAAAGGGGGAGAATGTTGACTTAGTCATATTCCATCCTTAAGTTTTGATGATGACATGTTCATATACTAAATTTTTTTATGGTTTTTCAGGTATTTGTTGATAAAAGAACATTGGCGGGAATTTCAATTGGACGAATAACTTTTTCTTTCTAGGAAGACAAATGTAAGGTCAATTGCAAAATATTTGATTTTTCATTTAAAGGCTCTAGGACATATTATTTGCATCTTGTTATATGTCTTAAATGAAAAATAATTTAATAAATCTAAATGGAAAAGGTTTTTCTAAATATTAAAATTAGATATGCTATGGGTACAAAAAGAATTAATATTTTATGACATGGGTTGTGTGTGCATTAATATCTTTGGGACTATTTTTTCTTTAGCTACACGTGGAGCTCTATGTATTTAATATTGCCTAGAAAGCTTAAAAGATGGAAGCTATATATCCTTATATATTTATTATGCATATGCGGTTTTTAAGGAATAATTATTTTCATATGCATAAATATTGGATATCCTATATATTATGAGTTTAGTCTTTGGAAGCACGCCGTGTATACATATTTGAATATGAAATGTGAGTGTACAGATTTCAAGGAATGTAATTATGGAAGTCGTGGGACTCTATTACCTTGGACATGGGAAAGATAAAAGAAGATTTGTTATTTAATTGTACACGCCACTCTAAAAAGAAAAAGAATAAGTCAAAGTTGTTAATGTGTTAATTCTAAAAAAGTCTAACATGCATTTATTTCTTATAATTACATTGAAAGATATAGTTGAGATTATTTCTCAACTAGATTTATTCTTTTGTTATCTAGAATTGACAATTTGGATTATTTGAATGGACTCAGATATATCTTAATTTAACTTTAATTTGATTATAAAAAGTCGTAAGTCATGCATGAATGAAAAGAACACACGAAATTATTCTTGCGCTTATTTTACTGATATTTATCGAGCAACTAAATTTTAATCAAGTGCAAGCATTGAGCAGCTGAGCAATTAACGTTCGATATTATTTAAGCGATATTTGGAAAGATTTAATTGTTTATTTGTTTTGTACTAATTGATCATTGCATATAGTTGAGCGTTTAACTGTTAAATTGAATATATTTGCATTGATCATAGACCTCTATATTTGTATTGCATTTTCTATTTGAGACTAAGTGTAGTCTAAAGGTGTTAATCCTAGTGGATTAGAGAAGAGGCTTATAAACAGGTTCAAGGAAGCAAAGGTGCTTGAAGTGTGCATAGGTGCACAAGGAGCAAGAGAGCTCAAGAGAAATTAATTGTTAATTAATTTTTGTAAGAATCTGTTTTGTAATCATGTGTTTATTTATAAAGAAATAAATAAAGTGAGTCTCCAATACTAGTTGGTATTGGACGTGGACTAAACTATTATTATAGAGGTAATAAATTTGAACCACGTAAAAAATCTTGGTGTTGATTTTATTATTTGCTTTTTCAATTTAAAATCACATAAACTATTTAATTATCTTAATAATTAAAATTTGAATACTTGCATTATATTAAGATAATTCTTTAACACCAAGTATCTTTATTTAAGTTATAAATTTAAGCGAGATATTTTCTTAAAATAATCAATCAATTAATAGGCTATATTAATTGATGGTAGTTTATTTCATCATTATAGTAATCAAATTAATAGTTTAATTTAAAGTTTAAAAATTGATCATAGATTGCTCCCACACTTATTCAACCCCCCTTCTAAGTGTGCCTAGATAAATTTTGATATATATATATATATATATGTACATATATATATGGGAATCAATCCATGGCAACCAGTTGCCATGGATACTGTGCCAACAATGTGACGCCCCCAAAATAGGTATACATCACCTATTCTGAGTCACCAAATACATGGTACAAAATTCAAATACAATCTTTACTATATAACAAGAAAAATGTGAGTTTTAATATAAATATTGTCTTCTAGATAATATCCACTCTCAGAATAAGTCCTCATTACATTTATTGTCACACTATTTAACAGAATAGTGAGGACTACTAATACTATCATCTGGACCGTCACTTTTTTCCCCGACTAATGCTTGCTACGTTCTCATTTCTGAAGAGAACAAAGTGAAAGAAAGGTGAGCTCAACTAGCCCAAGAAGAAATATTATGACTAAGATAATGCGTAATAAATTATCATTAGTCTTCAACAATGTTAAACGATAAAATACAATAGACATCAAGTTTAACTGCAGCGGAACATACAATCCATTAAAAGAGTCAAGTAGAGAATAAAATCTACTATCTTTTATGATTTAAAAGGTTTTTCATCACTTTTATCGCTGGGGACTCGACAATAAATAAACCACATCATCCACCCTTTTCGACCAAGGATATTCATTAGTATCACAACCACAAATTATCCATTCACTACGGGCTAAGGATATTCGTGTATTCATCAATGGTCATGATCATGCCAACAACTGTCCATCAATGCACTACGGGCCAATGAGGACTTTTACCACATCATTTGTAACATTACGGTCATGATTACAATCAATAATCCTCAGTCACAATCATACCAAGTCCATCTATGCACTCTGAATACGAGATAACTTTCAACAAAATATAAATATGGGGATGATGACAATGATATAAGAATTCAATAAAACAAGTTCAAGAATTAATTTATTCAGGAACTAATAACGTCCAAATTGTTAACATGATACTTCTTTGTAGAGTAAAATTTAAGAATGCTCGGGAAGAATATTTTCACGAAAAGATCTTTGGATGAAGCGCAAATATCAAGGATATTCCACCAATTTCATGGAGTATAAAGTCAAAACTTTAACCAACCGAGTATAATAAAGAATGGAATAACAAAAGAAATCACCATGCATGCGATTGCTTAGCATGACAAGTTATTCCAACAAAATAATAAATAACGGAACGGTGTCGAGCGTAATACGCACCGGCTGATATTCCAAATGAATAATAAAGAATGGAATAACAACAAAATCACCATGCATGCGTATTGCCGTATGACGAGTTATTCCAACGAGAATAATAAATAACGGAATCGGTCCCAAGCATAAAACGCATGTGACGGGATATTCCAAATGAATAATAACGAATGGAATAACAATGTAAATCACCAAGTATAGGGTGATCACAGCGTATCAAAGTTATTCAAATGTAATAATAAAGAGTGTAATAACAGAAGTTCTTTTCATGAATATGAAAAAAATAATACCCCTTACCTTATAAAGAAGAAACTGGATATAGAAGTAGTGAAGTAGCAGAATACTTTTCTTCTTTCTCTCTATAGTTTTCTCTCTCTAGAGTTTCAGTGAATTCATAAGAAATAATGAAAGAATGAGCTTCTATTTATAGAAGAATGGACTGAATAGTAACTAATCCATGAACGGTCCAGATTAATTTACTTTTAAACGGACGGTCCAGATTGGTTTACAATAAAATATAATATATTCTATTTATAATCTAATAAAACGAATAACTTTATAAAAGTATTCTATTTTATATAAAAAGATTTTACTATACAAACACTATGCAGGCACTATGCAAACACTATGCATAATAAAATATAATATATCCTAATTATTGTCTAATAAAATGTATAACTTTATAAAAGTATTACATGCTTTATATAAAAAAGATTTTACTATTAGCCTAATAAAATGAATAACTTTATAAAAGTATTCATTTTATATAAAAAAAAATTACATTTTATTACATTAATAATACTAATAAAATAAAACTTATATATAATATATATATATATATATATATATATATATATATATAACAATCAACAATAATTGAATCAAATAACGTTGAGATACTATGCAAAAGAACTACATCAGTAGCAATAATTGAACACAACTGAGTGACTTTTCACGTAAGCATCAATAATCAATCTGGTGTGCTACTATGCAACCACACGTGATTCTCTTGTACTTTTACTACCGAGTAGTTCAACAAGATTATACGGTGAACTTCCGCCGTTATTTTCATAAAAATATTTTTGTCATTTTCTCAATCCGACAATAATTCCGTTGTAGGGGTCCACCCAATGATTGTTAATAGATTGTGCACGAATATTCCATGCTAAAAGCGTGGCGCCCCCAAAATTAGGTATACATCACCCATCTTGGGTAGTCGGATACATGGTACGTAATTTAAATACAACTTACTAATATAAGCGCCGGTATACAATCTGACATAAAGCGTGAGTTTGAATACAAATATTGTCTACTAGATATTATACAAACTCAAAAGGAGTCCTCATTACAATTATTATCACACAATTTCACAGAATAGTGAGGAATACTAATGATATCCTCTGGACCATTACTCCGTTCCCATTTCGTCCCGGCTATGTTCTCATTTCACGAAGAGAGAAAAGAAAAGAAAGGGTGAGCTCAACTAGCCCAAAGAAGAAATATTATGACTAAGATAATGCGAGAATAAATTATCAATAGCCTTCAACATTGTTAAACCGATAAAATATAATAAACATCAAGTTTAACTGCAGTGAAACAAGCAATCCATTAAAAGAGTCAAGTAGAAAATAAAATCTACTGCCTTTTATGATTTAAAAGTTTTTCATCATCATTTGTTATAGCTTAGACTCGACTTTAATAAATAATCCACATCATTGAATCACCCCGCACTTTTCGGCCAAGAGATATTCTTTAGTATCACGACCACAATTATTCACCTTTTACGGGCCAAGAATAGTTGTGTATTCATTAATGGTCATGATCATGCCAACAATCGTCCATCAATGCAATCTGACCCAATGAGGATTTTTACCACATCATTTGTAACATTACGGTCATGATTACACCGAATAATCCTCGGTCATAATCATACCAAGTCCATCCATGCTCTACACAGCCATGTAGATGACTTTAAAAAAAATATAAACATGAGGATGATGACAATGATATAAGAATTCAATAAAACAAGTTCAAGAATTAAGTTATTCAGAACTAATAACATCCAAACAAATCGAACATGATCTTCGCTTTGTAGAGTAAAATTCAAGAATCTTGAGAAAAATATTTCCATGAAAGGATCTTTGGATGAAGCGCAAATGTCAAGGATATTCCACTAATTTCATGGAGTATAGAAGTTAAAGTTTTAACCAACTGGGTATAATAAAGAATGTAATAATAAAAGAAATCACCATGCATGCGATAGAAGCCTTGCAGCGGAGTTATTCCAATAGAATAATAAATAACGGAACCGGTCCGTGCGTAAAAGCATGCACGAGCGGATATTCCAATGAATAATAATAAAGATTTTAACCAGTCCGTGTAAAACACATGATGTGATGTTCCAATGAAATAATAATAAAAAAGAGAACCGGTCCTGTAAAACATACGAGATAGGATGTTCCAATGTAATAATAATAAGATTTTAAACCAGTCCGTGTAAAACACATGCATGGATGTTCCAATGAATAATAGAAGAATGTCACCAAGTATAGGGTAGATCAGCGTATACAAGGTTATTCCAATGAATAATAAAGAATGGAACAACGGAAGGATTTCACCAAGTATAGGGAGTCTGGCGTGTATACAAAGTTATTCCAATGAGAATAATAAAGAATGGAATAATGTGAGTTCTCTTCATGAATCGGAAAGAATAACACCCTTACGAGTACAACAAATAATATTTCCTACCTTAGAAGAACCGAATATTGGCAAAGTGAAGTAGCGAGAATACTTTTCTTCTTTCTCTCTATAGTTTCTCTCTACTAGAGTTTGGTGAATTAAGTAAGAAAATAATGAAGGAATGAGCTTCTATTTATAGGGAAATAGAATGCATAGTAATTAATCCATGAAACGGTCCAGATTGATTTACTTTAATCGGACGGTCCATATTTAAAGCAAAATCTTTTAAATAAAATATAATATATTCTATTTATATAAAAACATTTTACTATGCAAACACTATGCAACACTATGCAAAAAACACTATGCAAAACACTATGCATAATAAAATATAATATATTTTATTTATAGAATAACTTTAATAAAGTATTACATTTTATATAAAAAGATATTTACATTTTATTACGTTAATAATATGAATAAAACAAAAGCGTCATTATCGCTATAATAATTCATATTATTAATCGACAATAATGGAATCAAACCGTGTGACTTCTCACATAAGCATCAATAATCAATACTGCGCGTCTTCTTATGCAACCACACGTATTCTTTGTACTTTTACTACCGAGTAGTTCAACAAAGATCAACGGTAAAACTTCCGCCGTTATTTCAATAAAATATTTTTGTCGCTTTTCTCGATCCGGCAATAATTACATTAGGGTCCACCAATGATTGAGTAGTTGTCTGAATATTCCCTGCTAAACCGAATATTCCCCGACCAATCGAATATAATATAACCACTTGCATACTTTTGCAAAATTTATAAATATTACCCACAACTATAACATTATATCAAATTATTCCATAATATTCAAAATAATATTTATAGAAAATTCATCTTTATTTATAAAAGTCGGGTCTTACAACCTCCCTTCTTATGAAATTTCGCCCTCGAAATTAGGGTGTGCGACACGGTATGTCAAGAGGTAAGGATACCTTGATTTCATTTCGATTCTAACTCCCAAGTCATTTCCTCAACATCGTGGTTCCTCCACAAAACTTTGACTTGAGGTATAACCTTGGAGCGTAGAATATGTTCCTTCTTATCCAAAATTTGAACAGAACCTCTTCATACATCAAATCTTTCCGCTATTTCGTCCGGTTAAACTCAATAATATGGTTCGGTCTTTCACATATTTACGTAACATGGATATGTGAAAAGCGTTATGAACACGAGACATATTTAAGCGGTAAAAGCGAGTCTATAGGCCACGCTTCTACTCGATCGAGGATTAAAATGGACCGATGAATCGAGGATTAAGTTTTTCTCTCTTTCCAAATCTTGTAACTCCTTTCCATGGAGCAACTCTTAACAACACATGATCTCTTATATCGAATTCCACGTCCTTTCGATGAAGATCGGTATAACTCTTTGTCGATTTTGTGAGGTTTTTATACGTTGTCGGATCGTTTGAATCTTTTCCGTAGTCATACGTACCAACTCCGGTCCCAACAACGCGTGCTTCACCCACCTCATCCCAAAGATAATCTTTGGAGAACGACACTTTCTTCCATACAATACTTTGAATGGAGCCATGCCAATACTTGCTTGATAAGCTGTTGTTGTAGGAAAACTCCACCAATGGTAAGAACTTGTCCCAACTCCCTTGAAATCAAGGACACGAGTCTTAATAGATCTTCAAGAGTTTGAATAGTCCTCTCCGATTGTCCGTCCGCTTTGAGGATGATATCCGAGCTAAATCGTAAGTCTGTGCCCATAGCTTTTTGCAAACTAACCCAAAATCGTGAAGTGAATCTTGGGTCTCGATCGAAACTATGGATACCGCAGCATACCATGCGATCTTACAATCTCGTTTATATACATACGAGCAAGACGTTCAAGTGTATAAGTTTCTCGATTCCGGTATGAAATGAGCGGACTTGGTCAATCTATCAACAATGACCCAAATCGCATCAATGCCTTGAGAAACCTTAGGAACACCCTAACAAAATCCATGGTAATGTGCTCCCACTTCCATTCTAGAATTTCAAGTGGTTGCAATGGACCTTTTGGTACTTGATGCTCTGCTTTAACTCGCGTTGACAAGTTAGACACCTTGAGATAAACAAATACTATATCTCTCTCTTCATATTGCTCCACCAAAATGTATGACGAATATCATGATACATTTTGGTACTCCTGATGGATTGCAAATGGTGTGTTGTGCGCCCCATCATGATATTATACTTTAAATCGTGGTCGTTAGGAACAGAAAGTCTAGAGTTGACTCAAAGTATTCCTTCTTCATCGATTCTTGATTCCGGCATAGCACCCTCTTGCACTTTCTTCCTCATACGCATCGGCTCGTCTATAAGCTTGAGCGACTTTAACTTTATCGATTAAAGTCGGTTCTACTCAGATATTCGCTTATCATCACATGCGTCCTTGAGTCTTTAACTCTATCTACATCCTTTGCAAGTCACACAAAATGGGCCTTTGTGTTGACAATAACTCACTCGTACTTGCATACGATCTTACTACTCAATCGTCGGCTACCACGTTCGCTTTTCGGGATGGTATTGGATGGTATGATCATAATCTTTCAATAGTTCAAGCCAACGTCGTTGTCGCGTGTTGAGTTCCTTTTGAGTGAAGAAATATTTGAGGCTTTTATGATCTAGTAAAGATCTCCACTTTCTCCCCATACAAGTAATGCCTTCAAATTTTAAGTGCAAAGATAAATACCGCTAACTCCGGATCATGAGTAGGATAATTCCTCTCATATTCTTTGAGTTGTCGCGAGGCATAGGCTATAACTTTTCCATGTTGCATAAGAACACATCCCAACCCTTTGCGTCTCAAGCATCATCAGAGATGATAAATCCCTCCGAGCCGGATGGTATTGTCGAACAGTGTCTTTGAAATAAGTCTCCTCTTGAGTTCTTGAAAACTCTTCTCACATTCTTCGCTCCAACCGAACTTTGTATCTTTTCGAGTCAAATTGAGTCGATGGAGTAGCGATTCGAGAAAATCCTTCCACGAATCTCCGATAATAACCAATTAAACCGAGAAAGCTACGTGCCTTGGTCATCGATTTAGGTTGTTCCCGACTTTGAATAGCTTCAATCTTTTCGGGTCAACAGATATTCCATGACTTGATACCACGTGCCTAAGGAATGCTACTTCTTCAAGCCAGAATTCGCATTTCTTCAACTTGGCATAAAGCTTATATTCACGAAGCTTTTGGAGTGTCAGCCTCAAGTGTTGCTCATGATCTTCACGGCTTTTGGAATAAATAAGGATGTCATCAATAAAGACGACCACAAAGTGATCTAAATATTCCTTGAATACTCGGTTCATCATATCCATGAAGGTAGCGAGGAGCATTAGTCAATCCAAAGGACATGACTAGGAATTCATAATGCCCGTCTGAAGTTACGGCGAGCCGTCTTTGGAATGTCGGTGGTTCTAATCTTCAATTGGTGATATCCTAACGAAGATCAATCTTTGAAAAGAATTTGGCTCCTTGCAATCGGTCAAACAGTCATCAATACGTGGCAATGGATACCTATTTTTGATGGTGACATGATTCAACTCCCCGATAATCAATACAAAGTCGCATACTCCCATCTTTCTTCTTCACGAATAGAGCAGAGCACCCCAAGGAGAAGTACTAGGGACGAATAAAGCCAATGTCTAACAATTTCGCAGCAGTTGGGTCTTTAACTCCTGAAGTTCAATAGAGCCATTCGATATGGGGCTTTGGAAATAGGTTTTGTCTTGGGGTTCAAGGTCGATACAAAATTCAATTTCACGCTCTGGGGTAGGCCAGGAAGTTCTTCTGGAATACGTCGGAAATTTATTAACAATAGAAATATCGCTCAAAACCGACGTATTTTTGTTTAAATCATGACATGAGCTAAGAAAGCTTGACATCCGTTTTCAATAAACGAATAGCTTTATGGCTTGAGATGACCGTGATTGATTTTAATGGTTTGGTCGTTTGAATTCGCATAATAGGTTGATTAGGAATATGAAAGCTAACAACCTTACGAAAATAATCAATTTTTGCATGATAAGTAGTTAACCAATCAATCCCTAGAATCACGTCAAATGCAAGTATTTTTAATGAAATAAGATCGACGGTGTAATGTGAGGGTACTTGATTTGAACCAAACAAGACTTATAAACAAAGTGGATGTAATGAAGGTTTCTCCCAACGGAGTTTCCACAGATAAGTCAAAGTCTAATTTCTCCGGAGTCAAATTTAATCGATGAGCGCAAGTAGGAGAAATAAAAGAATGGGTAGAACCGGTATCAAATAAAGTATAGACTTCATTAGAGTTTATGATAAGCTTACCCGTGATGACCTCATTCGGGTTCCTTGCTCTCTGGGAGGTCACAACAAACGCTCTCCCTTGCTACCGGCTTTTGACTTTTACGGGACTGACCTTTGGTGCCTCCATCCTAGTTGAATTTGTCTTGATGGCAACAAAATCGAGCTAAGTGACCTTCTCTTCCATAATTATAACATGCTTTGGACGACATAGCACACGATTCGGACCGATGTGTCCCTCTTCTCCGCATTTGAAGCATATGATGAGGTGGTCTTTCTCCTTCCTTAACAACGGTCTTTGGTCTTGGCGTCTTTCCATCATTGTTGAATCTCCGTTTCTTGAAATGTCCATTCTTATTGTTTTGTACGATTACCACCGGTGGGTTACCATATCCGCCCGCTTTCCCTCCACGCTTGTTGTCACCGCTCACGACTACTCTACGGGGTATTATAATTTTGCTTACCGCTTCTCTTTTAGTTGCGTTGACTCGTTATCGCGCTCCACTAATCGAGCCCTATTTACAACATCCGAATACAAACACGCTTTATGAAAATAAGATGTTGGCGTATCTCCGACTTCAAACCTCTTAAAACATTCGTGCCATTCTCTCTTCATTATCCACCAAGTGGGACGAATCGTGATAACTCAAAGCAAATTTTGCCTCGTATTGCGACACTGTCATATTGTTTTATTCCAACTTGATAAACTCCACCTCCTTCATGTGGCGAATACTTTTAGGAAAGTATTTGTCGTTGAATGACTCTGGAACTTCTCCCAAGATATCTTCATCTGGCCGGGTTGAGTACGTTTTACTGGATTCCCACCAAGAATCGCCTCTCACATGAACATAAAGGCGTGAAGGGAACCTTTTGCTCCTCGGAGCATCCCAAGACATCAAATATCTTGGTAATCTGCTTTATCCATGCTTCCGCCGAAGTGGTTTTGGCTCTCCCTTAAACTCCCGGTGGTCCCAACTCCTTGAATTGTTTAGCGCGGTGACCTCGAGAGTTTTCCGTGATTCCACCTACGTTTTGGATGAGTCGCTCTACTTTCTTTGTTGCATAAATTGCATAAAGCCTCCGAACATTTGATCATTCATCATTTGGACAAAGTGTTGTTGTTTGCATGAGGATTGTCGCCTTCGATGCATGCATTATCTTGATTATTGATATGTGGTGAATCAACGATCGCTGTGCTCCATTGTTATTCTCAACATTCTCGGATGTCATTTTCGAATCACGCCCACAAAACAAAAGGTTAATTGACATGTAACAATTATCTTTATATTCGGCCAGACCAATAAAATAGCACATAAACTTAGGTAGGTCATACTAGTGAAGGTATTCCCGTCTCTCCCCTCCTAGTACTATTCTCACATCTTAGCCGGGATCATATCCCTAAGCTCGATACCAACCGCGACGCCCCAAAAATTAGGTATACATCACCCATCTTGGGTAGTCGACATCATCTTATAAATTTAAATACAACTTACTAATATAAGCGCTAGTGTACAAAACGACATAAACCGTGAGTTTGAATACAAATATTGTCTACTAGATATTATACAAACTCAAAAGGAGTCCTCATTACAATTATTATCACACTATTTCACGTAATAGTGAGGACTACTAATGTTATCCTCTCGGACCATTACTCCGCTTCCCGACTAAATCCCAACTATGTTCTCATTTCAAGAGAACAAAGAAATAAAGGTGAGCTCAACTAGCCCAAAGAAGAAATATTATGACTAAGATAATGCGTAATAAATTATCAATAGCCTTCAACATTGTTAAACGATAAAATATAATAAACATCAAGTTTAACTGCGGTGAACAAGCAATCCATTAAAAGAGTCAAGTAGAAAATAAAATCTACTGTCTTTTATGATTTAAAAGGTTTTTCATCATTTATATAAATTTGAGACTCAACTTTAATAAATAATCCACATCATCGAATCACCCCCACTTTTCTGACCAAGGATATTCTTTAGTATCACGACCACAATTATTCTGCACTACGGGCGAGAATAGTTGTGTATTCATTAATGGTCATGATCATGCCAACAACATCCATCAATTCACTACTACCACGCGAGGATTTTTACCACATCATTTGTAACATTACGGTCATGATTACACCGAATAATCCACTCGTCATAATCATACCAAGTCCATCCACGCTCTACGAAAGCCACGATGACTTTAAAAAATATAAACATGAGGATGATGACAATGATATAAGAATTCAATAAAACAAGTTCAAGAATTAAGTTATTCAGAACTAATAACATCCAAATCACAACATGATCTTTGCTTTGTAGAGTAAAATTCAAGAATCTTGAGAAGAATATTTCCATGAAAGGATCTTTGGATGAAGCGCAAAATGTCAAGGATATTCCACTAATTTCATGGAGTATAGAAGTCAAAGTTTTAACCAACTTGGTATAATAAAGAATGTAATAACAAAAGAAATCACCATGCATGCGATAGACCCGCAGAGCAAAAGTTATTCCAATGAATAATAAATAATCGGAACGGTCCCACAGTAAAACGCATGCATGTGATATTCCAAATGTAATAATAATAAAAAGGCGGAACCAGTCCGGTGTAAAACACACGCATGATGTTCCAATGAATAATAATAAAGATTTTAACCAAATTCCTTGTAAAACACACGATGTGATGTTCCAACAGAATAATAATAAGATTTTAACCAGTGTCCAATGTAAAACACACGACGTGATGTTCCATCGTAATAATAGAAGAATGTCACCAAGTTTAGGGTAGATCAGCGTATACGAGTTATTCCAATGTAATAATAAAGAATGGAACAATGTAAGATTTCACCAAGTATAGGGAGTCCGGCGTGATACAAAGTTATTCCAATGTAATAATAAAGAATGGAATAATGTGAAGTCTCTTCATGAATCGGAAAGAATAACACCCCTTACGAGTACAACAAATAATATTTCCTACCTTAGAAGAACCGAATATTGGCAAAGTGAAGTAGCGAGAATACTTTTCTTCTTTCTCTCTATAGTTTCTCTCTCTAGAGTTTCAAAGTGAATTAAGTAAGAAAATAATGAAGGAATGAGCTTCTATTTATAGGAAAATAGAATGCATAATAATTAATCCATGAACGGTCCAGATTGATTTACTTTAATCGGACGGTCCATATTTAAAAGCAAAATCTTTTAAATAAAATATAATATATTCTATTTATATAAAAATATTTTACTATGCAAACACTATGCAACACTATGCAAAAAACTATGCATGCATAATAAAATATAATATATTTTATTTATAGAATAAATTTAATAAAGTATTTTGTTTTATATAAAGATGTTTCGCTTTTATTACGTTAATAATACGAATAAAACAAAACGTCATTATCGCTATAATAATTCATATTATTAATCGACAATAATGGAATCAAACCGAGTGACTTCTCACATAAGCATCAATAATCAATACCGCGTCTACTTATGCAACCACACGACATCGTACTTTTACTACCGAGTAGTTCAACAAGATATCACCAGTAAAACTTCCGCCGTTATTTTAATAAAATATTTTTTGTCGTTTTCTCAATCCGACAATAATTCAATTATTGTGGTCCACCAATGATTGAGTAGTTATCTAATATTCCTGCTAAACCGAATATTCCCCACCAATCGAATATAATATAACCACTTGCATACTTTGCAAATTTATAAATATTACCCACAACTATAACATTATATCAAATTATTCCATAATATTCAAAAATAATATTTATAGAAAATTTATCTTTATTTATAAAAGCTGGGGTCTTATAAAAACGAATATTCCCCGACCAATCGAATATAATACAACAACTTGCATACTTTGCAAAATTTATAAATACTACCCACAACTATAACATTATCTCAAATTCACACCATAATATTCAAAAAAATATTTCGAGAAAATTAAATCTTTATTCGTAAAATTTGGTATTTTACAATCTTCCCTCCTTATAAAATTTTGCCCTCAAAATTTACATACGTACCTGGTATTCCAAACAGATGAGGACACTTTGTCAGATTCTAACTCTTGAGGTATAACCTTTAAGTGTAGAATATATTCCAGGATTTTAACAGGTACATCTTCATACGTTAAATTATCCGCTATCTCATCCGGTTCTAAATCAATAATGTGGTTCTGGTCATCCACATATTTACGTAACATCGATATGTGAAAAATGTTATGAACACGCGACATACTTGGCGGTAAAACGAGTCTATAAGCCACAGTTCCTACTTAATCGAGGATTTCAAATGGACCAATTAAATCGAGGGTTGAGATTTTCTCCCTTCATCGATTCTTGCTTCTAGAATAACGCCCTCTTGAACCTTCTTTTTCACATTCATCAGCTCTGAGTATTTAGCTTGAGCGACTTTAACTTTATCAATTAAAGTCAATTCTACTCGTATATTCGTTATCTTCACGTGGGTTCGTATATTCGTACTCGTAAACACATACGATCTTCTACTCAACACATCAGCTACCAAGTTCATTTTTCCACAATGATATTGAATGGTACGATCATAATCTTCAACAGCTCGAGTCAACGTCTTTGGCGCATGTTACGTTCTTTTTAGTTGAAGAAATATTTAAGGTTTTAGAATGGGGTTTTGTCTCGGGTCGATCAAAAATTCGATTTCACGCTTCGGGTAGGCTAAGAAGTCTTCAAGAATACGTCAGGAAATTTATTAACAATAAAATATCATTCACAACTGTGACTCTCATCCAAGACTTGGATAACACGTCATATTGATACCTATCAACTTGCCATCGTTATTCATAACGTCCCCTACGGAAAGTCTGGCTTCGGTGCATTCCACACAAGGAAGTCAACAACGAAAGGACCGGGGCTCTTTACTTATGGCTTGATATAACAATGATTAACTTTAGTGGTTTGGTTGCTTGAATTCGCATAACAGGTTGGTTAGGAATATGAAAGCTAACAACCTTACGAAAAGCATGATGAGTAATTAACCAATCAATTCCTAAAATCACATCAAAGACAAGTATTTTCAAAGAGATAAGATAGACAGGTAATGTGAAAGTGTCGATTTGAATCAAACAAGACTTATAAATAGTGGAGGTAACGAAGGTTTCTACTAACAAAGTTTCAACCAATAAGTCAAAGTCTAACTTCTCTAGGGTCAAATTTAAACGTTGAACACAACTAAGTGAAATGAAAGAGTGAGAAGAACCGATATCTAACACGGTATAGACTTCACAAGAGTTTATGATTAACTTACCCGTGATAATTTTATTCAGGTTCCTCGTCAAGAAAAAAAAACACTCTCTCTTAAACTACCGGCTTTGGCTTGTCTGGGACATCATTTGGCATCATCATCCCAGCTGGATTTGACTTCACCATATGACAAAATTGAGCTAGGTGACCTTCTCTTCTGCAATTAAAACACGCTTTGAATTACTGCGTACAGTTTGGATGGATGTGTCTCTCCTGTCCGCATTTGAAACATACGACCGGTGGTCGTTCTTCTTCCTTTGAAACGGGTGTTGGTGTTGCTATCTTTCCATCATTATTGAACCTTCTCTTCTTGAAATTTTCACTTCTATTATCTTGGCCATGATTACCACCGAAGTGGTTACCATTTATGGCATGATAATTTCCCCCATGATGGTTATCATTGTTCCGATGACCGTTGCCACCGATACGATTATTATCGTGTTGTTGGTCGTTGTCTTTTGGTTGTGCTGACTCATTATCGCGCTCTAATAACTGAGCCCTATTCACAACATCTGAATATAAACAAAGTTTATGAGAAATGAGGTATTGACGTATATCGGGTTTCAAACCTCGCAGAAACATTCGCGTCATTCGCTCCTCATTATCGACCAAATGGGATGCAAACCGGGATAATTCCGCAAACTTGGCCTCGTACTGCGACACGGTCATATTATTTTACTCCAGCTTGATGAATTCCACCTCCTTCATATGACGAATACTTTCAAGAAAGTACTTGTCGTTGAATAATTCTTGAAATTTCTCCCCAAGACATCTTGAGTGCGTCGGGCTGGGTACGTTTTACAGATTCCCACCAATGATCTGCTTCTTCACGCAACATAAAGGTGGTGAATGGAACTTTTTGCTCCTTTGAGCATTCCAAGACATCAAATATCTTAGTGATCTGCTTAATCCACGTCTCTGCCTTAAGTGGGTCTGGCTTTTCCAAAAACTCCGATGGTCCCAGGTCCTTGAACTGCTTAGCGGTAACCAACCGTGGGTTGCCATTGTTTCCACCTGCATTATGAACATGATACTCTCTCATTTGTTGTTGCATGAATTCTAAAAAGCTCCTAAACGTATCGTCGTTCGTCATTTGATCAGTGTTGTTGTTTACAGGAGGATTATCGCCTTCCTGTTGCACATTATTCTGGCTATTGATCAGCGGTGACTCAACAGTCTCATGTGCTTCATTGCTATTCTCAACATTCTCGGATGCCATTTTCAAATACTGCCACAAAGCAAGGGTTAATTAACATATCACATATTATCCCTATACTCTGACCGACCAATTAATTACCAAATAAACTTAGGTAGCTCATACTAGCGAAGGAATTTCCCATCTCTCCCCTCCTAGTTCTTGTCTCACATCTTAGCCAGGGATCATATCTCTAAGCTTTGATACCAACTGTGACGCCCCCAAAATAGGTATACATCACATATTCTGAGTCGCCAAATACATGGTACAAAATTCAAATACAATCTTTAATATACAACAAGAAAGGTGTGAGTTTTAGTACAAATATTATCATCTAGATAATATCCACTCTCAGAATAAGTCCTCATTACATTTATTATCACACTATTTAACAGAATAGTGAGGACTACTAATACTATCATCTGGACCGTCACTCCGCTCCCCATTACTCTGCATTCGTTCTCATTTCTGAAGAGAACAAAGTGAAAGAAAGGGTGAGCTCAACTAGCCCAAGAAGAAATATTATGACTAAGATAATGCGTAATAAATTATCATTAGTCCTCAACAATGTTAAACGATAAAATACAATAGACATCAAGTTTAATCTGCAAAGAAACATACAATCCATTAAAAGAGTCGGTGAGAGAATAAAATCTACTATCTTTTATGATTTAAAAGGTTTTTCATCACTTTTATCATTGGGACTCAAATTTTAATAAATAAACCACATCATCCCCGCACTCTACGGCCAAGGATATTCATTAGTATCACAACCACAAATTATCCAATGACTACACAAGCTAAGGATATTCGTGTATTCATCAATGGTCATGATCATGCCAACAACTGTCCATCAATGCACTACGGGCCAATGAGGACTTTTACCACATCATTTGTAACATTACGGTCATGATTACACTGAATAATCCCTGGTCACAATCATACCAAGTCCATCTATGCACTACAGGCCACAGATGACTTTCAACAAAATATAAATATGAGGATGATAACAATGATATAAGAATTCTATAAAATAAGTTCAAGAATTAATTTATTCAAGAACTAATAACGTCCAAATTGTCAACATGATACTTCTTTGAAGAATAAAATTTAAGAATGCTCAGAAGAATATTTCCATGAAAAGATACTGGATGAAGCGCAAATATCAAGGATATTCCACCAATTTCATGGAGTATAAAAGTCAAAACTTTAACCAACTGAGTATAATAAAGAATGGAATAACAAAAGAAATCACCATGCATGCGGTACTTCGCATAGACAGGTTATTCCAACAGAATAATAAATAACGGAACCAGTCGGGCGTATCACGCATGAGCGGCGAGTGATATTCCAATGTAATAATAAAGAATGGAATAACAACAGAAATCACCATGCATGCGGTGATTTATGATGTATTGCGTTATTCCAATGTAATAATAAATAACGGAATTAGGTCCAGGCGTAAAACACACGTACGAGAATATTCCAACAGAATAATAAAGAGCGGAACTAGGTCCCACAGAAAACGTCTGATGCAGGATGTTCCAATGTAATAATAACGAATGGAATAACAACATAAATCACCAAGTATAAGTGAGATCATATACAAAGTTATTCCAATGTAATAATAAAGAATGGAATAATAGAAGTTCTTTTCATGAATATGAAAAAAAAATACCCCTTACCTTATAAAGAAGAAACCGGATATAGAAGTAGTGAAGTAGCGAATACTTTTCTTCTTTCTCTATAGTTTTCTCTCTGAGTTTCAAAGAATTAAGTAAGAAATAATGAAGGAATGAGCTTCTATTTATAGAAGAATGGACTAAATAGTAACAAATCCATGAATGGTCCAGATTGATTTACTTTTAAACGGACGGTCCAGATTAGTTTACAATAAAATATAATATATTCTATTTATAATCTAATAAAATGAATAACTTTATAAAAGTATTCTGCTTTATATAAAAGATTTTACTATCTGCAGCACTTATGCAAACACTATGCATAATAAAATATAATATATCCTAATTATTGTCTAATAAAATGTATAACTTTATAAAAGTATTCTGCTTTTATATAAAAGATTTTATTATTAGCCTAATAAAACGAATAACTTTATAAAAGTATTACATTTTATATAAAAGTTTTTCATTTTATTACATTAATAATACTAATAAAACAAAACTTATATATATATATATATATATATATATATATATAACAATCAACAATAATTGAATCAAATAACGTGAGATACTATGCAAAGAACTCATCAGTAGAATAATTGAACAAAACCGAAAGTGACTTCTCACGTAAGCATCAATAATCAATACCGTAGTGTTACTACGCAACCACACGTGACATCGTATTTTTTACTACCGAGTAGTTCAACAAGATTAACGAAGAAACTTCCGCCGTTATTTTCATAAAAATATTTTTGTCATTTTCTCAATCCGGATAATAATTACATTTGTGGGGTCCACCAATGATTGTGTCTATTGCATTTAATATTCCCCGCTAAAACTAATATTCCCTACCAATCTAATATAATACAACAACTTGCATACTTTTCAAAATTTATAAATACTACCCACAACTATAACATTATCTCAAATTCACACCATAATATTCAAAAAAATATTTTGAGAAAATTAAATCTTTATTAAGTAAATTTTGGGATTTTACAAACAATTTTTTGATTTTCGATTCGATCAATTTTGATACGACTTTTCCACAAAATTTTATTACCATGCCAGTTGTCAAAGATTTCAATACCATTTTCAATTGCCGGCTCACATCTGCCATCACACACTTTTACTACACCCACACACACACTGTAGTCACACACACACACTGCCTTGTGCACCATTTCAAAACATATCACATCATCACACCAATCCATTTGTAAATAGAATGTCAGCATTATATAACAGACTGTACCATTCTAACTTCAATTACATTTTACAATTTCACACACACACACACACACACACACACGCACACTGATATACGATATTCGATTTCATCTTCATCACTTTCAAATTTGATCTTCATATTTCACCACGATCTTTCATACAACACCACTTGCATTATACACTACATAAACCTTAGTATTAGGACACACAACTCACTAAGTTTATGAACATCATTTTATGGATATCAGATTTCATCAGATATTCACAATGAAATACAACTCACTAAGTTTATGAACATACAATGAAATACAATGTCCATGAAATACAATGTTCATAAACTTAGTGAGTTGTGTGTCACTGATACTAAGGTTTATGCAGTGTATAATGCAGATGCAACTGAAAGTGGTGAAAGATAGAATTTGTCAACAATCATCAATCGACTCGCAGAATATGTAATCGCCAAATATTTTCTCACTCTTGTGAATTATGCAGTACATCTCTCGAGATATTTCATAGCAAAGAGTATTTCACAAATACCGAGCTTTGCTACGATTCTTCAACTAAGTGGACAAGAGACGCGAATAAAAGCAATGGTGAAGACTTACTTTTCGACTCACATCTCACCGACTTCAACAAGATCAAGCAATGCGCTTATAATCATTCGATGAGTGATTACCAGAGTTAGCGAAAGCAAAGCGCTTGCTCAAATCCCGAGGTTACAAAATTATTCTTAAACCGAATGCACGAGGAAAAATGTTGGTCGACCAAAGATGATCCAGATGAGAATATTATCGAACTCGATGATGACGACATCGATTGCAGACAAATTGGAGATCCAAATTATGATACGGGATACGATAATGACGATGAAGATGCAGAGGTGGAAGCGGTAAGAAGAGTTTTTGCCGCCTATTATTTCTCGCATAAAGCGCCAAAAAAAATCTAGATTCAAGAGTGCACTCGAGAAAATCATTCCTTCTAAGCCTCATCGAAAATGTGCAATTTGTGGCTTTTGAAATCGACTTACGATAAGCAAAATCACTATCGAGTGCTAGGATTCCCGAGCCAAAAAATTAAGCCACTTTGATGTATTATTTGTGCTATGTTTTTTTTATTTTATGAAAATGAACATGTAATCAGATTATTCATGTTAATGTTATGCAAAAGACTAGTATTGTATAATCTGATTTCTAATATTGATAATCACATTATTATTATTATTATTATTATTATTATTATTATTATTATTATTATTATTATTATTTTATTACTTAACTACTTTATAAATTGATAAGTAAATTAATTTCCTCAAATGTCTTGAAAAATTATCATCATTACTTATTGTACTAATAGAACTTGATATATTTTCAAAGTTAGAACTTAGAGAAAATTGATTTCATAATATTCAATGGATGTAGTTCATAAGAACATGGTTTACATTACTAGTATTTATTTTTTATATTAATAATCCTTTATTAATATTACAAAAATAAGAAAAATATTAAAGGATAATAATAAATATAAAAATTAACTTATTTCTATTTTAACAAACCTAATTAATAATATAGATTTATATAAAAATAAATCGTAATATAATAATAATATATATAGATTTTGGGGATGGTGAAGTTTTAATATAAAGATATATCCTCGGTTGAAATGAACAAAGCTGCTCGTGGTGCTCTGGGTGGTCATACGACGAGGGTTCGGGGCTTCGAGGTCGCGAGTTCAATCTGCTTAGCAAATGTAATAGTTGATATTGTTAAAAAATTTTATTTCCCAACCGTGATACTGTCCTACGGCTTTATTTTATTTTTTAATTCTATTTTAATTTGGTCGAGTCATTTACATATAAAGCATAAATGCGTAAAAGAAAAAAAGGTAAGCTTCAAGATGTCGCACTCTACTGTAATATTTTAATATTAATTTTATTTAATTTTCTATTTTAATTTTCTGAGTCATGATATATAATGGAGAAATGCGTGCGTAAAAAGGTGTTTGATATGTCGCACTTCTATTATAATATTTTAATATTAAATATTCATTTTATTTAACTATACTGACAATATGTTGAAATGTGGGCCCCTCTTATTTAAATAGAAACCGGTAGAGCTTGTCACGACTTGGTATTAAATATATTCCAATCTCAGTCATCAAATAAGTTGATCAATGGTCCGAAAAGAGGTTGTTGGCACAGTATCTGTGACAACCGTAATTTTGTAATTTAATTTTAATATTTATTTGATTGAATAAATATTTTTTGACGAATTAATTATTAGATTAAATAATTAATTGATGAAGTTGGATAGATTAATTTAATTATATGTGTTATATTTATTAATTTAATGTGGAGAATTTTTATTATTCAAGTATGTGATTATGTGAGCTTATTGAATTAAAAGAAATATTTAATAAGCTTTATGTTATTTTAATTAATTTAATTATTAATTAGAGATTTAATAATTTGACATTATTAATCAAAGAGAATTTGAATTATGTGACTATGTGTATTAATAAAAAATTATTATATTTTATTTAAAGTAAATTAAATAAGATATTAGATTAATTTTATATGGATGTGACATTATTTAAACTATATGATAATGATTTATTAAATTAAATGATTTTAAACCCCATTCTTGCTAGCCAAACATGGCACTAAGAGAGGTTGGGAGCAGTTACCCATGATAGGTAACTGACCTCCATCATGCGCATCAATTTACCTTATGTATTAGTATACGCCTTCTTTTGTTTTCCTTATTATTTCTAAGTGACAAAATTTAACAGAGAGAGAGAGTTTGAGAAAGTTTGAGAGAGATTGGGAGAAACTCTGTGATTGAAGTAGAGAGATTTGTCATTTTATTTAATCTACGCTTTGGGTAATTCTCTTCAACCCAAATTCTTATTTAACGTCTTTTAAGTTTTCATAAAAATGGCTTTCATACTTCTGTGAGTCTCTATATTTGGGAAATTCTGTTGTTATGAGAATATATGTAATAATTCGAGTTGTATGGCATGTTTTATATATATATTGTGTGTTTCCATATCATCAATTTCATAAGATTACAACGTATGATTATGGCTTGTTATTTCAAAAATTTACAGAGTACGTGATATGGCCATATGGCCTTATACGTGATTTTTATATGTCAAATATAATTTATTTTGCAAAATTCGCACATTGATATGATTATGCATGTTAAAATGAATAAAATGAAACTTGAATGGTTGGATTTGGCTTTATAACGAATCCGTAGCATTAAAATTCATGTTTTTGTTCAAGAACTTCAAGAACATCAAGAACAGTCCAATTTGCATGCTTTAATTCTGTGATTATGTGTTTTAATGGGTGAAAATCACTCCATAGATGTTATGTATTGATTATGTATGAATTCTAGCATGTGGGTATGTCTAAATTAGGTGTAAAAATAAGTTGATTGAAATTTTTAGTCGTGTTCGCAATTTTCGCGAATCATAGAAACTAGAACTGAGTCTCGTCATGCAAGTGCTAACTCCTAGTTCTTTTCCCATGTAACATGCCACACACCACTACACACTACAAAGTGCCAAGTGTCCTACAAAAGACCAAGAGTTAAGATAAAAGTGAAATAAGCAGCCACTTTTAGCAGATTATCCAGAAAATACAAATTTTTAATGTTCAAGTATAGAAATGAGTTAGTGACCAAGTCTAATGAACATAAAAACTTGTTAGACATATAATGAGATATTAAAATGAGTTTTTACCAAGTCAAGAAGACAATTACATGTTATTTGAATCGTTGATTATGTAATTAACTTGTTGTTCGTGTAGTATTATATTATGTGAAAACAAGTATGGTAATTTGACTAAGTATGGTCATGAAGTCGAGTTTAGACAAAGAATAATTTATGATGTTTAGTACGTTATTATTGACTGGTATTGTGAACGTAATTGATATGTAGGATTTAATTCAAAGAACGGGTTTGTTTAAGTGTAATCTACGCATTTGAGGCAAGTTTCTAAACCTTATCTTGTTACATTGAGCAAGTTTTCTAACTCTACATTTACGCTGAGCAAGTTTCTTACCCTAAACTTTTTTGAGCAAGTTTCCTAACCTTACTTGTTATCGTTATATAAATTGATTAATTCCTCTTTCGATATTGAGCAAGTTCTCATTATTATCGATCAAGCTCGCCTTGGATATTAAAGTTTATTAATCTTCAAGCATGATGTTGTTATACAATAATTATTCTATCAGATACCTTTTGAGATGTTATTCAAGTTAAATATTCATTTATTGTTAAACATTATTAGACTAGGGAACCCTTATTGATTCGACTAGTCCATAGTTGATGAGCGTTCTAAATTTCAGAATCCCTTGATAAATTATCCAAACCAAACTTCCTTTGGTGCGGACTTGAATGTCAAACTGAGATGAACAACCTCAGATAGGGGATTATTTACGCTTTAGCGTTAAGATATTGTGCATGAGATGGTACTAAGGGCCCGATCCCCTAAGTATGAGAAGAAGAGTCCATAGTCTTATGACTGTTAAAGGTTTCAAGTTAAAACACTTGACAATCTAGGACATAGTTCAAGGTCTTATGACCCTCAGAATTTCTTTTGATTCTTGTTATCCATTCTTGATTCAAAAGTTGAGCTTTATATCAGAAGCTATTATTTCTCTCGCATGTTATTATTCATTGTTATATTGTTATACTTGTGGGCAATCGTGCTCACTCTTGCGTAATAATAACATTGCAGTTAAGAACGAAAGTGCGTATTTAACCTTCCACTAGTAAGGGCAAGGGCAAGCTTAGCAAGTAATGAAGACTGTTTTATTATTGTGGTTATGTGATGTAATTAGAATTGATGTTACTAAGACTTATTTGTCTATGTTTTTTGCACAGATGTTTTAAGGTTAGAGTAACCTGTGATTTATTATTATTCAGTTGATGTAACCCCATAAGGGAAGAGATTTTATTATTATTTCTATCTATTGTATGGTTTGCATTTTATTTACGGGTAGATAAATAGATGATGTTTGTACAGTGAACATCAAATCCTGTGAAAATGGAAGTACCGGATTTAGGGGTGTCACAGTATCCATGGCAACCCCGCTATTGGATGGATTCCTATATATATATATATATATATATATATATATATATATATATATATATATATCTAACAAATGCATCTTAACAACTCACCTCTTAATTTATTTTAACAACTCACATCTTTGTATTTAGAGTTCTTCTGAATAGTTACGATACAAATATGAGTCTAAATATTCAAATAACCTCTTAATACAAAAATATGAGATGTTAAGATACATTAAAAAGTGGATTGTTAAGATACATTAAGATACAATCAAACACCCCCTAAATTTTTTTTATTTATTATTTACTCTTTTTAAGTGAATTGATTTTTTTTATTAATTCCTAAAACTTAAAAAGTATTTTTTATATAAAGACTTTTATGTATTTGATATATTGTCTTGATTGTTTACCTCACTCATGCCTTGCACAAGACTGGGCAAAAAAAATAAACGAAAGGTCCAACATTAATTGCAAAAATAAAAAAAATAATAAAAAAAGTTAGAGGAACAAATGTGTCACTTTAAAAATATGGAGGCCACTAAGCTAGAACAAGCAACTTAAGTTCACTTATTGCTTGTTTTAATTTGATCTCATTATTATGAAATTAATTTTGATCAATTTATCAATATTATCAATACGTAGAGATGAGGTAATATCTAAGTATATGTCAACATTATATTGATCAATTAACTAATTTACTATGAAATTAATTTTATAATAATCGTTTTAGTCCATTGTAGTACTATTAAGATATTTTTGTCCTTCTCATTATTTGTTGAAGTCTAATATTCTAATATCATCATTACGGTCCTTTACCCCCCCCCCCCAAAAAAAAAAAAAAAAAAGAAGCCAAAAACAGCACATTCCCTAGTGGAGACCATTACCGGTCGAGATGCTATTATATTTTACAAGTGAATTTGTAGGTTCTTTCTCTCAAATGTTTAGATTCTAAAAATGATTTTAAATGCGTCTCAAATAATTTGATATTAAATATTTTAGTTATAATTTATAACATAATTAATTATAAAAAATATACTTAATTAATATGTTGATAAATGATAACAGGTCATTTAAAACATTTTCTAAAGACTAAATTTTGATTCTCCTAAAAATACTTTTCTAGAAAATCTTACAATACATATTTAAGGTCACAAATATTACATTTAGTAGCATAACAAAATTAGACAACTCAAAACTTTGTACAATTTGATTTTCATTTTAATATAATTTCTTTTGTCGATCAAAATTTTTTCAATACAAATAGTTAACGACATAATAAAATTCATTCACAAATAATTTTTAATTGATAATTATTGTTAAAAATAATATTTATATGTGTGTATCGAGAGAAATAAAAGATGTAAATATTATGAAGAGATCATAATCCTTAAAAACATGGTGTATATATATATATATATATATATATATATATATATATATATATATATATATATCGATATATCGAGAGAAAGAAAGAACAAAAACACTTTGATACATATCAGTAGCATATATTTGAACAAGAAAAAGGATTTAAGGATATTGTGGTACAAAATATTCATCAACTCACTACATGTATCACTGATATAAATACCTGCACATTTGCAACATAATAATAATAATAATAATAATAATAATAATAATAATAATAATAATAATACTTCATTCCTCTTGCAAGTTGGAGTGCAAGCATGGAAAAGCTGCAATTGTTTTTTTCACTTTATTTCTTTCACGTGTAATTTCTTGATTTGACATGCAAAAATGGCTCAAAAGTCCACCCTCTTTCCCATTTGGAGAATTTTCCATATGCCCAGTTTTGTGTTAACTAGATTTCACCAATTGCATCATCTTGATATATAAAGCAATGTTTTAAAATCCGGATTGTATCGGCGATCGGAACCTCGGAATCGGTCCGTCTTTTGATCTAATTTGGGCCAGTGATCTAATTTTGGTACTAATTTCGGTTGATTTGTTGACCACAGGTTGGATCGGTGGTTCAACCAATAAACCCGGTTAATTAATCTAGTTGACCCGATTTTTTATTTTTTACCAAAAAAATTTAATATTAAAATTAACCACTTTTATTAATATTGTAACTCATCTTTATTATGTTTTATTTCATGAAAAATGAGATTTTTAAATTTTTATTAATTACTAATAATATATATTTTTATATATTAATGATGTCACTGGGTCAATAACGGTTCAACCACTGGTTGGACCAGTGATTCATCCACCTGATACTTTTTTCGGTTCGATAAACGGTCCGATTCTGAGAACCTTGATATAAAGTCTCACAACCAATTAACACTTAGAGACTCAATACTCACTCTGTCCCTTAATATATGTCGTTTTAGAGTTGTGTACAAATATTAAGAAAATAATTATATAGCATTAAATATAATATCAATTGAGAATGTTATTTATTGGATAAAAAATAGTGAGAGAACTAAAGTTATACTTTAATACTTGAGGTAATATTAAAAATTAAGCAATTAATGCTTACTTGAAATTCTTAAACGACTTATATTAAAGGACAAAAGTATTTATCTAAAACGACTTATATTAAGAGAATGATAGAATATATAACTTGAGATATTACTGTACTCATTGTCAATTGAATTTGAGTTGGATATTTTAATATGATATCAGAGTAGACATCATTCATATACAGGTCCAATGACCCACGTATTTTATGCCACCTAATTAAAATTATAAATATAAATAATAATCTTAGGGGGATCGGGAACTTTCGACCGGTCTAGTGATTGGTCCAATTTTATTTTATTTTTTTCTTCAACTCCCAAAAAATATATAATATTTATTCCAACTGAAATTTTTATAGAATCCAGTGATTTAGGTGTAATTTAGATACATATACTCCCTCGTTCCTAAATAAGTGACGTTTTAGAAAAAAAATTTGTTCTAATTTATTTGTCGTTTATAACTTTCTAGGAGAATAAATTATTTATTTTCATATACTATCACCCTTACCTTCTCTCATTGTCTCAATAAATTCTTTCTCTTGTATTAATAGTTTTCAACTTCACATAAAGGGGTAGTGATAAAATTTAACACAAATTTTAATTATTAAATGATAGTATTAAATGACTTTCTTAATCCATGTGCAAAAACGTTAAACAACACTTATTTAGGAACGAAGGGAATAAAAAACAGTATTATATAATCTGTGTAACATTATTTTTTATATGTATTTAAATTATTTTTTATATTTTTTATTTGTATAAATTATTTTATTTTTTATATTTTTTATGTGTATTTTTTTGAACCGATCGTTAGACAAGCCAAAAGTTTCCGATCCCCCTGAAAGGACAAATATAAATTAATTTGAATTTAATACTTCAATGCATCACCCTAGACTCAGGGCACTTGTAAATAAGTACAGTAACTCTATCAATTTGCTTGCAATAAGTCTTGCCGGACAGGAAAACTGGACCGGCCGGATTTTTTTTTTTTATTATTATTATTTTTTTGTTTGTGATTCTAAAAAATGTATAGTATTTATTCAAATAAGAATTTTATAAAATATAGTGTTTTAGGTATAATTTGGATATACATACAAAAATAGGGTTATAGTGTTTTATATGTGTATCCAAATTACACATAAAACACTATATTTTATAAAATTTCTGTTTGAATAAATATTATACATTTTTTAGAGTCACAGACAAAAAAAAATAAAAATTAGGCCGGTCCAATTAACCGGTCCAATAAAGCTGTCCGCTTAACATTACTCATTTGCTTGCCCCAATAAATTATGTCTCCCTTCCTCTTTCGTGATTCCCTAGGTAAAATATACGTACTTTTTTGTAATAAATTTTAATGTGTTGTCTCATTTTTCTTTTAATTATTTTCTACTACTATTTTATTTTACAAATTATAATTTATATAATCTTTATTTAATTATAAAATAATTGTAATAATAATATGTAAAAGTGTTGTAAATAAGATAAATAATGTGACTGCATAATTAAATTCATACGTTAATTTGTAATATTGATTCAATTTTTTGTAGAATATATGAGAAAGGTAAAATATAATTGGGGGAAGATTATTTACCCAAAAAATCTTTCTTTTCCTCTTTCTAAAAAATGTCAGTTTGTGGAGTACTTCGCAGAACCATGAATGATCAATGGAAAATTACGAATAAATTTAAGCTATGAAGATAAGTTCCAAAAAAATACGTCATGAAGATAATAAAATTTGTGATTAGTATTTAGTGGTAGTTTACTAGTTTTCATAAGGTTCTCTGAACATCGAATAGGTTATTAGTCAAATCAATGGTCGAACAGTTATTGACTCAGTAACGCTATTAATATATAAAATTATTTATTATTAGAAATTAATAAAAAATTTAAAAATCTCGTTTTTTATGAAATAAAACATAATAAAAATGAGTTACAATATTAATTAAAGTGATTACTTTTAATATTAATTTTTTTTTGATAAAAAATAATAATTAAAAACAGAGTCAATTAATTGGGTTTATCGGTTGGACCACCAGGTGGACCGATGGTCAATGGTCAACCCGTGTTTTGACCAAAATTAGGTTATTGGTCCAAATCGGACCGGAAGGCGATTTTTACCAGTCCGAGCGCCGGTTTGGTTCGGGTTTTAAAACACTGGTTTTATATAGTATTAATATTCATGTTGTATTTACTTAAAGAAAAATGATATATATTGCGAATGTTTATGTCAATTTTTTGATTGTCAGTTAAGTGAATAAATATTAGTGGTAATTTTTTTAGAGAGAGAATGTTACAAGTGGGATTGATAAGTGCATAATTGTTGAGCAAAATCTATTTAAACACATCACGCAAGTATCGTGATCAACAAGTAATAAAGTGATAAGTCAAGTATCGTTCCCACAGAGAAAATTAAACTGATTTTTAATCTAACAAGAATCAATCTTTATATTATCTTTGTTTCTTTAAACAAGTGATCAAAGTTGCAAAATCTATGAAATTAATTACTACTGAAATTAAAAATAACTACCACGAGATTTACTCAAACTAAGGAGACTTAAGACTACAATTTCACTTATTGCTTCACTTAGATCAATACACTTTCAATTAAGCCAAATTAATCATTCTGAATTGTTAATCAGGAACACATAAATAAATATGACTATCTCTCAATGCAACATACTCATATCAGCTTAAATCCACATATGATAGAATTAAGATGAATATCCTAATTAACTAATCCACTATATCCCTATGTGAATTACAATTAAAAAGGATTTAAAACACAAGTTCTTTTCAAGATTACATGCGATGCATATGTATATCTCTATTCTAAACATAAATTATAAAATCCAACACCATGCAGAAAACATAAACTGTGATAACCTAATTTTCAGAAATAATTAAAATAAGAATTTAGTAAATAGAATTCTTATTATAGGATGTGTCGGTTTGAATAAGAATATATATAAGTGTTATATATTTTGAATTTTTGTGTTATTGGTGGAAAGAAATCCATAAATGAGATTTTATAGTTGATTAAACTATTAAGGAAAAATAGAGTTTTAAAACTTAAAGTTGATCTTTAAATTTTTAAAGAAAATAGTACTCAATGATGTGAAATCAAAGAGGAGATGGATGTTAGACGAGTTAACACTTAAGAAGGATGTGCAAAGTATTTAGAAATTTAGATTCTATTTCTTCTATAGCAGAACTTGTCTACGTCTGAACTTGTAGTGGCGTAGCTGCGCCACTACCAAACTTATGTGTGAGACCCAGAATTTTATGAAATGAAAGTATTCAATTTTTCTTATAATTATTCTATTTAGTAAATGGTTAAATTGATAAAAGGTTAAAGTTAAGGGTGATATGTGAAATTTTTTCAAAGTATACAAGTTGTTATAAAATATTCGTTTGGTCGGGAAATATTCTTTTTTGTCGGAAATATCCGTAGGATTTTACACAATCATTGGTGGAACCAACAATGTAAGTATTATCGTAGTAAGGAAACGCATGTAATTATCTTTTTATAAAAATAACGGTAAAGTGTTCTGCGTTAAAACCGCTGAACTACTCGGTAGTAAAAGTACAATGAATACACGTGGTTGCGTAGTAGCACACCAGTATTGATTATTGATGCTTACGTGAGAAGTCACTCATTTATACTCAATTATTGTTACAAAGAATTGTTCATCATATCTCTCATATTATTGATTCAGCTTATTGTTACGATTATCATCATATAATATTTTATATATTATTGAATCAATAATTGAGACGACAAAGTTATTCATATTATTATTTGCAATATTGACAATGTCTAGAAGTTCTGTCAAGGAAAGGTTTGGTCACCTAATTACGCGCCAATAAGGAGAAATCCTTATCGAAAACCCCCCTCTTTCTTGGGAACGACCTGGTTGTTAAATATTGTGAGTTATAATATTACTGATGAATGTTATAAAAAAATTGAATTTGAGTTCGGAGTTGAATTTGGAGACGCGGACGTGATATTTGAGTCCGGAACGATGAAATTAGTAGAAATAGACTATAAATGCAAAATTTATCGGGGTTGACTTTTTGGTCAAAAAAGTCAACAGTTGACTTTTTTTGGAAAAAGTCAAACTTCAAAATTTCAAAAATGAAATTTTTGAGAAAAATATTTCCATTGTGTTGGGATTGTTAGTGTTAGTGGAAATCGACATTTATTTTGATAATAATTGATGTTTGGAGGTTATATTGACCAATCGGATAATTAATCGACTAAATGAGCAATTAATTGCTATTAATTCACACGATTATAACTATTTATTCACATGTGTATACTATTGATTCATATTCATGTACTATTAGGGGAGGTGGTGCAAGATTGATAATACTTGCATGACTAAGTTAAAAATGGAGGTATAGATGGAGGTACTGTACTGTAATTCGTATTTTCACATGATTATAACTATTGAGTCACATGATTGCACTATTAATTCACATTATTTACTATTAGGAGAGGTGGTGCAAGTTTGATAATACTTGTAGGACTAAATTAAAAATGAAAGAAAAGTTAAAGGTATTATACTGTAATATTTCGAGCCCCAAAACGTGCAATTATCGAAACTATATTTTCCTATAAATAGAAGCTCATTCTTCCTTCATTTTTCACCAATTCACTAAAGCTATAGAGCAATTATTATAGAGAGAAATTATAGAGAGAAAGAAGAAGAGAAGTCTGCTACCTCATTATTCAAGTATCTAGTTTTTTCTAAGGTAAGGGGTATTATCCTTTCGTATTCATGAAGAGAGTTATTTTCTTTCAATCCTCGTAAGGGTTGTTATTCCATTCTTTATTATTATGTTGAATAACTTTATACATGCTGAAGTACCGCATACATGGTGAAATTCTTACATTATTCCATTCTTTATTATTCTCGTGGAATAATCATGCATGCTTGATCATCGCATGCCTCGTGAATTTTGTTGTTATTCCATTCTTTATTATTACATTTGGAATATCCCGTCATGCATGCGGATTACTGGCGACTGGTTCCATTCTTTATTATTTTGTTGGAATATCCTGTCTGTGCGGATTACGTATGACCTGATTCCATTCTTTATTATTCTGTTGGAATAACCTATTTGTGCGGTCTATCGCATGCCTGGTGTGAGACCCCAAATTTTACGAATAAAGATTTAAATTTCTCAAAATATTTTTTTTTGAATATTATGGTGTGGATTTGAGATAATGTTATAGTTGTGGGTAATATTTATAAATTTTGAAAAGTATGCAAGTTGTTATATAATATTCGATTGGTTGGTGGGGAATATTCGCATAACCAAGACAATCATTGGTGGACCCATGAATTAATTATTGTTTGATTGAGAAAACGACAAAAAATATTTTATGAAAATAACAACGGAAGTTTTACCGTTAATACTGTTGAACTACTTGGTAGTAAAAGTACAGTAATACGCGTGGTTGCATAGTAGCACACAGTATCGATTATTGATTCTTACGTAAGAAGTCACCCAGTTTTATTCAATTATTGCTACAGTAATTGCTGTATAGTATCTCACGTTATTTGATTCAATTATTGTCGATATTTTATATATTATTAAATCAATAATTGAGATGACATAGTTATTAATATTATTATTTGCAATATTAACGATGTCTAGAAGTTCTATCTGAAAGTAGTATGCACACAAGCCAATCATGTTTGATAATAAAGCATATACTTTGTAACAATCTTATTCATTTATTAATAAAAAGTATTAATTTATTAAAGGCTTTTAATTATCTACATGATCTTTTTTTATAATATGTGATAAACCCATAGTTTTAAGCAATGCTTTTAGAATAATGATGATGATCATTCTAATGAGATCTAAATTCTTAGAAAGCTTAAAACTAAAATAGTTCCCAATCATTGGATTACTAAATTGGGGATTAGTGAATTCGGATAGATTGGTACATACGTTGCTTGCTCATTGGATGAGGATGATTGATCTCACGATCATTTGTGCGAGACACTAAAGCAAGTATGTAGGTGCTTATTAGAGAATAAGTTCACTTTGAATGTGGCTCGCTAAGGAATACCTAATGGAGTTTTACTTGCTTTCGTCAATAGGAATTCTGTAGTGATAGTAAGTCTGAAGTAATCCTTGGACTTGAGATCATCATAGTATCTTGTGTATGATGAGTTATACTTTGACTTATTCCTTAAGACCCTTAGGGTATATCAAAGGATATGCTTGGGTATAATAAGTTGTACATAGAGATAATGTATGATCAATAAAGAATCTACCACTTCTAATAAAAGAAGAGAATGTCGATGTGATTCGATAAATGACAACCCAGTGAGTCCTTGGCGGCGAATGAAATTAGAAAGGAGTTTCTAATTTGTATTATTTGAGTTGTGCATTTAAGGATCGAAATACATATAATTAAATAAAATAAGACTTGACAATAATTCCATGTCTTATATTTAATTGGGACATTGTATGGTGGAAGGATTGAATTATGCAGTAACTATTTACTCAAAGGTTCTTTAATGATTAATGTTGAAATCTATATTATCCGAAAAGTCGTTGGCCATTAGGGAGGCTTATCCTATTATAGAATAAATATTATTTATTTAAATAAATTAATTGTTTAATTTATTTATTTAAATAAGATTAGAATTGTTCTAATTGATTTATTCACAAGGTTTAATATGGAGAACCTAAAGGGTCACACCATAAAAGGAAGAATAATTATTTAAGAAGTTAATGGCATAATCGTAATAATATAAAGTTATGTATATTTAATTTAATCTATGGTGATAGAGTAAATTAAATAGCTTAATATTTATTATTTAATATTTTAGAAATATTAAATATAAATTAATAAGAGGAGTCTTATTAATATTATTATAATTATTATTATTATTTTAATTTCTAAAAGAGTTTAGGAATTAATTTAATATAAGTACTCTCATTTATTCCTAATTGGATTAGGAAGGAAAATTAGTTAAAAGAGTTTAATTAATTATCCCTAATAAGATTAGGGAGCTTAATTAATTAAAAGAATTTAATTAATTAAATAAATCCCAATTCTTAATTGTTAAGGTGGGTTGCCTACATCTATAAATAAGAGGAGTCTTATTATGGGTGATGGGGTTTGTTGACTTTTACAACATACGTAATTCCAATAGTTGGAGAGTACGCCCTTTTTCTATACAGATAGAAAAAACTAGGGTTTGAGCCAATACCCCTTCTTCTTGAAAAATTCTTTTTCCTTGGTGGATCACCTCTAGAGGCCAAACACTTGGGTGGCTAACGTTGATCAAAGGAAGGAACCACACCCGGTGGATTCAAGTTGAACGCGAAAGGATTTGGAGGTGAACTTGTACCTGAGGAAGCTCGATCTTCAAGGGTATGATTTTATTTTTTATCTTTTCGTTTAATTAATAATTGTGCATAAAGGGTGATCTAGGTATATGGTTTGTAAAAATTTTAAACTCTGATTTTACACGTTTCGCACTTTTTATGCAATTTAATTGCGTTCTTGAATATTACAAACCTAACACTCTCAAGGAGATGTTTGGTCACCTAATTGCGCGCCAATAGGGAGAAATCCTTATTGGAAAGCCTCCTCTTTCCTGGGAACGACCTGGTCGATTAATATTGTGAATTATAATAATGATGATAAATATTGTTAAATATATTGAGATGTCTTTTTATGAAGTCACAGAAGTTTGTATATATATATATATATATTATATATAAATTTTGTTTTATTAGTATTATTAATGTAATAAAATGAAAAAGTTTTTTATATAAAATGAATACTTTTATAAAGTTATTTGTTTTATTAGACAATAATTAGAATATATTATATTACTATTATGCATAGTGTTTTCAGCATAGTAAAATCTTTTTATATAAAATGTAATACTTTTATAAAGTTATTTATTTTATTAGACAATAATTAGAATATATTATATTTTATTATCGTAGTGTTGTATAGTGCACGTATAGTGTTTTTCGTAGTAAAATCTTATTATATAAAACAAAATACTTTTATAAAGTTATTTATTTTATTAGACAATAATTAGAATATATTATATTTTATTATGCATTGTGTTGCATAAAGTGCTACATAGTGTTTTGCATAGTAAAATATATTTTATATAAAAAATGAATACTTTTATAAAGGTATTCGTTTTTATTAGATTATAAATAGAATATATTATATTTTATTTAAATTTTTTTGTTTTATTAGAATATTTTATTAATCTTTATAGTAAATCAATATGGACCGCCCGTTTAAAAGTAAGTCAATCTGAACCGTTCATGAATTAGTTACTATTCAGTCCACATTCTCCTACTCATTCCTTCATTATTTCTTACGAATTCACTGAAACTCTAGAGAGAGAAACTATAGAGAGAAAGAAGAAAAGTATTCTGCTACTTCACTACTCCTATATCCAGTTTCTTTTAAGGTAAGAGATATTATTTGTTGTACTCGTAAGGGGTATTATTTCTTTTGTATTCATGAAGAGAAATTCATTATTCCATTCTTTATTATTATGTTGGAATAACTTTGTCTATCTGATCGCATCATACATGGTGAAATTCTTCATTATTCCATTCTTTAGTATTACATTGGAATAACATGTATACGCCGGACTACCCTATACTTGGTGAAATTCTTACATTATTCCATTCTTTATTATTATGTGGAATAACTTTTATACATCTTGCCAAGTACCGCATACACATGTGAAATTCTTCATTATTCCATTCTTTATTATTATGTTGGAATAACTCGCCTACATCAATCTTTGCATACACGGTGAAATTCTTCTATTATTTCATTCTTTATTATTATGTTGGAATAACACAATACATCACGCCAAGTCTTTGCATAAATGGTGAAATTCTTCATTATTCCATTCTTTATTATTATGTTGGAATAACTTTGTCTATGCTGGCTTTAAATACATGGTGAAATTCTTCATTTATTCTATTCCTTATTATTATGTTGGAATAACCTATCTGTGTAAGTACTGCATACACGGTGAAATTCTTCATTATTCCATTCTTTATTATTCTATTGGAACATCATATCGTATTTTACGTGCATTTGGATTTCCGTTATTTATTATTCTATCGGAATATCCCAGTCGGTTGAGTATTACGCTTTGACTGGTTCCATTAATTATTATTCGTTGGAATAACTCCGTATGCATTTCGCCAATCATATGCATGGTGATTTACATTTGTTATTCCATTATTTATTATTCTCTGTTGAAATATCTTGTTTGTGCGTATTACGCTGACACAGTTCCATTAATTATTATTCTGTTGGAATAACCTGTCTGTGTGGTCTATCGCATGTATGGTGATTTTTGTTGTTATTGCATTCTTTATTATTCTGTTGGAATATCCTCGCTTGCGGTGCAATTTTGCCCGACTTTGGTTCCGTTATTTATTATTACGTTGAATAACTCATATCTGTCGATCTATCGCATGCACAGTGATTTCTTTTGTTATTCCATTCTTTATTATACTCAGGTTGGTTAAAGTTTTGACTTCTATACTCCATGAAATTAGTGGAATATCCTTGATATTTGCGCTTTATCCAAAGATTTTTCATGGAAATATTCTTCCGAGCATTCTTGAGTTTTACTCTACAAAGAAGTATCAGGTTGACAATTTGGACGTTATTAGTTCCTTGATAAATTAATTCTTGAACTTGTTTTATTGAATTCTTATATCATTGTCATCATGCTCATGTTTATATTATGTTGAAAGTCATCTGTGGTCTGTAGTGCATAGATGGACTTGGTATGATTATGACCAGGGATTAATCGGTATAATCATGACCGTAATATTACAAATAATGTGGTAAAAGTCCTTATTAGCCCGTAGTGCATTGATGGACAGTTGTTGGCATGATCATGACCATTGATGAATACACGAATATCCTTGGCCCGTAGCGCATGAATAATTTGTGGTTGTGATACTAATGAATATCCTTGGTCGTAGTGCAGGGATGATGCGAATTATTTATTAAGCTGAGTCCCAGCGATAAAAGTGATGAAAAACCTTTAAAATCATAAAAGATTGTATATTTTATTCTCTACTTGACTCTTTTAATGGATTGCTTTTTCCGCTGTAGTTAAACTTGATGTTTGTTATATTGTATCAGTTTAACATTGTTGAAGGCTAACGATAATTCATTTTGCATTATCTTAGTCATAATATTTTTTACTGGGCTAGTTGAGCTCACCCTTTCTTTCACTGTTCTCTTCAGGAAATGAGAATATAGCTGGGACGAGTCGGGGAACGAAGTGACGGTCTAGATGATAGCATTAGTAGTCCTCACTATTTTGTTAAATAGTGTGACAATAAATGTAACGAGGACTACATTGAGTGTGGATATTGTCTAGATGACAATATTCTTATTAAAACTCTCAGTTTATGTTTTGTTGTATTTTACACGATAGTTGTATTATTAAGTTGTATTTATATTTTTGTACCATGTATTTGACGACTCAAGATGGGTGATGTATATGTATTTTGGGGGCGTCACACCTGGTGAATTTTGTTGATATTCCATTCTTTATTATTATGATGGAATATCCTGTCTGTGCGGATTACGCATGACCTGGTTCCATTCTATATTATTCTATTGGAATATCCTGTCTGTCTGTTAGAATATCCTGTCTGTGCGGATTACGCATGACCTGGTTCCATTCTTTATTATTACATTGGGAATAACTTTTCTGCATGCGGTGTATATCGCATGCATAGGGAATTCTTCTGTTATTCCATTTTTTATTATTCTGTTGGAATAACATGTCTATGTGGATTACCGCATGCATGGTGAATGATCCATTGTATTCATTCCTTATTAAATTGTGGAAATGATCTGTCTATGTGGATTATCGCATGGCGGGCGAAAATCCATTTGCAGTTTCATAATTTTTCTGACCCTCAAAAATTCTGGAAAAATTTGAAATGATGGTTTGTTTAGTTTTCTACATTGTGTCTAAAAATGGTGATTTTTGGATGTATAGATTAGGAGTTATGAATTTTATGGGAAAAAGACTATTTTAAAAATAAACCCTTATAACTCCTTGTGGTTAACTCCAAAATTGGTGAAATTTTTATTGGGAGTACATGTATATAACAGGATAATACCCTGTAAATTTCGAAATTTTTGGACAAAAGTAAAATTTATGATAAATGTCTTAATATTCGGCAGTTTTGGCCATATGAAAAATAGTAAATGAATTTTCAAAATTTTGAAAAAAATATATGTTCAATATGGGACTATATTATGCTAAATCCTAGAAAAGAAATATTTTTGGAACTGATTTAGTATTTTTCATGAAAATGAACTAGTTATGAGTAAATGAATTAAATATGTAATGTGAAGTAACAAAATTAGAAAATATGATTTTATGGCTTGGGAATTCTATATAGGGTATATACAGATTTTTGATGAGGGATTTGATCATTGGTGATGAAATCTTATAAGTATGGCATTTTTGAATGATTAAATGCATTATTTGGTAAAGTGTAAATAATTGAAATAAATTATTTATAAGTTTAAGAAGTGATTAAAATATTGTTATAATATTAATAATATTAGATTATGAGTTTATTAAGTTATTGATAATATTTGGATAAATTTAAAGTCTTTAATATTTATCCTTGTTTTCGTTTGATTAATGCTTATATGATTGTCATCATCCTCATGCTTATATTGTGATGAAAGTCATCTTTGGCTTACATGCAAAGATGGACTGTTGATTATTGATTTTACAATTGTATATCTTTGGCTTACGTGCAAAAATGGACTATTGATTATTGGTTTTACAGTTGTATACATTTGGCTTACGTGCAAGGATGGATTGTTGATTATTGGTTTTACAGTTGTATATCTTTGGCTTACGTGCAAAGATGAACTATTGATTGATGAGTATCTTTGGCTTATAAGCATAGATGAACTATTTATTGGTATGATTATGAACAGGGATCATTCGGTATAATCATGACCCGTAATGTTATAGATGATGTGGTAAAAGTCCTCATTGGCCCGTAGTGCATTGATGGACAGTTATTGGTATGATTATAACCAGGGATTATTCGGTATAATCATGACCATTGATGATTACATGAATATCCTTGGCTATAGTGCAGGGATGATTCGATGATGTGGATTATTTATTAAGCTGAGTCTCAACAATAAAATATTGATTATACACTTTTAATTCGTAAAAGATAGTAGATATCATGCTCTACTTGACTCTTCTAAAATACAGTTGTATGTCTTTGGCTTGTAGTGCAAAGATGAATTGTTAATGAATATCTTTGACCGTAGTGCAAAGATGAATTTATTAGTATGATTATGAAAGAGAATTTTGATTTGGTATAACCATGATTTTTGATGTTTCGGTGAAGATAGGTGATAAAAATTATCTTAGTTACGGGTGCGAAGAGGAAGTTAGAATCACAATTATGATTATGAGTTATTCATATGATTGTGGGCGGGAATTGTTGATTGATGTTACTGAGGGTAAAACATTATTGGTGGACTTTTAACATAGAAGATAATAGATCGATGGTATATTTGACTCTTCTAATGGATTATTAGTTCATTAGCATTTATGGTTGAAAAGTTTTATCATCTACCATATGTTCTAAATCTACGATTTATTACTGATGAAGGATATTGATGATGTAAATTATCTTTAGTCATGATATTCTTTACTAGGGCTAGTTTGTGTTCACCCTTTTGCTTCACAATTCCTTTCGGATTAATAGAGAGTGTAAATTTGGGTTGAGCCGGGAATAACAGAGAATAGAATGGTGGTCTATAAATTTGTTGAGGTTCTCCACTAAATAGTATGGAAATAATTTTATTGAGAACTTTAAATAAGTGTGTCATATTGTATACATCATTTGATATTTAAATTTGGTGAACCGAATAGGGTGAGGTGAACCCAACTTTGGAAGGGTGTTTTGCCACTATCATACAAGATGTCTAATGACATACAACCTCGTGTTATCATAAGACAGGATTATGCACATCCACTTGCTGAGTATATCTACGAGCACTACCTATATAATCTTGGAGTTTGTTTGAAATATGATTCTCAATTGGAGACAATGGAGATAATTATAAGTCAAGAGAAGACTCACCATTGGAAAGAAGATGATAGCAATCTTCTTGTTTTTCTTTGGGGACTATTGGTTCAACCAAGGATAATTCTGTGGACATATGATATCTATTATAACCTAGACGCATGGCCTCCCATGTACGAAGGTCTCCTTGAGTATTTTTCAAAGATTTTAATTTCTAAAACAGTTATTAACTGTACTTTTATGTAAAGTACCATTGTAAGGTTGTGGTCGAGGCACCATGAGAGTTACATACATTTGTATTAAAACTTCATAGTTTAAGCGTGGTCGTAATTATTATTTACAGTTCAACAATTAGATAAATAAAGTTTGTAAAATCTTATTATATAAAATAGAATACTTTTATAAAATCTAGTTTAACTATGTTGCATAGTGCCTGTATAGTGTTTTGCATAGTAAAATCTTATTATATAAAATGCAAATACTTTTATAAAGTTATTTGTTTTATTAGAAAATAATTAGAATATATTATATTTTATTATGCATAGTGTTGCATAGTGCTGCATAGTGTTTTATATAGTAAAATCTTTTATATATAAATAGAATACTTTTATAAAGTTATTAGTTTTATTAGATTATAAATAGAATATATTATATTTTATTTAAAAGATTTTGTTTTATTAGAATATTTTATTAATCTTTGTATAGTAAATCAATATGAGCCAAATCCGTTTAAAAAGTAAATCAATCTGGACCGTTCATGAATTGAATTACTATTCACCCATTTTCTATAAATAGAAGCTCATTCCTTCATTATTTCTTACAAATTCACTTTGAAACTCTAGAGAGAAAACTATAGAGAGAAAAAGAAGAAAAGTATTACGCTACTTCACTACTCCTATATCCGAGTTTCTTCTAAGGTAAGGGATATTATTTGTTGTACTCGTAAAGGGGTATTATTTAGTTTGTATTCATGAAGAGAACTTCATTATTCCATTCTTTATTATTATGTTGGAATAACTTTTCTCATCTAAATCTGCATACATGGTGAAATTTTTCTGTTATTCCATTCTTTATTATTACATTGGAATAACTTTGTGTATCGTGACTACTACCCTATAATTGGTGAAATTCTTACATTATTCCATTCTTTATTATTATGTTGGAACAACTTTGTCATCTGCAATCTTTATACATGGTGAAATTCTTCATTATTCCATTCTTTATTATTATGTTGGAATAACCTATCTATCTTAATCTTCGCATACATGGTGAAATTCTTCTATTATTCCATTCTTTATTATTATGTTGGAATAACTTTGTCTATCGCAATCTTTATGCATACATGGTGAAATTCTTACATTATTCGATTCTTTATTATTATGTTAGAATAACTTTATCTATCTGAAATCTGCATACGTGGTGAAATTCTTCTATTATTCCATTTCCTTATTATTATGTTGGAATAACTTTATCTCATCAAGTACCGCATCATGGTGAAATTCTTCATTATTCCATTCTTTATTATTACATTTGGAACATCACATGCGTGCGTTTACGTATGACTGGATTACATTATTTATTATTACATTTGGAATATCCCGTCGATGCGTATTACGCTTTAACTTTGGTTCCATTAATTATTATTACATTTGGAATATCACTGTGCGGTGCGTATTACGCTGACACAGTTCCATTAATTATTATTCTGTTGGAATAACACGTTGCATGCGATCTATCGCATGCATGGTGATTTACATTGTTATTCCATTCTTTATTATTACATTGGAATATCACGCCGGTCTTAATTTTGCTTTGACCTAGTTACGTTATTTATTATTCATTTGGAATAACTTTGTATGTCTTGATCTATCGCATACACAGTGATTTCTTTTGTTATTCCATTCTTTATTATACTCGGTTGGTTAAAGTTTTGACTTCTATACTCCATGAAATTAGTGGAATATCCTTGATATTTGCGCTTTATCCAAAGATCTTTTCATGGAAATATTCTTACGAGCATTCTTGAATTTTACTCTACAAAGAAGTATCTTGTTGACAATTTGGGCGTTATTAGTTCTGGATAAATTAATTCTTGAACTTTTTTTTATTGAATTCTTATATCATTGTCATCATCCTCATGTTTATATTATGTTGAAAGTCATCTGTGGCTTTTGGCGCATAGATGGACTTAGTATGATTATGACCGAGGATTAATCGGTATAATCATGGTAGTAATGTTACAAATGATGTGGTAAAAGTCCTCATTGGCCCGTAGTGCATTGATGGACAGTTGTTGGCATGATCATGACCATTGATGAATACACGAATATCCTTGGCCCGTAGTGCATGGATAATTTATGGTTGTGATACTAATGAATATCCTTGGCCATAGTGCAGGGATAATGCGGATTATTTATTAATCTGAGTCCCAGCAATAAAAGTGATGAAAAACCTTTAAAATCATAAAAGATAGTAGATTTTATTCTCTACTTATCTCTTTTAATGGATTACTTGTTCCGCTGTAGTTAAACTTGATGTTTGTTATATTGTATCAGTTTAACACTGTTGAAGGCTAACGATAATTCATTTTGCATTATCTTAGTCATAATATTTTTTACTGGGCTAGTTGAGCTCACCCTTTCTTTCACTGTTCTCTTCAGGAAATGAGAATATAGGCGGGCGGAGTCGGAATAGCGGGTGACGGTCTAGATGATAGCATTAGTAGTCCTCACTATTTTATTAAATTGTTTGACAATAAATGTAATGAGGACTCCATTGAGTGTGGATATTGTCTAGATGACAATATTCTTATTAAAACTCTCAGTTTATGTTTTGTTGTATTTTACACGATAGTTGTATTATTAAGTTGTATTTATATTTTTGTACCATGTATTTGGCGACTCAAGATGGGTGATGTATACCTATTTGGGGGCGTTACACCTGGTGAATTTTGTTGTTATTCCATTATTTATTATTATGTTGGAATATCACATGCATGCGGATTACTGACTTGACCGGTTCCATTCTCATATTATTCTATTGGAATATCACGTGTGTGTTGATTCTGGCGCTGACACATTCAGTTCCATTCTTTATTATTACATTGGAATAACACATGCATGCGGTCTATCGCATGAATAGTGAATTCTTCTGTTATTCCATTCTTTATTATTCTGTTGGAATAACCTGTCTATGTGGATTACCTCATGCATGGTGAATGATCCAATGTATTCATTCCTTATTAAATTGTGGAAATGATCTGTCTACGTGGATTATCGCATGGCGGGCAAAAATCCATTTGCAGTTTCGTAATTTTTCTGACCCTCAAAAATTCTGGAAAAATTTGAAACGATAATTTGTTGAGTTTTCTACATTATTTCAAAAAATGGCGATTTTTGGATGTATAGATTAGGAGTTATGAATTTTATGGGAAAAAGATTATTTTAAAAGTAAACCCTTATAACTCCTTGTGGTTAACTCTAAAATTGGTAAAATTTTTATTGGGAGTACATGTATATAATAGGAGTATACCCTATAAATTTCAAAATTTTTGGACAAAAGTACAATTTATGATAAATGTCTTAATATTCGGTAGTTTTGGCCATATGAAAAATAGTAAATGAATTTTAAAAATTCGAGAAAAATATATGTTCAATATGGGACTATATTATGCTTAAATCCTAGAAAAGAAATATTTTTGAAATGATTTGGTATTTTTCATGAAAATGAACTAGTTATGAATAAATGAATTAAATATGTTATGTGAAGTAACAAAATTGGAAAATAGGATTTTATGGCTTGGGAATCCTATATAGGTATATCAGATTTTTGATGAGGATTTGATCATTGGTGATAAAATCTTATGAGTATAGCATTTTGAATGATTAAATTCATTATTTGGTAAAGTGTAAACAATTGAAATAAATTATTTATATGTTTAAGAAGTGATTAAAATATTGTTATAATATTAATAATATTAGATTATGAGTTTATTAAGTGATTGATAATATTTGGATAAATTTAAAGTCTTTAATATTTATCCTTGTTTTCGTTGATTAATGCTTATATCATTATCATCATCCTCATGCTTATATTATGATGAAAGTCATCTTTTGGCTTACGTGCAAAGATGGACTATTGATTATTGATTTTACAATTGTATATCTTTGGCTTACGTGCAAAGTGGGACTGCGATTATTATTTGTTTTACTGATTGTATATCTTTGGCTTACGTGCAAAGATGAACTATTGATTGATGAGTATCTTTGGCTTATGTGCATAGATGAATTGTTTATTGGTATGATTATGACCAGGGGTCATTCGGTATAATTATGACCCGTAATGTTATAGATGATGTAGTAAAAGTCCTCATTGGCCCGTAGTGCATTGATGGACAGTTAATGGTATTATTATAATCAGGGATTATTCGGTATAATCATGACCATTGATGATTACATGAATATCATTGGCCGTAGTGCAGGGATGATTCGATGATGTGGATTATTTATTAAGATGAGTCTCAGCGATAAAATATTGATTATACACTTTTAATTCGTAAAAGATAGTAGATATCATGCTCTACTTGACTCTTCTAAAATACAGTTGTATGTCTTTGGCCTGTAGTGCAAAGATGAATTGTTAATGAATATCTTTGGCCGTAGTCAAAGATGAATTTATTAAAATATGATTATGAAATTTTGATTTGAATTTTGATGTTTCAGGTGAAGATAGGTGATGAAAATTATCTTCGTCCTGGGTGCGAAGAGGAAGTTAGAATCACAATTATGATTATGAGTTATTCATATGATTGTGGATAGGAATTGTTGATTGATGTTACATGGATAAAACATTATTGGTGGACTTTTAACATGGTGAAGATAATAGATCCGATGGTCTATTTGACTCTTCTAATGGATTACTCATTGGTGATGAAATCTTATAAGTATGGCATTTTTGAATGATTAAATGCATTATTTTGGTAAAGTGTAAACAATTGAAATAAATTATTTATAAGTTTAAGAAGTGATTAAAATATTATTATAATATTAATAATATTAGATTATGAGTTTATTAAGTTATTGATAATATTTGGATAAATTTAAAGTCTTTAATATTTATCCTTGTTTTCGTTTGATTAATGCTTATATCATTGTCATCATCCTCATGCTTATATTGTGATGAAAGTCATCTTTGGCTTACGTGCAAAGATGGACTGTTGATTATTGATCTTACAATTGTATATCTTTGGCTTACGTGCAAAAATGGACTATTGATTATTGGTTTTACAGTTGTATATCTTTGGCTTACGTGCAAGGATGGACTATTGATTATTGGTTTTACAGTTGTATATCTTTGGCTTACGTGCAAAAATGGACTATTGATTATTGGTTTTACAGTTGTATATCTTTGGCTTACGTGCAAGGATGGACTGTTGATTATAGGTTTTACAGTTGTATATCTTTGGCTTACGTGCAAAGATGAACTATTGATTGATGAGTATCTTTGGCTTATATGCATAGATGAACTGTTTATTGGTATGATTATTGAAAGTAGTATGCACACAAGCCAATCATGTTTGATGATAAAGCATATACTTTGTAACAATCTTATTCATTTATTAATAAAAAGTATTAATTTATTAAAGGCTTTTAATTATCTACATGATGCTGTTTTATAATATGTGATAAACCCATAGTTTTAAGCAATGCTTTTAGAATAATGATGATGATCATTCTAATGAGATCTAAATTCTTAGAAAGCTTAAAACTAAAATAGTTCCCAATCATTGGATTACTAAATTGGGGATTAGTGAATCCGGATAGATTGGTACATCGTTAACTTGCTTCATTGGATGAGGATGATTGATCTCATGATCATTTGTGTGGAGACACTAAAGCAAGTATGTAGGTGCTTATTAGAGAATAAGTTCAATCGAGCGTTGGCTTGCTAAGGAATACCTAATGGAGTTTTACTTGCTGTCAATAGGAATTCACAGTGATAGTAGTAGTCAAGTGATCCTTGGACTTGAGATCATCATAGTATCTTGTGTATGATGAGTTATACTTTGACTTATTTCTTAAGACCCTTAGGGTATATCAAAGGGTATGCTTGGGTATAATAAGTTGTACATGGAGATAATGTATGATCAATAAAGAATCTACCACTTCTATTAAAAGAAGAAAATGTCCTATGTGATTCGATAAATGACAACCCAATGAGTCCTTGGCAATGCGAAATGAAATTAGAAAGGTGTTTCTAATTTGCATTATTTGATGTTGTGCATTTAAGGATCGAAATACATATAATTAAATAAAATAAGACTTGACAATAATTCCATGTCTTATATTTAATTGGGACATTGTATGGTGGAAGGATTGAATTATCTGATTACTATTTACTCAAAGGTTCTTTTTATGATTAATGTTGAAATCTATATTATCCGGAAAGTCGTTGATGATTGCTAGGAGGCTTATCCCTATTGTAGAATAAATATTATTTATTTAAATAAATTAATTGTTTAATTTATTTATTTAAATAAGATTAGAATTATTCTAATTGATTTATTTACAATAACCGTTTAATATGGAGAACCTAAAGGGTCACACCATAAAAGGAAGAATAATTATTTAAGAAGTTAATGGCATAATCGTAATAATATGTTATGTATATTTAATTTAATCTATGGTGATAGAATAAATTAAATAGCTTAATATTTATTATTTAATATTTTAGAAATATTAAATATAAATTAATAAGAGGAGTCTTATTAATATTATTACAATTATTATTATTTTAATTTCTAAAAGAGTTTAGGAATTAATTTAATATAAGTACTCATTTATTCCTAATAGGATTAGGAGGAAAATTAATTAAAGGAGTTTAATTAATTATCCCTAATAAGATTAGGGAGCCCATTTAATTAAAGGGTTTAATTAAATAATACCTTATTTTAATAGGGTTACTTGATATCTTTATAAGAAGAGTCTTATATCAGATATCAAGATGACGTAATAATTCCAATGGTTGGAGAGTACGCTCCTTTTCTATAGAGATAGAAAAACTAGGGTTTAGCCAACCACCCATCTTCTTGAAATCCTTCTTCTTCCTTGGTGGATCACCTCTAGAGGCCAAACACTTGGGTGGCTAACGTTGATCGAAGGAAGGAACCAAACCCGTGAATTCAAGTTGAACGCAAAAAGATTTGAGAGGTGAACTTGTACTGAGGAAGCTCGATCTTCAAGGGTATGATTTTATTCTTTATCTTTTCGTTTAATTAATAATTGTGCATAAAGGATGATCCGGGTTTATGGTTTGTAAAATTTTAAAACTCGATTTTTCACGCTTTAAACTTATTTTTGCAATTTGATTGCGTTCATGAATATTACAAACCTAACAGTGGTATCAGAGCCAAGCCTTTATGCGAATTATTAATTGTTTTAATTTGATTTCTATATTGATATGTGTTTAGAACAATTTAATTGGGCATAATTTTGTTGTATAAATTTAAAATAAAAAAAAAAAATAATCGCGAAACAAGTTTTTTTTTTTTGAAAAACGTTAACTGTCTTCGTGATTTACGTCACCTGGAATACATGTCTTAGGATTCAGGTTACAAGATACATATTAAGGGAATTAACGTGGTCATGTATTATATATATATATGATTATTACTCCTCCTTGATCACCGTGTATCTTTAACCAAGTTACAAGATATGTCATTTTTTTTAAATTTTTTTTTTTCTGGTGATACCTTTTAATGGTAACAGGATTTACTTTATAGGAATCAAGTGTCCAAGATTCCTTATATATATATATATATATATATATATATATATATATATATATATATATATAGCCTTAATTATTTTATAATTAAAATAAAAAATTTATTTTATAATTAAAATAAAAGTTTATTTTAATATTAAAATAAAAGTGTTTATTTTAATGTTAAAATTGAATTTCATGCTAACTAATTAGAGTTGGAATTAGATTCCATGATAACTAATTGGAGTTGAAATTGGATTCTATATTTCCTTAAATAAAGGAGTTTATTTAGATATGAAATAAGATTTCATATTATTCAAAATAAAAGAGTTTATTTTTGAATAGGAAAAAGAATCTGTCTTTCCTTAAATAAAGGAGTTTATTTAGATATGAAATAAGATTTCATATTATTCAAAATAAAGGAGTTTATTTGTGAATAGGAAAGAGAATCCGTGTTTCCTTTAATCAAAGTTTTTTTATATATGGAATTGGATTCCATAATTAATTAAAATAAAGGAGTTTATTTTGATTAAAAGTTTTGATTAAAATAAAATAGTTTATTTTATTCAAAATTGGATAAATTAAAATAAAATAGTTTTATTTTAATTTAAATTTGAATTAAAATAAAGGAGTTTATTTTGATTCAAAATTAGATTTTATACTAACTAAATTTGCCCATTAAATGATATCAATATATATATTAAATGTTTATTATTCATGAGATGAATGTTATTTATTGATGCATATGATGATGTGTATGATGATAAATGGGATTGATTATGGACTATTGACCAATGTGATTGATTTTATTTTAGTTGGATGCATGAATGTATGGGTTTTTATTAAATGGGTCTGCGTACCTCGCCTTCTCTAATTTTTCTTAATGTAAATTCTATCTCTCTCCTATGTACTTCCCTCGATCTGGCGATCAAGGTTTCTATTTATTTTAAATAATTTTGTAATAGGAATAGTTAGAATTATTTTGAAGAATTGGAGATCGAGGACAAGAAGCGCATGAAGATCCGTTTGTAATGGAGCCCCAGTTTAAATGTAATAGTTATATTTAAATATTAATTCTTGCACCCCTAGGGTTTGACCTTTTGGTTCACTTGGTGGCTCTAGTGAACCAAACTAGAATAAAATCCATAATCAATCCGGGTAGAATATAGTATTATATATGTGCATGCTTATACTATATATATTATATATTATGCAAACATGTTCGCATGTTCATTAATATAATACGCGTATTTTATATATATATATATATATATATATATATACGTACGTTAACAAGATGAGACATATTAATAACAAACCCTCAATTTTTTATATTAAGTCCTAAGCGTTCAAAGATATTTGGAATATCGAACGCGTCAGCTTCTAGCATGATAAAATTAATAGAGTATTAAATATTTAATATGAGTTTGTTGTGTCACCACAAAGGCAAGTATTAAGTATTTAAGATGTTAATTTATCACATTTGATGCTTATAAAGAAAATTGAACAATATTGTTTTGTTGTGTCACCACAAGGATGATATTTTTTTTTTGAATATATGGAGTGCTAGGTCGGACTTAACTTGGATAATTTTGATTCTGATGTGCCATCACTTGATCAAAATAATTTAAGAGGCAAAAGAAAAGGAGTTGCATAGTTGATGTAATTGACAAAAGTTGTCTACCTATTTATTTATATATAGTTTGTTGTGTCACCACAAGGCTATATACATTTGAAATGGGATCCTTATTCTCACTAGCAAATCTTTAATTAGATTTTGCCGAACTATATAAGTGAGGGTAATATAGTTTGAAAAAAAAATAGTGGGAGATACCAATTTAAAACAAGACCTAATTTATTTTGGTAATTAATAAAAGAATGTATGTTAAAATGTTGTTAATTACAAATTCATTTACGAATTTTACAATGTCTAAAATTACTATCAACTGCGAAGCATATTAGATGCTAAATTAATCGAACCAAATTACTCGGATTGGTTAAGGAATTTGAGAATAGTTCTCATGGTCGAAAAAGCTATCTTATGTCTTAAATACGCCTATCCTCGCAATGGTTGAAGACAATGCCTCGAGGAAGAGATTGCTTGCTTTTAGAAAGTGACAAGATGATGCACGGTTGGCTCGATGCATCATGCTCGTATCCATGAGTAACAAGCTTGGTACGTCAACGTCACCAAACTATGGATACTCCTACTATACCTCTGCACGTCCAAGTAGTTGATGGTGAGGAAAGTAGGATTGATAGATATCGAGATATCTAAGGAGCTCTTCCGATCTAGAATGATCAATGACCCTATAGTATAGATAAAAGTCCTTAATATAATCAATTTGATTGATCAATTAGAACAACGGGTTTTATCATGGATGGAGAGTTGAGCGAAGATTTGATCTTGCACTCACTCCTCTACTCCTTTCACAATTGTTGTGAATTTTCATATGAACAAGCTAGATATCGACCTTCATTGATTTGCTTAACATGTTGAAAAATGTTGAGAGTCATTTTCCAACCAAGAAAGACCATGTCTTCTTGGTAGGGGCCAAAGGATCTTCTAAAAAGAAGATTGATTTAAAGAAGGTAAACAGAAAGGCGTAAACAAAGGATAATAAGAACAAAACTGATATGGATATCAAAGGAGTTTGCTTCCACTGCTATAAGCCTGGACACTGGAAAGAAACTGCAAGAAGCATCTTGCGAGAGGCTAACCAAAGAAGCTTAGTGAAGTTTTGGTTACAAATACAAATTTGTTCATGATTTAAAATAATTTTTCTTTAAGTCGATGTTCTACTTGGGTATTGGATACCAACTTTGGTTATCATAAATATAGATTTATGAAAGGACCAAATAAAGTAGAAAGCTAAACAAATATAAGTAATCCTATGTGTGGGAAATGAAGCAAAGGTTGCAACATTAGCCATAGAAACTTATAGTTTAGCATCGCTTTCTGAAGCAAATCTATTAAGTCGATAAGTTGTTATTGTATTCTAGTTCTCGTTGAAAACATTATTTCCATTTTATTGTTGGACAATGAAATCTTTGGTATTATATTTAAGAACAATTGTTGTTCTATTTATAATAATAATGTTTTGTATAGAAATGAAATATTACTTAATAGATTTTGTATACTTGACTTACGTGGAAAATTATTTTATAAATTGAACAAAATAATATAAGAAAAGAAGATGATCATTCAAAGAGTTGAATATATGTATTTGTTGAAATCTGAGTGTGAATTATTTGAAAGGTTCAAAGAATTGAAGTGAAACAAATTGGCAAAGTATTAAGATTCTTTGATTAGATCAAGGAATAAATACTTGTGCAATAAGTTTCTAGATCATCTCAAATGGTTTTCTCATAATGGACACATCCCGATCTGCATAATTGATTGATGTATCTGAATGAAAAATCGTACCTTGTTGGACATGGTGCGGTCCATAATGATTTTACTGACATTCCAAAGATCCTTCCGGGATAATGTCCTATAAATGGTCTGCATATCTACGAAAATGGTAACCTCAAAATCCATTTGAAGACTCCATAAAAAGTTATGGATGGGGAGGATTCCTAATCTTAAGTATGTTAAGATAAGGGTTTGTCCAACTTATGTGAAAAGGTTTCAAAGGATAAGCTTGGGACAAGATTTGACAAGTAAGTACAATTTGTGGGACATCCTAAAGTAAGTTTAGGGTATATGTTCTATAATCCTACTTAGCAAAAGGTGTTTGTTGCTGAAAACACGCGCCTTCTAAGATAAATGTGTTTATTATTGAAGGGGCTAGTGGGAGGATAATAGATCTTGAAGAGTTCAAGAACCACAAAACACTATAAGTCAAATAAGAGGAACCTATAGATAGACCTATTGTACCACAACCAATCGTAAATCTAGAATAATCAGAGAAGATACCTAGGAGGTATGGATTCATCATAGATGATGATGATGAGGTACACATCATAAAAGATGATGATCCGATTACATACGATGAGGTAAGAGTTCTAGTGTGTACAAAAAGGGACGATTAGGAGCGCCGTGACATTCCTAATATTATATGTTGATATACTACGGATAAGGAATGACATACTAATGCTACAATCAAGAATGATAAAGTTGTCTAAACATTCCTCCATGAATGGTTTGGGAAGAGTATCTTAATTGGGGATAAAATCTATATAGATAGATCTGACGGGATGCTCGACTTAACCCAAGGAACGATATATTCATTTGATGCTAAAGTCGTTTAGCATGAAAAACTCCAAGAGATGTCTCATGTCGATGAGCTATGGAGTGTATCTCTCTTAATAGTCCCCATAGACTCCTAAAAAGAGAGGTTCGCATGAGTGACAATCATGCATGCAATGAAATGTACGAGACCTGATGTTGATCAGTCATATTATGGAGAAGTTCACTATGAGTCAGTGAAAAACATCTTAAAGTGCTTAACCGACACTAAGGATGTGATCATATTCATGGTGGGTCTTAATTAAAACTAGAGGGCTTAACAGACTCAAGTTTTTCAAATGCACTTAAGACGACAGAAAAATCCACTTTAAGGTAAAGGGTTACCTTGAGCGATTGGTGCGATGAATTGGAAAGGTTCCAAACAACAAAAGAGTTCTTTGGTTTAGTGATAAAGACAAAGTATATAGCTATAAATGAAGCTGCAAGTTGATTGTTTGGATTAAAAGTTCATTACAGAACTAGGAATAGTTCCTAAGTCTCATCTTGGATCTAAACATGTGTTGTGGCACTTTCATTTGATTATTAGAATCATTGAAAGATGGGAAATCACTATAGAGATAGTGGACTCTCATGAACAACATTACATATCCATTAACTAAAGCTTATCCAACGGCAGGATAATCGTCACTTAGAGAAGAAGAGTATGAGATACCATGACGATTGGCTTTAGTGCAAGTGGGAGATTGAAAGTAGTATGCACACAAGCCAATCATGTTTGATGATAAAGCATATACTTTGTAACAATCTTATTCATTTATTAATAAAAAGTATTAATTTATTAAAGGCTTTTAATTATCTACATGATGCTGTTTTATAATATGTGATAAACCCATAGTTTTAAGCAATGCTTTTAGAATAATGATGATGATCATTCTAATGAGATCTAAATTCTTAGAAAGCTTAAAACTAAAATAGTTCCCAATCATTGGATTACTAAATTGGGGATTAGTGAATCCGGATAGATTGGTACATCGTTGCTTGCTCATTGGATGAGGATGATTGATCTCATGATCATCATTTGTGTGGAGACACTAAAGCAAGTATGTAGGTGCTTATTAGAGAATAAGTTCACTTTGAGCGTTGGCTTGCTAAGGAATACCTAATGGAGTTTTACTTGCATGTCAATAGGAATTCTGTAGTGATAGTAGTACAAGTGATCCTTGGACTTGAGATCATCATAGTATCTTGTGTATGATGAGTTATACTTTGACTTATTCCTTAAGACCCTTAGGGTATATCAAAGGGTATGCTTGGGTATAATAAGTTGTACATGGAGATAATGTATGATCAATAAAGAATCTACCACTTCTATTAAAAGAAGAGAATGTCTATGTGATTCGATAAATGACAACCCAGTGATCCTTGGCGGCGAGAATGAAATTAGAAAGGAGTTTCTAATTTGCATTATTTGATGTTGTGCATTTAAGGATCGAAATACATATAATTAAATAAAATAAGACTTGACAATAATTCCATGTCTTATATTTAATTGGGACATTATATGGTGGAAGGATTGAATTATGCGGTAACTATTTACTCAAAGGTTCTTTTATGATTAATGTTGAAATCTATATTATCCGGAAAGTCGTTGATCGCTAGGAAGGCTTATCCTATTGTAGAATAAATATTATTTATTTAAATAAATTAATTATTTAATTTATTTATTTAAATAAGATTAGAATTGTTCTAATTGATTTATTCACAACCTTTTAATATGGAGAACCTAAAGGGTCACACCATAAAAGGAAGAATAATTATTTAAGAAGTTAATGGCATAATCGTAATAATATATGTTATGTATATTTAATTTAATCTATGGTGATAGAATAAATTAAATAGCTTAATATTTATTATTTAATATTTTAGAAATATTAAATATAAATTAATAAGAGGAGTCTTATTAATATTATTACAATTATTATTATTATAATTTCTAAAGAGTTTAGGAATTAATTTAATATAAGTACTCTCATTTATTCCTAATAGGATTAGGAAGGAAAATTAGTTAAAGGAGTTTAATTAATTATCCCTAATAAGATTAGGGAGCCCATTTAATTAAAAGGGTTTAATTAAATAATACCTTATTTTAATAGGGTTACTTGATATCTTTATAAGAGAGTCTTATATCGGATATCAAGACGACGTAATAATTCCAATTGTTGGAGAAATACGCTCCTTTTCTATAGAGATAGAAAAACTAGGGTTTAGCCAAACCACCCATCTTCTTGAATCTCTATTCTTCCTTGGTGGATCACCTCTGAGGCCAAACATTTGGGTGGCTAACGTTGATCAAAGGAAGGAACTAAACCCGTGAATTCAAGTTGAACACAAAAAGATTTGGAGGTGAACTTGTACACGAGGAAGCTCGATCTTCAAGGGTATGATTTTGTTCTTTATTTTTCGTTTAATTAATAATTGCGCATAAAGGATGATCAGGGTATATAGTTTGTAAAATTTTAAAACTCTGATTTTTACACGTTTCCGCTTATATTGTGCAATTTGATTGCGTTCATGAATATTACAAACCTAACAATTATGACCAGGGATCATTCGGTATAATCATGACCCGTAATGTTATAGATGATGTGGTAAAAGTCCTCATTGGCCCGTAGTGCATTGATGGATAGTTATTGGTATAATTATAACCAGGGATTATTCGGTATAATCATGACCTTTGATGATTACATGAATATCCTTGGCTGTAGTGCAGAGATGATTTGATGATGTTGATTATTTATTAAGCTGAGTCTCAGCAATAAAATATTGATTATACACTTTTAATTCGTAAAAGATAGTAGATATCATGCTCTACTTGACTCTTCTAAAATACAGTTGTATGTCTTTGGCCTGTAGTGCAAAGATGAATTGTTAATGAATATCTTTGGCCGTAGTGCAAAGATGAATTTATTAGTATGATTATGAGCAGGAATTTTGATGTTTCAGGTGAAGATAGGTAATGAAAATTATCTTCGTCCTGGGTGCGAAGAGGAAGTTAGAATCACAATTATGATTATGAGTTATTCATATGATTGTGGATAGGAATTGTTGATTGATGTTACATGGATAAAACATTATTGGTGGACTTTTAATATGGTGAAGATAATAGATCCGATGGTCTATTTGACTCTTCTAATGGATTACTCGTTCCGCTGCAACTATGGTTGAAAAGTTTTATCATCTACCATATGTTCTAAATCTCTGATTTATTACTGATGAAGGCTATTGATGATGTAAATTTTCTTTAGTCATGATATTCTTTACTGGGCTAGTTGTGCTCACTCTTTTGCTTCACAATTCCTTTCGTGTAATAAGAGTGTAGTATTTGAATTCGAAATGGGGGTAACAGGAGAATAGAAGTGTGGTCTATAGCTGTTGAGGTTCTCCCTAAATAGTATGGAAATAATTTTATTGAGAACTTTAGATAAATGTGTCGTATTATATACATCATTTGATATTTAATTTTGGTGAACCAAATAGGGTGAGGTGAACCCAACTTTGTAAGGGTGTTTTGCCACTATCATACAAGATGTCTAATGACATACAACCTCGTGTTATTATAAGATAGGGTTGTGCACATCCACTTGCTGAGTATATCTACGAGCACTACCTATATAATCTTGGAGTTTATTTGAAATATGATTCTCAATTGGAGACAATAGAGATAATTATAAGTCAAGAGAAGACTCACCATTGGAAAGAAGATTATAACAATCTTCTTGTTTTTCTTTGGGGACTGTTGGGTCAACCAAGGATAATTCTGTGGACATATGATATCTATCATAACCTAAACGCATGCCCTCCCATGTACGAAGGTTTCCTTGAGTATTTTCCAAAGATTTTAATTTCTAAAACAGTTATTAACTGTACTTTTATGTAAAGTACCATTGTAAGGTTGTGGTCGAGGCACCATGAGAGTTGCATACATTTGTATTAAAACTCATAGTTTAACTGTGGTCGTGATACTTATTTGACAGTTCAACAGATTGTATAAATAAAGTTTGTAAATGATTTTTATAGTGTGATATCTCATGACTTAGAATGGGTCGTGTGGATCTATTTTGAAGCGTCACATTATGACCAAAGTGCAATTACTTGCGTCGGTCTATGACTCTGGTTCGATTTTATGAAATTTGAATTTCAAGACATGTATATTAATTGTTAATATGTGTAATAAAAGTAATAATTAGTGTTTAAGCTGTCCGAGAATGGATAGAGATAGCAAAACATGAATTGGATGAGAATTAGTTATGGAATTAAATAACTCAGAATAAAAATGGGTTAATTAAATTATATTATAAAGCCTTGTGTGGTAGTGGCGTGATAGTAAATGAAAAAGAGTTAATTCACTTACATAAGACGGTGAATTAATATATATATTTTACATAAGAGGATGAAAGGAATATGTTAATTAAAATTTGATATTTTAAATATATTACATAATATTGTAATATATAAAAAGGGTTAATATTTGAAAGTAAAATGATTAATAAAAGAAGAGAACCAATATAATTATAAATAAATGTTGGTTGGAGACTTATGCATTAAGTTAATATTTAAGTTATGGCTAACTGAAAATGTGTTGGGACAAAAGGAATTGAAGAATTATATTGGTATTGTACATACTAATTATTTTAAGAAAAATGATTATTTTAAATAATGATGTCATGATTATAAGTTCTTAAGGTATAATTATTTAAGGTGGTTAAATAATTCAGTACAGTGTGTCACCCATACCTTATATTAAATGAATATTAAAATAACATAGAATTGGGAAAAAGCCAAATGTGGCCTAGACCCCTTGTATTCTTATTGTTGAAATTATGAGCTTGAGTTATATAACTCCAATAAGTGGGATAAATGAGCCTTGTGTGGCATGAGTATTAAAGTTAAACCAGACTAAATATTTAACTGGAATTATTAAAAGAGAATAAATGATTGATATTGATCATTGTGATATTTATGTCTGATAGAAAATAATGGGTTGAAAGTACCCAATTGAATTATATTTAGCTCAATTAAAATATTATTTGGTCTAGCCCAATGTACATGGGATATATGAGTATATTGGTGTATATATAAAATATAAGTATACTTCCTATATGTGGGTAGGTACATATATATGTGAATATATGAGTTTTGGATTAATATTTGGGTTAGTTAATATTTATGTTAATTATTGATTCTTTGGTATGTTGTATTTATATGAATTAAAAATCCATAGAATCGAAAATGGACTAATTTGGATGTGCATAACTCGCGTTATTAGATTAGAAGGAGAATTAGTTTGAAAATCGCGAAGATCAGAATTTGGGAAACCATTCTGCATCACTGGGTGCAGCTGTGCTGCCCCCAAGGCCATTGTGGGCGCAGCTGCACTGCATCTAAGGCCATTTGGGGCGCAGCTGCACCAAAATAGTGTCAGACAAGACTATTTTGACCTGCTGTAGTAAATAGGGCATAACTTCTTCATACGAACTCTGATAAAGGCGATTCAGGATGATTCGGAAAGATAACGAGTAGACCTACAACTTTCATTCTTTAAGTATTTTGATTTGAAGTCGTTAGGAGGGGTAAAAAAAAGTCCATTTGTATGACTAGCTATGTATTCAAAGGCAATCAGAGGACGTCGGACATGCACATACACAATTGTAGTGCTCCCAACGATAAAATATGTTATTCTAAGTTATAAAACATAAATATGCATGATAATAGACATGAAATATAACTAATATCACCTTAATCATAATGGAATGCTTTAGCATGATTTAGTATGTGTTTTGAAAAGAAAACTTGGAGTTTTGAAAATAAATATTGACGAACCTTGAGTCTTTGAAGTTCTGATATTTTAACACATACATATTGTTGAGTTATGAGTATACATAAGCATGAGAAGTGATTTAAAGTTGCTTTACTTATTATCAACTTACAATAGCTTAGTTGAAAACGATTTCTAAAGAAAACTTGAAACTTTGAGAACGAACTTAAAGGAACTTGTGTACTTAAAGGTCTAAACATGATAACATACGTACAAGGCTTAGTTAACTATGAAATGAGATTTAAAGTTGCACCGAGTTTCTTTAACTTGGCCTAGAATGACTTTTAAAAGTAAACTTGAACGCTTTGCAGACTTATATCTACGAGCAGTGTGTTGCTCACATTTTGGACTTGTAGGGATTGCATGCTAATATCTTTTAGGTCAATAAACATGGCTGATAAGTTCACCCATCTAGTCTGACAAAATAAAAGTCATTCAAGCATGTTTTAAAAGTGAGTTTTTAAGCGATAAACTATGCTAGTCATATATAGATGAAATTAATATTTACATACATGATGATATTTATTTTCAAAACTTATAGGATGGAATGTTAATACTATTCGTGTCTTTAAACATGGCATATAAGTTCACACAAATAGTTTGAGACAATATAAGTCATTGGAGCATGATTTTAAATGAGTTTCAAGTGATGAACGATACTAGCTATGTATAAATAATGTGAATACTTGCGAACGTGCATATTACAGATTATATGACCTTCTTATATGAATAGATAAATGTGGACTTGAAATGACTCTAAGAAACTCCAAGACCTCTTAAGATGTATGCTTGCTATGTGTTAATACTCTGGTATACTAAAAAGTGGAATGAAACCAAGAAAACAAAAGCTCAAGTTTGGTCTGGCCAGGGGACAGCGCAGCTGCGCCAGTCCCAAGCCTAAACTCAGCATAGCTGCGCTGCAGAGCAGATTGGTCTGGACATTTTATTTGCTTTCTAATTTTGGCAACTTACTTATAGTACTATTCTAAGCTATAAGACAGAGTCTCAATGCTGTTTTAAATATTCATTGGTATAATGGTTATATAAAACCCAAATTTGTTAAGGTTTGCAAAAATGTATGAACGACGTAGATCACACATCTATAAACTTTAAATATGTGTCGAACACATAGCGAGTCAAGTGTGTGATAAATGTATATGAATGTTGATGTCAAGTACGGGTGGTTAAGGTATACCTATACATACCTAGCTATTCTAAGAGTATGGTGATAAAGTTTTACAAACCTACTTAGGAAACGATGTAATATTTATTATTATATTAAGAGCGTATGAAATGTATGACTGATGGATATGAATCCCTAATTATATAACTGTGTAGGAATACACGAAGTGTAGATAACTATAAGTAGTTAAGTCATAGTTGATAAACTATAAGCCAGGCAAGTCTTTCAGTTCCTATTTGATATATAAATTCGATAACTATTAGATGAGCTATATTATGCTATGAGAATGTTGATGCATATATATGAAATGCATATAAGATATGTATGAAATTTGAAAGTTGATCTTTGATAATATGCTTATGAAGTAAATCTCTCTACCTGTTATGTAAGAAGTAACATGCGTAGTAAATATTAATTGATTATGAATGCATGAACTGAGTATGTTATTATATGCTATGTGATACATGAAAACTATTAGAATTGCTGAGTTATCAAGCTCACTCTTGCAAATAACCATTTTTGCAGGTTAAGGACTCACGGTAAAGATTACATGTTACTTGATTGATAGAGTTCAATAGTATCGAAGGAGATTGATTGATTTATTTAAATATATTCTCTTGAACCATGTTTAACTTCTAGGAGATGTACATGATAGTAGTTTACGATGTGTAATACATGTTGAGTTGTAAAGTTGTACTATGTGATGCATAGAGGAATTCGAATCGAGATGTAAAAATTTATACAGTAATTTGAATAGAATGAATCATAACATAATTTGATTCAAGGATATGTAATTGATTAAAGTTAAGAAATCAATAAAAGATTTCTTTTAAAGGAGATTAAAAAAGTTTAAATTATTCTGCATATTTTTATAACATCGAATATGTAAGACATGAATGGTAAATGACCAAGATTTGAAACTTATAAAAGTTTGGGGTCATTATACAGATCCTAAAAATGGAAAGAATTTATATTCTAAATTGTAATAAACAAAGTTATATTCATTAAGTTATGAATAAAATATATAAATAGTTTGACGATAGTAGTATCATGGCGGACCGAATCTGAGGTTTGAAGGGACCCGGATTCGGGGGTGTCACAGGTTGGTATCAAAGCTGTAGGTTATACACTTTAGGTAAGAGTAACTTAAGCTATAACCTAAGAGAGAGAAAGATAAAGATTAAAATATATATAAGCAAAGATTCAAAGAAGAATCTTGAAGTATCTAGAGAATGAGAATTCATGAGTTTCCTAACTCCGGTAATAAAAATGTTAAGATGATGTCTATAAGATGAAGATAACAAAAATAATAAGAATGAACTCGAATGGAGTTTAGTTGATAATGGGAAAGAACCCTAAGGTAAACCGATGACCACGACGTGATCAGATTGAGCTATGAAATGATAAATAGTCTGTAACGACTAAGTGGCTATAGCTTGATGCTATAAGAGAAGGTACTACAAAATGGTACGAGATAAACTCATGAGGAGTTGTAAATGATGAGTTATAAAAAATTTGTATCGAGCAAATAGCAAGTTAAGAGTGAGATAAAGTTAAGTGGAATTTCAATTGAGGACTCATGTTAGCAGCTAAGTTGTATGATTACTTGTATGGGCAGGAAAATTATACTTGGTTTGAGAACCACTTAGCTTCCTATATTGATATAGTGGTTGAGTTGAACAATTCCTTGTACGGGCAGAGTTTTGTCTTTGGTGTAATAACTGCTTAGCTTCCTCTATTGATTAGTGGCCAAGTTGACCAATTCCTTGTATGGGCAGGGGATTGTGGTTGGTTCGACAACCACTTAGTTGCTTACACTGATAATCATTGAAATGTTGGTGTCGCGCTATCAATATACATGTGGCGAGAAGGTGATTCTTTTCTCATATCATATTTGATAGTTAGAAACTATTAAGATTAAGCTAGAGAATATTATGATTTGGCGCGAGTTCTTAAAACTCATGCTTATGGTATGTTTGTGACTAATAGTCGTATGCATGTTTTTGAGCCCCTAAGCATATGGACAGTCCCTGATTGGTTCTTGGACTACGTATTGCTAGTACAAGTTCCTAAACTCATATTACTGTGGTAAGTCCTGAACTTCCAAGGCATGTTAAATTCGATGAACTATATTGGGATTAGATATGTCATATATAATGAATTAAGAAATTTTGGTATAATAAGCATTGATGGTGTTGAAGATTAATAGAATGAAGCAATGGAGTAAAGATTGAAGTTGATGGAGAAACATGGATTTTCTAAATCTTCTAGCTATGCTAGATTTTCAAAATTTATTGACTTCTTGCTAATACTTTCACTTCAGATTTCTTGAAAAACATTGGATCAGATGGTTGAACCAATGAGTTTTAAAAGCAATACCGTTATTCGTATGTCGATGCTATTTGTTTCAACTAAGACAAAAATGATTTGAAAATTTTCAAAATGTATTTTTGGACCATGTGCATCATTTAATATGGTGTAGAAAATGGTAAATGATGGAGTCATCAATGCAATCGAACCTAGTGTTAGTTGTAATAGAAAGATCGTCACCCCACTATGGTATGGTGTAATGTGACAAAGTCATAAAATGACGGAATCTTTAACGTACTACTATTCTTTTACGGTATCATGAAGTCATAAAAGAATTTTTGGTTTTCTTTTAAGTTATGAAGAAGGTCATTTAAGTTGGCTAAAATATTTTGATTGACGTCCGAGTTGTTGAAAGTCTAAGCTATTTGATTCGGCTAGACGGTTGTCGAAAAGTATTTATAGAATTCAAGCATTCTTGGGTATTTATGCCAAACCAGATTGCTTTGGTGTGGATTTAGATGTTGAACAACTGAGGTGTACAACCCTGTAAAGGGGACATGTTTTCGGAGATAATGGTTCCGAATGTGGCACAAATAGTCGTTACAATGTGCTACGTTTGTACACAACATAGTGGTATGATAGGTTGATCACCTAGAGTACTTGTACAGGGTGTTTACAGTCTTTGTGAATGATAAACATTTTGTGGAAAGGGTTTATAGTGTGAATAATTTTGTTGAAGCATTAGTAAACCTAGAGAAGAGTTCACGGTCTTGTGACCCCTTAGCATAATTTAAAATCTGAGTTATTCATACTACTTCCCAATTATTGAATGATTGTGGAAGATTCTTTTTTTTTTGAAGGGTAAATGTGGTAAGGAGGATATTCCTTAAAAAGAAGGAAATGGTAGAATACGACGTGTAATAATGAATGAATCGTAGAAGCTATGATAATTCCAAGAAAGGAATGAAATTATGGAAGAGAAAAGATGAAGTTATAAAAAAAATATATGTAATCTCCAGAAAGGACCGAGTAGAGAGGTTTTAGTGATTCCGTCAGGGGAAGATGATGTGATAACCCGAATTTTTAGAAATAATTAAAATAAGAATTTAGTAAATAGAATTATTATTATAGGATGTGTCGGGTTTGAATAAGAATATATATAAGTGTTATATATTTTGAATTTTTGTGTTATTGGTTGAAAGAAACCCATAAATGAGATTTTATAATTGATTAAACTATTAAGGAAAAATAGAGTTTTAAAACTTGAAGTTGATCTTTAAATTTTTAAAGAAAATAGTACTCGATGATGTGAAATCAAAGAGGAGATGGATGTTAGACGGTTAACACTTAAGAAGGATGTGCAAAGTATTTAGAAATTTAGATTCTATTTCTGCTATAGCAGAACTTGTCTCCGTCCGAACTTGTAATGGCGCAGCTGCGCCATTTCCAAACTTATGACCAGTGCAACTGCGCCGGTCTGCAGAAAGTTCTGACTGAGTTTGTAAAATTTGAATTTCAAGACATGTATATTAATGGTTAAGATGTGTAATAAAAGTCATAATTAGTGTTTAAGCTGTCCGAGAATGGATAGAGATAGCAAAACATGAATTGGATGAAAATTAGTTATGAAATTAAATAACTCAGAATAAATATGGGTTAATTAAATTATATTATAAAGCCTTGTGTGGTAGTGGCGTGATAGTAAATGAAAAAGAGTTAATTCACTTTCATAAGACGGTGAATTAATATACTTATTTTACATAAGAGAATGAAAGAAATATGTTAATTAAAATTTAATATTTTAAATATATTACATAATATTGTAATATATAAAAGGGTTAATATTTGAAAGATAAATGATTAATAAAAGAAGAGAACCAATATAATTATAAATAAATGTTGGTTGGAGACTTATGCATTAAGTTAATATTTAAGTTATGGCTAACTGAAAATGTGTTGGGACAAAAGGAATTGGGGAATTATATTGGTATTGTACATACTAATTATTTTAAGAAAAATGATTATTTTAAATAATGATGTCATGATTATAAGTTCATAAGGTATAATTATTTAAGGTGGTTAAATAATTCAGTACAGTATATCACCCATACCTTATATTAAATGAATATTAAAATAACGTAGAATTGAAGAAAAGCCAAACGTGGCCTAGACCCCTTATATTCTTATTGTTGAAATTATGAGCTTGAGTTATATAACTCCAATAAGTGGGATAAATGAGCCTTGTGTGGCATGAGTATTAAAGTTAAACCAGACTAAAGGTTTAACTGGAATTATTAAAAGAGAATAAATGATTGATATTGATTATTGTGATTTTTATGTGTGATAGGAAATAATGGGTTGAGAGTACCCAACTGAATTTTATTTAGCCTAATTAAAATATTATTTGGACTAGACCAATGTAAATGGGATATAGGAGTATATTGGTGTATATTTAAAATATAAGTATACTTCCTATATGTGGGTAGGTACATATATATATGTGAATATATGTGCCCATAATTTAATTTAATGTATTAATGTTAAGTCATTATAATTGATTTAAAAAGCCCAAAAGGAATTAACTTTAGTAGAATGTGGACCATTTTACTAGTAAACAAGAAAGAAATAGAGCGTGTCCCATATTCACTGTCCCTAAAATATATCAGCCGTGTGATAGGTCATTGGCCTATCCTATTCCAACTTCACTATTATTAGAACTGATGATGGCTAGAAGAATGGAGGGGAGGGAGTTGGTACAAACTTTCCACCAACTTTTCCATAACCATCATCTTCTTCCATCTTCCTTTGGATTCTATCTTTGAGGCAAAACACATATTTGGGTAATGAATTCTCTATAAATAGAGACTCCTCCTTCTCCTTCACGTTGGTTGAAGTTGTCTGATAAGTTCCATATAGAGGCTGAGGTCCTGAAATTGAGTGGACAATCTAAGATTAGAAGCAAATGATTATTTTAGCTTCAAAGAAGGTAACACTACTTTTATACGCATTCTAAATCCTAAGTTTTGAAATTTCGTAGAAATATCAAGAAAATAGTTTCTTTTGAGTCAAAAATTAGTAGCTAAGGATTTTTTTAATCCATGAATTATTGTTAGATATTGATAATACAGTGTAATACGAAAACAACGAAAGTTAAATGGACCAATTTGGTTTAGAAACGAATCCGTAGTGATGAAATTAGCTAAACTTGTCAAAACATTAAAATTTTGTATGAACATGAGTTTTGGATTAATATTCGGGTTTATTAATATATATGTTAATTATTGATTCTTTGGTATGTTGTATTTTTATGAATTACAAATCCATAGAATCGAAAACAAACTAATTTGGATGTGTATAACTCGCGTTATGAAGATCAGAAGGAGAATTGGTCTGAAAATCGCGAAGATCAAAATCTGGGAAACCATTCTCGCATCATCGATGCACTGCGCTACCCCCAAGGCCATTTGGGCGCAAAGACACTCGAAATAGTGTCAAGTAGGATTGTTTTGACCTGCTGTAGTAAATTAGGTATAAATTCTTCATACGAACTACGATTGAGGCGATTCAGGATAATTCGAAAAGATAACGAGTAGACCTAAAACTTTTTTTTTAATTTTTTTGATTTGTAGTCATTAAGAGGGGTGAAAATGTCCATTTGTGTGACTTCTACGTATTAAAAGGCAATCGGAGGATGTCAGACATGCACATACACAATTGTAGTGCTCCCGACGATAAAATATGTTATTCTAAGTTATAAAACATAAATATGCATGATAATAGACATGACATATAACTAAGATCACCTTACTCATAATGGAATGCTTTAGCATGATTTAGTATGTGTTTTGAAAAGAAAACTTGGAGTTTTGAAAATAAATATTGATAAACCTTGAGTCTTTGAAGTTATGATATTTTAACACATAATATTGTTGAGTTATGAGTATACATAAGCATGAGAAGTGATTTAAAGTTGCTTTACTTATTATCAACTTACAATAGCTTAGTTGAAAATGATTTCTAAAGAAAACTTGAAACTTTGAGAACAAACTTAAAGGAACTTGTGTGCTTAAAGGTCTAAACATGTTAACATACGTACAAGGCTTAGTTAACTATGAAATGAGATTTAAAGTTGCACCGAGTTTCTTTAACTCGCCCTAGAATGACTTTTAAAAGTAAACTTGAACGCTTTGCAGACTTATATCTACGAGCAGTGTGTTGCTCACATTTTGGACTTGTAGGGATTGCATGCTAATATCTTTTAGGTCAATAAACATGGCCGATAAATGCATTCATCTATTTTGACAAAATAAAAGTCATTCAAGCATGTTTTAAAAGTGAGTTTTTAAGCGATAAACTATGCTAGTCATATATAGATGAAATCAATATTTATAAACATGATGATATTTATATTCTAAACTTATAGGATGGCATGTTAATACTATTCGTGTCTTTAAACATGGCTTATAAGTTCACACACATAATTTGAGACAATATAAGTCATTGGAGTATGATTTTAAATGAGTTTCAAGTGATGAACGACACTAGCTATGTGTAAATAATGCGAATACTTGCAAGTGTGCATATTACAGATTATATGACATTCTCATATGAATAGATGGTTAAAATAGTTTGCCTCATGATTTCATGAACTTAGTTGGCTTTAAATTCATGCAAATTTCCAAATAGAGACATATTGTGTAAATGTGGACTTGAAATGACTCTAAGAAACTCCAAGACCTCTTAAGATGTATGCTTGCTATGTGTTAATACTCTGGTATACTAAAAAGTGGAATGAAACCAAGAAAACCAAAGCTCAAGTTTGGTTTGGCCAGGGGACAGCGTAGTTGCGCTAGTCCCAAGCCTAACCTCAGCGTAGTTGTGCTGCAGGGAAGATTTGTCTGGACATTTTATTTGCTTTCTAATTTTGGCAACTTACTTATAGTACTATTCTAAGCTATAAGACAGAGTCTCAATGCTGTTTTAAATATTCATTGGTATGATGGTTATATAAAACCCAAATTTGTTAAGGTTTGAAAAAATGTATGAACAACGTAGATCACACATCTATAAACTTTAAATATGTGTCGAACACATAGCGAGTCAAGTGTGTGATAAATGTATATGAATGTTGATGTCAAGTACGGGTGGTTAAGGTATACCTATACATACCTAGCTATTCTAACTGTATAATGATAAAGTTTTACAAACCTACTTAGGAAGCGATGTAATATTTATTATTATATTAAGAGCGTATGAAATGTATGACTGATGGATATGAATCCATGATTATATAACTGTGTAGGAATACACGAAGTACAGATAACTATAAGCAGTTAAGTCGTAGTTGATAAACTACGAGCCAGGCAAGTCTTTCAGTTCCTATTTGATATATGAATTCGATAACTGTTAGTTGAGCTATATTATGCTATAAGAATGTTGATGCATATATATGAAATGCATATGAGATATGTATGAAATTTGAAAGTTGATCTTTGATGATATGCTTGTGAAGTAAATCTCTCTGCCTGTTGTGTGAGAAGTAACATGCGTAGTAAATATTAATTGATTATGAATGCATGAGCTGAGTATGTTATTATATGCTATGTGATGCATGAAAACTGTTAGAATTGCTGAGCTGTCGAGCTCACTCTTGCAAATAACTATTTTTACAGGTTAAGGACTCACGGTAAAGACTACGTGCTACTTGATTGATAGAGTTCAATAGTATCAAAGGAGATTAATTTATTTATTTAAATATATGGTCTTGAACCATGTTTAGGTTTTATGAGATGTACACGATAGTAGTTTACGATGTGTAATACATGTTGAGTTGTAAAGTTGTACTATGTGATGCATAGAGGAATTTGAATTGAGACGTAAAAATTTATACAGTAATTCAAATAGAATGAATCATAACATAATTTGATTCAAGGATACGTAATTGATTAAAGTTAAGAAATCAATAAAAGATTTTTTGTAAATGAGATTGAAAAAGTTTAAATTATTCCGCATATTTTTATAACATTGAATATGATGTAAGACATGAATGGTAAATGACCAAGATTTGAAACTTATAAAAGTTTGGGGTCATTATACAGATCCTGGAAATAGAAAGAATTTATATTCTAAATTGTAATAAGCAAAGTTATATTCATTAAGTTATGAATAAAAGATAGAAATAGTTTAACGATAGTAGTATCGTGGCGGACCAGATCCGAGGTTTGAAGGGAGCCGGATTTAGGGGCGTCACATAAACACATGCTATTATGATAAGATCTAAACTTATAATCCATTTATTAATTTCCTATAAGTTACCACGGTAATTACTGGCTATACAATTAATCAATTTAATACAAATCATAATAGACAACCCATGAATAACTTTTTATAACTTAACTCGGAAGCATGTCAATCACAGTTAGACAATAAGATCCATTGTAGCCTTAAAGATAAATTTAGTTCATAATCATTGAATTAAAAGCCAATATCTGCAAGTAATATAGCATGATGAATACACGTAGAAGATAAAGAGAAAGAATAAAAACTTCTGTAGCAAGCCTGATCTTCTTCTCTATCTTTATCTTGAAAATCCCTGCTAGCCTTCTTGCTTCAATTCTCTAATAATTTTAATCTAATCTAGGGTTTTTAAAATTAATAGAGAGATATTCTAATATATGATGTCTCTAATAACTAACAAAAGGTCCTATTTATAAGTCTGTTACAAATCTTGATCAAATTCTGAAAAGAGTGCGTGAATTACAACTCAATTGCATCACTTAAGTCAAAAGTCAATGCTAGTCAAAGTCAACTTGGTGCGGCCATGCTGTTCCTAAGTTTGCAATGGGCGCGGCCACGCTGTTTGGTAGGCAGAGCTTTTGATAACTGGTGTAATAGCTAATAATTCTTAGTCATTTTGTAAATAGATATATTAATTAAATATTAGTGATATCAAAAACTTGAGGATACATGTGGAATGATTAGGAAGAATTATAATTATGTGGTTTGTAATTGTGACTATGTGTTTAGTTATATGGAAGAAAGAAATTGAAAAGGGGAGGTATCATAACCTAATTATACATTAGGTATGGAAATTTAAATAACCTAAGGGTTATGGTGTGGGAGAATTTAATATTTAAAGGTATACTAATTTAAGAGATATATTTTACTATCTTAAGTTATTAATTTTTTTAAACTTAATTTGAGTAAGTCTAATTATGTTATAAAATTTAATGTACAAGAGTAATGATTTAAATTCCAAATGTGTGGAATGGAAACCTTAATTAAATAATTAGGGTAGGATAGATTGGAAAGGTTTTGGAATATGTTCATTTTTTTCAATGGCCCAAAAAATTAAATTTAAGTCCAATAGATTATTGAAAGCCCAAAAGATGGAAATGGTGGCCCAAATTTTAGCCCAATTAAGGAGGGACATATTGGACATTTGGTATGCTAAATAAGAATTAAAAATAAATCAATTCTTAAGGATAATATTGACACATGGCCGACCAAAGATAAGAAGAGGAAGGGGGAATGAATGTCATCATTTCAAGCTCCCAATTTTCTAAAGATAAGTACTAAATGAGCCATGTGTCAAAAGTTTTATAGAGCCACAACATTTGCCTACATTGTGTATAGATATACCAAATATATCTATAGATATTTTTTCTTCTAACACTTATAACATCTTTCTCTTTCATCTCATTATTAGTATAGCTCATCAAAAAGAAAAGGAAAGAGAGAAAGAGAGAGGGGATTCGGTGGGAGGAGGAAAGAGAAGGAGAGGAGTGTGAAGCTCATGCATCCTAAGTTTGTTAATTACTTTTGAAGATTAAGAAGAAGTGCTCAAAGATCTAGGTATAAATCTTAAACTTATGGATTTTCTTTTTATTTTGTTTGATCTTGGTTATTTAAAGTTTATGATCTTGAGATCTAAAACCCTCTATCTACATATTTTATATTGTTTCATGTATGGTTCTAACATATTTGAGTGTTAGGAAGTAAATCAAAAGGATAGAAAAGAAACTAGTTTTGTTTTGTTAGAAAACTCTAGTTTTTTTCACTTCCTTTGATCGACTACCATTTTTGATCTACACCTTCTTTTTGTGATACGTAAAAGAGAGGTGCTAGATATGTAAGTTAACTACTAAACCCAAGTGGTAGCACTCAAAAATGTTGAATACACAAGTTGTAGCAACTGTTTTCACAAAAACAGTTTTGTCTTTAGAAAGAAAAACAAACTATTTTTGGATAGTCAATACTAGGGGCATTTTCGTCATTTTTCTATCATTTAAAAATTCTGGAAAACTTTGGGAGAGTAATATGATGAGTTATCTTTCAAACCTAAGTGGAATCACCAAAAAATGAGTGATAGATTTCCGTATGGACTGATTTTAGCAAAGTAGGCAAAAGCCAAAAATATTGAAAACAAACTGCCCAAGAAATTGTAGGGGCTGTTTCGGCCACTTAATTTATGTAATAAATTCTGGCCTTTTGGGACACGAAAATATATGACATAAAGTAGCTCCTGTCCAAAAATGAGCTCATTCCGACTTAAAATGACCAAGTTATGACCATTTCAATATTTAGGTTTTTCAGATGAAAATCGCTATAACCGGAGTTCTATAACTCCGATAGCCACGAAATTTAAACTGGAGGCTCACGTTAACATGTAGAAGATTATGCCAAGAGATGGGGATTTCTGGAGTTGAGCACGATGAGGCTAATTTCTTAAGCCACGCACTAAAAATGATTTTTGAAAAATACTAAAAGAAATTGAAAAATTACTGAAAAATACTTTTTGTGTATGAAATACATGTATATAGATATGGCCAAAAGATAGAAAAATAATAAGTTGATTTGTTATTTTTCGTTGAAGGAGATATGGAATCCAGCTTACTGGATTAAAGGATTTAGAATTCAGGCTTGCTGGATTGAAGGAATGGGAATCCATGCTTGCTGGATTAGAAGTTCATTGAATCCAGTTTATTTGATTAGCCAATCCAGGTGACTGGATTGCATGTTTGAATAAGCTAGGCTATGATGTTAGTATTCGGCTTACTAGATTATAAGGAAAAACTAATAAATGGAAAGATTAAGTGTTAAATCCTAATGTATATAATAAGGTAATTAAAATATTATCAAAGAATGATGATAATAAAGATGTTTTCAGGTAATTAATTATTTGGTTAAGTGTTAACTAAATTGCTGATAGAGTAATCGTATTATGATATGCTGATTGTAAGATCAACCTTAACAATGATAGGTCTTTACAATAAAGAGATTAAATTAAATTGCATAGCAGTAGATCGCAGTCAAGGAAAGTTCTCTAACTCAACTTGAGTTATTCTTTTCAAAGCATGTTAGTGAATAATTATTTTTTATTATTCACATCTATATTGATTATTGATACTACTTTTGGTCTTGATTAAATTCTGTTCTAATATTATTGAACTGTGAATTAGTTAAAGTTCTTTTGTTCATGAACTATTTAAGATATGGATCTATGCTCATTATATCGCCTAGATCAAGTATGTTTAAATTTTTAAATCAAATATGTTGTTAAAAGTCGTTTCTTCACCAATCGACTTGGTAAGGACTCAAGACCGAGAAAAGAACAATTTGATTAAAGCATTATTGAAAAACAATTAATGCTCAGTATAATAAGTGTTTATGCATAATACACCGTATGAAAGGTCGATCCTGGATTACCAAAACTTATTAAAAGGACCAGCTTTAAGTCTTCGACAACCTTAATATATGTTTATGGTCATTCGACCACTCGAGATCTGTTATTCAATTATTCGAATATTCAGTTATCAAGACTTAATTCATGTTCTTTCGCAATTAATTTCTATTGTTGAACATTGAACGATAAATTTCTTGCTAATCATGATATATCTTCCTTGTACTTAAACTTGTTAAGTAAATTTATTGCTTACCCTTGCTATATCATAACATTTATTTCAGCTATACCAGAGACGTCCAAGAAGGACAAAGGCAAAGGAAAAGTGCAGGAATAAATAATAAGAATGTTTATGTATTATATTATATTATGTACATTGGTAATGTAAACCTTTTGTGTTACTAAGGATAACTTAATTAAGGTATGTATAAGTTAAGGTTAATAGACCTTGGGTTAATGATTGGAAGACTTTATTATAATGAACAATGTATGTTTATTATTCCGCAATAGTTTATAGAATGCTTATGATGATGATGGATCGTGAGCACCAAACCCGAGGTTTGAGAACCCGGATTTGGGGGAGTCACAACTGGGGTCAGGCGCGGCCGCACTGCACCCTAAGTCATTTTGGGCGCGGCCGCGTTGTATGATAGTGCTACAATTTCTTCTGCTATTCTTTATCAAACTTCTTGCCATCACGTCCATTCCATTAAGCCATCAATTCCATCCATTAACCATCAAATGACACCAATTCAGTTTCTAAACCTGTATCCTGCCAAATGGAAGTAAAATGCATGAAAAGTGACTACAAAACACTAGTTTAAACAACAAATTCAGGTAATTGATACCAGATTCGTAGGTATAAAATCTACTCATCAAATACCCCCAAACTAGCTTGAACCATTGCTTGGCCCAAGAAACACAACTTGATGCAATGCAACATACTAACAATATGCAATCCAATCCTATCATGCCTACGAATCCAAACACCAATCAATATGATATCCACAAAATTTATCTTAGAGAAATCACAATAACTTCAAACAAAATATCCAACCAAGAACATATCATTAATTTATATCACTTTGTAAATCAAAACTTGCCATCACTGATATAGTGTGTGTGTGCTTAGCAACCTTTAAATTTACTACCATACAAATACTTTACATAATATGCTTCCTAGAGGGGAGAATTTAGCTTTAACTCAAGACTCACATCAAACAAGTTAAGTTTCGGTTAGAACTTCACAAAAACTAAGCTAAGTGCCAATATGGGATTTATTTTGCTTTTATTCAATTACGAGGGTACTTTTTCTTTTTCTCGTGTTTACATTTGACTGTGTAATGTTTAGTTCTCTTAGGCTTTTCAGTGCTACCCATTTAGCGAGCTTTCGACCAACGACTCCCAAACTAGACGATTTTAGGGTTCTGAGTGTAGAGACATCCCCTAGGGCGTACCTACTCGAGTAACAAAGCCCATTGATTTAAACTAGTCAGTATGTTTATGAATTTTTTTCTTTTTCTAATTTTTTTAGACTTATATCCCATATCTCCCCCAAACTTAAGCTCTTGCGCTATCCTAACCTTTACTACCTAATTACTGCATTTGCCTTATTAAAACCAAGATTTCCCACCAGAAGTCAATTATGTAACTATTTAAACTGATTAAATCATAATGGTTACCCCATCGTGCTATCCAATTACATTAGTTTCAAACATGAAAAAATTCACATCATGATATGACACTACAACCATGCCTTAGTCATCAAAATTATTTAAAAATACTTTAATTCCAATCTCTTCATAGGCCAAATGAAAATTACACTAACTGATATGCTTGGATTTATGCAATATGATCTACTACATGCAACAACTATAACATGTGATTTTTGAGTTTCTTTTTCTTTTTATATATGAAATATACGAAATAAATTAAACTACATACAATGAAAACATATAAATTAAACTAAAATGTAACTACATGAACTAAATAAATCCATCTTATCCTATTCTAACAATGATATAATCCCCAAACTTAACAATGACAATGCCCTCATTTGAGATAAAAGGAAAGGAATACTCCCCTAAAAAACATCATCATCTTTACTCACCTCCTCTCTATCTGATGGTGTATCTGGCGGAGGATAAGTACTGGTGGATCCAAAGGCAGGAAACTGAACTTGCACACTAAGTTGACTAAATGCATTTGAGAAAGACTCTGAAAACTACATTTTGTATTTGCCAACAGTACATCAGTGTAATAGTGCCGAGCTGAGAGGTTCACAAACTTTGCGGCATCTAGTACATTGCAACTACTGCCCTCACCCAAATCATTACTGCTCGATGAAGAATCAGACTCGCTGCGAACCCTTTTTGGTGCCATGAGAATTGGAACTGTGGTTGTGAATGATCCGTTTTGTGTTCGCTATCTATGCTACCCCCAAACTTGCTCAACTGAACCTCCAAAACTCTCAGACCTTGTATCGAACAGGTTTTGTGCAACTTGTTGTAGCCTTAACTCCTTCATCTTTCTCTCTGTTGTGAACAAGGTTTATGAATTTGGAATTGATTGGTTAGGGTTTATATAAGAGTAGGAATGAAAGCAAGCGTGGTAGTAAATGTGTGAGTTGGCATTTGTTGTGGGTTAGTGGGTATGGGAACACTGAAGTTGAGGGCTTAGTGTAAGTGGAGAGAGGGTGGGGTTTGGTGATGGAGGTTGGGAGAGGTATGTAGTAGGGGTGAGAGTGAAGAAGATGGGGAGTGGGGTAGAAGATGATGGGAGTTGTTGATTTAGAGAAGAGATGAATTGGGGAGAATCGGTTGTCACCAAAGATGGGAAGGTTTATGTCCTCAACCATATAAAGGGGAAATGAAATATAAAAAAGTTATGATCTTTTTATCATCACAGATCAAAGCTCAGAGTTATCAAACTTGCCATTTACATAACAGCCCCTTGAAGCCCAATTTTAACTTTGATTCAGCCAAAATCTGTCAATTATCAAAGAATGAAAGTTGTAGATCTCATCGAGAACTTCGATTTGCTTGGTAGTAGGCCCTGTAAATCCTCCAAGAGTAAAAGTTATGGCCATTTTACCAAAGAACGTTGCAGTAGAAAATTGACCGGCGTGGGGTGCGCCCGGAATGAACTAGGACTGGCGCGGAGCGCGCCAGACCATCATATTTTCTACACTTTAGCATGGGGCGCGCCTAAAATGGCCTAGGAGTAGCGTTGGGCACGCCGAACGTTGGGCAAAGAGCTGATTTGGGTGTAATGTTATCTAGTTTGAGCTAGAATAGGATTGTTAGTTGCCTAACTTGCTAGGGTTTCCATTAGGACTATAAATACTTGATTATAACTTGGATTCTAGAGAATTTGACTACAATTCATTGAGAGCCACTTCTATTGGATACTTTGAGATATCATTTGAGAGCACATAAGGTGAATATTGAAGCTTAGAGATCGAATATTCCTCGATAGAGTTTTTCTTCTTCTCTTAATTTCATTATCTGTACTAAAGATGTTATTTAATTTTAATCTTCTTGACTTTATTATGATGATGAACTAATTTCCCAATTAGGGGTACAATGTAACCTTTTGCAATTCAATAATTCAATTATCATTATTTTCACTTGTTGATTCTACTGAGTTGAATATTATATTTTGTGCTTAATCTATTAATTGTCTAGCTAGCAGTTAATATGATATCTTTGATGGAATTAAAAGAAGAAATCTTAGATTAGATCTGAATATAAAAACGTATGAATTTGTTGATTCTTGTTAAGGATAACATAACAATTTATGAGGCGAAAGTACTTGTATGCCATGCGTAACTTTGTTAGGAGTTTGTGCTTAATGAATCTATTTTAAGTTTACGAAAATAGCGAAATAACTAAAATAGGTCTTTTTATTAATCATTGACAAAGGTTAATAAATTGATATGCAATCTTAGTTAGCAACTCATTGGATTAAATAAGTGGAAATATGGTAAGGCAATTATTGCAATGCAATTGGGAAAATTGTACTCCTATGTTTTAATCATATGGTGATCAATCTTTGTTAGTTTATTTAGTATTATTCTTTTATTTAAAACAATTTTTACAAATCAATTAAGGTGACTGTTTAAGTGTAATTAAATTAGTAGAAACTTGGTAATTAGATTAATTATTAGTATCTGTTCTTTGAGGGTACGATAACCTTTTTTATCTCTTTATTACTTGATTGACCGTGTATACTTGCGCGTATTTGTCATTATATAAATCGAACAATAGTGAGAATGTATCGGCAGTTCTTCAAAGAAAAATGCCCCCTAAATGTAAAGATCCAGGTACGTTTACAATTCCATGTAGAATATGTAATACCATATTTGAGAAATCAGTGCTAGATTTAGGAGCTCCAATTAATGTTATGCCATTATCTATTTTTGTTTCTTTAAATTTAGGCCCTTTGAAATAAACTGGTGTTATTATTCAGTTGGCTGATCATACTAATACTTACCCCCAAGGTGTAATTGAGGATGTCTTGAAGCAAGTGAATGAGCTAATATTTCTTGTAGATTTTTACATTATGGATATGGATGATGATACATTTCCAAATCCTTCACATATTTTGTCAGGAAGGTCGTTCTTGGACTATGATTGATGTGCACAATGGGACCTTAACAATGATGAAAAGATATAATTCAACATATATGAGGTCATGAGGTACCTTACTAATATTAATCTCATTTTTGCTATTGATGTAATTGATTCTTTAGTGTAGAAGTCTTTTTAACAATCACACAAGGAAAGCTTGGAGGTTGCCATCAGGAATAACTTGGAATTGGATAAAGAAGAAGAGATTGAGTAGAATCAGGAATTGAAGGAGGTTGAGGTTGTGGCTGCATTGCATTCTTTGCCTAAAATTTTAGATAAGTATGAAATTAATTCCATTCAATTACCTGTTTCTCACAAAAAACTGTTACTATCTGCTGTGCAGGCCCCAACGTTAGAACTTAAACCATTACCTACCCACTTGAAGTATGCATACCTAGGGAAGGAGGACACACTACCAATGATTATTGCTAGCAATTTAACCAAGGTACAAGAGGACAAATTACTCAGAGTCTTAAGGGACCACATGACAGTTTTTGGTTGGACCATAGCAGATATCAAAGGTATAATCCCTGCGATGTGCATGCATAAAATCCTTTTGGAAGATGGAGCCAATCCCACTAGAGAATTATGAAGAAGACTAAATTCTCCCATGATGGAGGTAGTGAAAAAAGAGGTGCTTAAATTGCTTGATACATGTATAATCTACCCCATTTCAGATAATTAATGGGTGAGTTCAGTACAGGTAGTACCAAAGAAATCTGGAATTACAGTAGTCAAGAATGATGACAATAAGTTAGTGCCCACATATATGCAAACAGGATGGAGTGTGTGTATTGATTATAGAAAATTAAATGTTGTAACTAGAAATGATTACTTTTCTCTTCCTTTCATTGATCAAATGTTAGAACGATTGGCTGGGCATGCTTATTATTATTTTCTAGAGGGGTTTACTGAAAGTATTATGCATACAAGCCAATTATGTATGATGATAAAGCATATACTGTGTAATCAATCTTATTTATTTATTAATAAAAGAATTATTTATTAAAGGCATTTATTATCTACATGGTGCTGTTTTAATAATATGTGATAAACCCATAGTTTTAAGCAATGCTTTTAGAATCATGATGAGATCATGCAAATGAGATCTAAATTCTTAGATAGCTTAAAACTAAAATGTTCCCAATCAATGGATTACTAAAGAGGGGATTAATGAATTCGGATAGATTGGTACGTACGTTATTTGCTCATTGGATGAGGATGATTGATCTCATGATCATTTGTGTGGAGACACTAAAGCAAGTATGTAGGTGCTTATTAGAGAATAAGTTCACTGAACGTGACTCGCTAAGGATTACCTAATGGAGTTTTACTTACTGTCAATAGGAATTCACGTAGTGATAGTAAGTACAAAATGATCCTTAGACTTGAGATCATCATAGTATCTTATATATAATGAATTACACTTTGACTTATTCCTTAAGACTCTTAGAGTATATCAAAGGGTATGCTTGGGTGTAATAAGTTATATATGAAGATAATGAATGACCAATAAAGAATCTACCACTTCTAGTAAAAAAGGAGAAATGTCCTATGTGATTCGATAAATGACAACCTAGGAATCCTTGGCCAAGGTGGAATGAAATTAGAAAGTAGTTTTTAATTTGCATTCATTAGGAGTTGTGCATTTAGGAATCGAAATACATATAATTAAATAAAATAAGATTTGACAGTAATTTCATGTCTTATATTTAATTGGGACATTGTATGGTGGAAGGATTGAATTGTACGGTAACTATTTACTCAAAGGTTCTTTTATGATTAATGTTGAAATCTATATTATCTGGAAAGTCGCTGATCGTTAGGGAGACTTATCCCTATTAGAGAATAAATATTATTTATTTAAATAAATTATTTGTTTAATTTATTTATTTAAATGAGATTAGAATTGTTCTAATTGATTTATTCACAACCGCTTTAATATGGAGAACCTAAAGGGTCACACCATAAAAGAAAGAATAATTATTTAAGAAGTTAATGACATAATTGTAATAATATGTTAAGTATATTTAATTTAATCTATGGTGATAGAATAAATTAAATAGCTTAATATTTATTATTTAATATTTTAGAAATATTAAATATAAATTAATAAGAGGAGTCTTATTAATATTATTACAATTATTATTATTTTAATTTCTAAAAGGTTTAGGAATTAATTTAATAGAAGTACTCTCATTTATTCCTAATTGGATTAGGAAGGAAAATTAGTTAAAGGAGTTTAATTAATTACCCTAATAGGATTAGGGAGCCCATTTAATTAAAAGAGTTTAATTAAATAAATAATACCTTTTAATTAAAATAGGGTTACATGATATCTTTATAAGAGGAGTCTTATATCGTATATCTTATATACATAATTCCAAGAGTTGAAGAAATCGCCTCCTTTTTCTATACTGAGATAAGAAAAACTAGGGTTTGAGCCAATACCCCTTCTTCTTGAAAATTCTTCTTCTTTGGTGGATCACCTCTAGAGGCCATACACTTGGGTGGCTTACATTGATCAAAGGAAGGAATCTACCCGGAGATTCAAGGAGATCGCGGAGAAGTAGGAGGTGAACTCGTACATGAGGAAGCTCGTTTCTACAAGGGTATGATTTCATAATTTCTTATTCTTCGTTAATTAATAATATGCATAAAGGATGATCCGGGTAATTGGTTTGTGAAATTTTTTTAAAATCTTATTTTATTTTGCTTCCGCTAATTTTTCAATTTGATTGCTACTTTGATTTTCACAAAACCTTTCATTTACAAGTTATAATCAAATTGTGATTGCACCCAAAGATTAGGAAAAAATCACATTCACATGTCCTTTTGGTACATTTGCGTATCATAGAATATCCTTTGGACTTTTTAATTCACCAGGTAAGTTCCAAAGATGTATGGTAAGCATCTTTTCTGATCTTTTAGAAAGTTGCATGGATGTCTTTATGGATGATTTCACAATTTATGGTGATTCTTTGGATAAATGCTTAGATAATTTGACTCGTGTGCTAGATTGATGTTTAGAGACTAATCTTGTTCTTAATTGAAAAAAATGTCATTTTATGGTTGAGCAAGGTATAGTACTTGGTCATGTTTCAGCTAGAGGTTTAGAAGTAGATAAAGCTAAGATAAAAATTATTGCTACTTTACCTTACTCTGCAAGTGTGCGGTAGATCCATTCTTTTCTTGGTCATGTAGGTTTCTATCGAAGGTTTATCAAAGATTTCTCAAAGATAGCTTTCCTGTCATTTAAGTTGCTGTAAAAAGATGTGGAGTTCTAGTTTCCTGATGAGTGTAAGGAGGAATTTAATAAGTTGAAGAGCCTATTCACCTCTGCATCTATGATTCAACCAACCAAATTGGAGTTTACCTTTTGAAATTATGTGTGATGCAATCAATTATGCGGTGGGAGTTGTTTTAGGCTAAAGGATTGAAAAAGTTGTGTATGCCATATATTATGCTTCAAGAACTCCGAACCATGCTCAGATTAACTACTTTACAACTGAGAAAGTGTAATGATCGCAAATTTTTGTAATAAAAAATATAAATATTTATAGAATTAAATAAATATTTTGAGGAATTTTTTTTTAGAATAATTTATTTGGTGTATTTGTGTTGCCCGAATATATGTGGGATATTAGTATATTTTAGTGCGTAATTTTAGTACGCTAATGGTTTAGGAAGGTAACTAATCCAATTAAAAGAGCTAAATTTATTTTATTTGATAAAAAAGTCTAAATTGGAATTCTAAATTTATCTGATAAAGTTCAAGCATAAGGAATTAAATATTTCTAATATACAATTTAATTTTATAATAAACCCAATGTAAATCCAATTGGTAATATAAAATTGGTTAAATGGGGTAGATAAATGGGAAGTAGTAAAATGGGTGTCAAATTGTGTAGGCAAACAAGCCCTTGAGCAATTAGTAACGCTCAGACTTTTCTTTTCAAGTAATGTCAATAAACTGAAGGTGATGTTATTTACCTCATTCATCATCATTTCATTCCTCATTCATTCCTCATTTAATTCATTTGTAAAAGAAAGCACAGAGCTTAGAGAGGAAGAGTGAAAATTGGGAAGTTGAGAGAAGCTTTAGGAAATCTCAAGGAAAGAGAAGGGGAAGGAAGGGCTTTAGCAAATATCTAACAAATTAAGAGGGTCTAAGAGGTAAGGAGGAACTCTAAAACTCTTAGTCTCTATTTCTTAAGCAATTAGATATTGTTTTGGTTCTATGATTTGATGAAAAGTTAGAATATGTGTTTTTGGGTGTAAATAGACTTTTTAGTGTCATCTGTATTTGTAATCGAAGCAAATAAATTTGAATTTATGTGTAAAGGGTAAAGGGAAGAAATAGACTTTTAAGTCTGTTTTAGAGATTAAATTCGTTGTGATTTTATCTTTAAATTCTTGAATTAATGGTTGGATGTTATACTCCTCTGAAATACAAAAACAACCTAGTTTGAATGAATCAAAATGGACTTAAAACGAATTCGTGGTGAAGGATTTTGTAAAACATGTTAAAACGGGAAAATTTAGTATAAATACTGAATTTGGGTTAGTAAGATGATTTAATTGAGTTTCTGGAATGTTAAAATTGTTCTTCAAAGACATAGCCCAATGTTTAACAAGTTTATAGGGTTTAAAATCATCCGATTTGGTTTTTAAATGAGGGAGATAGGAATTTTGGTCGAAAGCAGAGTATGAAATCGAACTACAAAAATCGAATCCTGGTGTCGCAAAGATTGCTGCTGCTTAGAAATTAAGCCAATCAATCTATTATTTCTTTCATGCAGCTGCTAGTAATAAGAGCAAAATTGGCGGAGTTGCACTGTGGCAGATCAGACCTAGTAATGAGTCTCTAAAAAGGAGGTCTATGGGAGGTATATACAATCAATTCTATTGAACATAAAACATCTAAAACATGGTCATAACATAATGAAATATTAAGTGTTGATTAGAGAAGGAAAAATTATTAAATAAAAGATAACGTTAATCATAAAAGATTAATGAACATTGTTTTATAGCTAATCAATGTATTATCGTGACTTAAATGTGTAGGGTATTTAAAGGATGTGTCTCATAACTTTGTAGTGAACAAGCAAGGCAAGTTTCCTAATTTTTACTTACACTGTAATATTAAGCAAAGTTTTCTAGCTTTTATCATTCCTTTGTATCTTATATGAGTTTCTATATCTATACAAGCTTTCCAATTCTTCCCAAAAACATTTCTTTGATAAATGATACTTGTTTAATTATGAATCGTTGCAATTCTATTTGAGTCGAAATTATTGAGTTATGGCATGTTAATCCTTGATTGATTATCGAACCGATTTAATTTGGCTAGTCCTTAGTCGATGAACGTTCCAAAAAGTCTAGAATTATTTATTAAGTTATTCCAAACCTAATTGTTTTGGTACGGATTCTAGTGATAAAGCTGTGATGAACAACCCTGTTTTAGGGGTAAATGTTATCAAAAACTATAATTTCGATCTATGCAATAGCGATAATGTGACAACCGAGATTTTGTAATTTAATTTTAATATTTATTGGATTGAATAAATATTTTTTTCGATGAATTAATTATTAGATTAAATAATTAATTGATGAAATTATGGTAGATTAATTTAATTATATGTGTTATATTTATTAAATTAATGTGGAGAATTTTATTATTCAAGTATGTAATTATGTGAGCTTATTATAGTAAAAGAAATATTTAATAAGCCTAATAGTATTTTAATTAATTTAATAATTAATTAGAGATTTAATAATTTGACATAATTAATAAATGAGAAATTTAATTATATGACTATGTGAATTAATGAGAAAATATTATATGTTATTTAAAATAAATTAAATAAGATATTTGAATTATTGAGCAATTGGGTGTGACATGATTTAAACTATAGTATAAGAGAATCATTAACTTAAATGGTTTTGAAACCTATTATTGCCAGCCAAATAAGGCCCTAAGGGGAGTTAATATCAGTTAACCCATGATGGGTAACTGACCTCCACAACGCGTACGCCTTCTTCTTTATTAATCAGTCTTATGTTGAGAAAACGATATTTTTTATAAGTTAACCGAGAGAAATTCGGAGAGAATTTCGAGAAATAGAGAAGCAGTGTGAATTATTGTGGTATTTTAGAAGAACGTGAAAGTCAGAGAAATTGTTTTAAGGGTAATCTCTTCAACCCAATTGTTAATTACGTTATTAAAGTTTTTATGAATATGGCTTTCAAAATTCTGTAAAGTCTCTATAAATTGGAAAATTGTATTGTTTATGAGGATATATGTGATAATATGTTAGCATAACATGTTTTACTATGTATTATAGATTTCCATATCATCAGTTTCATAATATTATAACATATATTATTGCTTCAAAAGTTACAGAGTATAGAATATGGCCATATGGCCCTTATACGTAAATTTAATATGTCAAACATACATTGTTTCGTAAAATTCACACTTGTATATAATTATGCATGTTAAAATGAAGAAAACAAACCTTTAATGGATGGATTTGGTGTTATAAAGAATCCGTAGTATTAATTTTATATTTTATGTTCAAAACCTTCAAGAACATCAAGAACAGTGAAATTACATGTTTTAATTATGTAATTATATGTTTTAATTTTTTAAAATCACTCTATAAAGGTTGGGTAATGATTATGTACGAATTCTAGTATGTGGGTATGTTTAATTTGATGAAATTAATGACCATGTAATGATAATTTCGCCTGATTCTGTGTTCTTCGCGAACTGGAAATTCAGAAACTGGAGTTCCGCGCCACGGCGCCAACTCCAAGCCTAAGTCCCGTGCCGCAGTGCCAAGTTTCAAGCCGCAGCGCCAAGAATAAGCCTAACAGTGGCGCCGCAGCGCCACTTAGCAGAATGGTCCAGAAATGAGTTTTTAAATGCTCAAGTCTAGCAATGTGTTAGTAACTTAATCTAATGATTATAAAAACATGTTAGACATATAATGAGGTGTTAAAATAAATTCTTAACATGTCAATAACACATTTATGTATGAATTGAATGATTAAATGCATAGTTAGCTTATTGTTCATGAAGTGTAAATTATGTGACAATGAGTGTAGTAGTTGACTAAGTCGAGTTAGACAAAAAGAATGAACTTGCGATAATTAATACGTTATAATTGACTGGTATTGTGAACGTAAATGATATGTAGGATTTAAATCAAGGAACGAGTATAATTAACGTGTAATCTACGCACGAGGCAAGTTTCCTAACCCTACTCGTTATCTTTATATGAGCTTATAAGTTGTCTCTTTACATCGAGAAAATTCTCGTTATTATTGATCAAGTACATTTTATTATATTAAAATGTATTAATCTTTCAAAGTATGATTCTGCTATACAATAATTATTCTATTGTATACCTTTTGAGATTGCTATTCAATTTTAAATTATCAGTTACTGTTGAACTTTGTTAGACTAGTGAACCCTTAATGATTCGACTAGTCCATAGTTGATGAGCGTTCTAAATTTTAGAACCCTTGATGAATTATCCAAACCAAACTTCCTTTGGTGCGAACTCTAATGTCAAACTGAGATGAACAACCTCAGATAGGGGATTACTTATATCGTTAAGCGTTAAGATATTGTGCACATGATGGTACTAAGTGGTCGATCCCCTAAGTACGAGAAGAAGAGTCCATAGTCTTATGATCATTAAAGGTTTCAAGTATAAGCACTTGACAACCTAGGACATAGTTCAAGGTCTTATGACCCTCAGAAGTTCTTCTGTCTCTTGCTATTCATGCTTGATTCAAAAGCTGAGTTTCCTATTTTAGAAGTCTTTGATTTACTCGCATGATAGAATATTGAGATAAGATGAAATATCTAATAATATTTCATTTATGCATGTTAAAATGAAGAAAACAAACCTTGAATGGATGGATTTGGTGTTATAAAGAATTCGTAGTATTAATTTTATGTTTTATGTTAGAAACCTTCAAGAACATCAAGAATAGTGAAATTACATGTTTTAATTCTGTAATTATGTATTTTAATTGGTTAAAATCACTCTATAAAGGTTGGGTGATGATTATGTACGAATTCTAGTATGTGGGTATGTTTAATTTGATGAAATTAATGATCATGTAATGATAATTTCGCCTGATTCTGTGTTCTTCGCGAATTGGAAATTGAAATCTGGAGTTCCATCATGTACGCCAACTCAAGCCTAAGTCCCGCCCAAGTGATTACCACCGTGTCAGCAGCCTTGAAGTTTCAAGTCAGCAGCGATGCCACGGCCAGCAGCGATGCCAAGATTAAACTAACAGTGGTCAGCCATGGCCACTTAGCGAAATGGTCCGAAATGAGTTTTTAAATGCTCAAGTCTAGCAATGTGTTAGTAACTTAATCTAATGATCATAAAAACATGTTAGACATATAATGAGGTGTTAAAATAAATTCTTAACATGTCAATAACACATTTATGTATGAATTGAATGATTAAATGCATAGTTAGCTTATTGTTCATGAAGTGTAAATTATGTGACAATGAGTGTAGTTGTTGACTAAGTCGAGTTAGACAAAAAGAATGAACTTACGATAATTAATACGTTATAATTAACTGGTATTGTGAACGTAAATGATATGTAGGATTTAAATCAAGGAACGAGTATAATTAACGTGTAATCTACGCACGAGGCAAGTTTCCTAACCCTACTCGTTATCTTTATATGAGCTTATAAGTTTTCTCTTTACATTGAGCAAATTCTCGTTATTATTGATCAAGTACATTTTATTATATTAAAATGTATTAATCTTTCAAAGTATGATTCTACTATACAATAATTATTCTATTGTATACCTTTTGAGATTGCTATTCAATTTTAAATTATCGATTCATCGTTGAACTTTGTTAGACTAGTGAACCCTTAATGATTCGACTAGTCCATAGTTGATAAGCGTTCTAAATTTCGTAACCCTTGATGAATTATCCAAACCAAACTTCCTTTGGTGTCAGTCTCTAATGTCAAACCGAGATGAACAACCTCAGATAGGGGATTACTTATCGTTAAGCGTTAAGATATTATAATGCATAGTATGGTACTAAGGGGTTGATCCCTCTAAATACGAGAAGAAGAGTCCATAGTCTTACGATCATTAAAGGTTTCAAGTATAAACACTTGACAACCTAGGACATAGTTCAAGGTCTTATGACCCTCAGAAGTTCTTTTGTATCTTGTTATTCATTCTTGATTCAAAAGCTGAGTTTTCTATTTCAGAAGTCTTTGATTTACTCGCATGTTATTTATTCATTTGTTATATTGTTATACTTGTGGGCAATCGTGTTCACTCTTATGTATTTATTTTCAGACTTGATGTTATTAAGACTTGTTATTGTTTATGATTCCGCATAGATGTTTAAGGTTAGAGTGACCTGGGATGGTATTTTTATGCAGTTGATGTAACCCCATAAGGGGAGATTTATTTATTATTTCTATCTATTGCATGGTTTGAATTTATTTATGGATAGATAGATAGATGATATTTGTACAGTGAACACCAAATCCTGTGGAAATGGAAGTACTGGATTTGGGGGTGTCACAATTTGGTATCAGAGCTGTAGGTGATGAACCTTAGGTAGGGGAACAACCTTAAGTATTAGCCTTGTAGGAGATCGAGAACATAGTGGTGGTAAACTCTTATCAAGTTATAAGAAATGAATTTCTAAATTTATTGAAGATAATAAAAGACTTTTTGTGCTTATGTGTTAAATTATGTGTTCGCTAGCACAGATTAGTAACTAAAACTTAAAATTTTGTTGTCAGGATGTCGGATGTTGGAGGAGCTAGTCGAGCTGGGGAGGAGGAACCCCGAGTACCTACAGAGGAGGAGCCTCGAGACATTCATGTCATCAGGGAACAGTTGGTACTGAGAGAGCCATCTCCTTTGATCACTGTTGTTGGTCAGGAGCATGAGCCTGAGACTGATCCGGAGGAGGATTCTGATTAAGAAGAGGAGGAAGAGGAGTTCCCACCAAACTCCATCGATGCTGAGATGTATGATGCGCTTTATGATCGTAACATAGAGTTTCAAGACACTGTTCAAGAGCTGAAGGAGAGGGCTATTATTCAGCAGATTACCATCGAGCAGAAGGATGGGGAAATTGTGACTCTTCACACACGTTTAGGAAACGTGGAGTGAGATTTGGTTCACAAGAAGGGTCAAACCGAGGAGAAGTCTGAAGAAATAGAAAAGTTGAAGAAGGAACTAAAAGAGAGCTCAAAAAGACTGGCTATATCAGAGGAGGGTTGGGTAAGAGAGTCACGTCGTGCTGATCTTGCTGAGGAGGATTGTCTTGCGAAGAAGGCTAAGCTTGGGGAGACGTACTCTACACTTCAAAACGCAATGGATGAGGCCCAGGATCGAGTTATGAGGTATCCAATCCAGTTTGAAGGTCTACCATCATATATGCTAGATCGCAGGACGATGTCTCGCATCATGGAAGAGGAACGTGGCAAGGCTATTCAGCACCTTAACAGGCAGATAGAATTAGTTTAATTATGTGAAAACTATTTTGTAGTTTAAGATGTAAATTATGATGTGTTTATAAACAAAGGAATATTTTAATGTTTTAAATCCTGTAGATTCTTTATCTTGGGATAGTTGATGTAAATAGCAGTGATGCTATCGTATGATGTTAAAACTTTTGAATTAAATGAAAATGTCAGAGTTTATTTGAATTGATGTGTTAAGTGAATTATGATTAAATGTTTTAGTTAAGCCTTAAATGTTTAAGAGATTGAATAAAGACCTAATAAGCGTGTATTCTTAACAGAAATATGCCGCCTAGAAGAAGATAAAACCGTCAACAAGCTCAAGAAGAACCAATGAATAACATCAACGATGCCAATGCTAACCCTGTTCAGCAATTGGTGAACCTATTAGCCGGAGCAATTAACAATCAACCTCAAGCTCCACCAAACACCTCGTTCAAGGATTTCAAGGCAGTGGGACCGCCAGAGTTTAAGGGCTCCATAAACCCAATCGAAGCTCAAACCTGGGTTATGGAGATGGAGAAGGTGTTCGATGTCGCTAGAGTAAGGGAAGACCGAAAAATCGCGTATCTGCAACATTCATCTTTGAAGTCTCAAGCCGCTTATTGGTGGCGAAAACAAAAATACTGGGGAGGTGAAGGTGTAATAACCTGGGAGAGATTCAAAGAGATGTTTTTCGAGATGTACTTTTCGACCAGCTCGTAGAATCAAATGGAAGTTCAGTTTCTGGAGTTGAAACATGGGAGTATGTCCGTAGCAGATTATGCGGCAAGGTTCAATGAGTTGGCTAGGTTCGCCACATACCAAGTTCATACTGATGAGAGGAAGGCAAGAGCGTTTGAAAGAGGGGATCAAGCCACGGTTGTATAGCAAGGTGTCAATGTTCCAATTGAACACTTTTGCTGGAGTGTTAGAGAAAGCCATACTCGCTGAAGGTGGAAGCAATGCGGTAACTAAATATAATCAGGATCGAAAGAAGAAAAAGAGTAAAAATGAAGGAATTAACAAGACTGGTGGAAGTAGCACGGGGGTAGCCATAATCAGAAGAGAAAGTGGTCTGATAACTCGTCAGCTAGAAGTCAACAAGGAGGGCAGAAAAAGAAGGTCGAACCGTGCCAAATCTGCGAAAAAGCTCATCTGGGGTTTTGCATGAAAGGGAAACGTGTGTGCTACAATTGTGGTCAGGAAGGTCACATAACACCTAACTGTCCTAACCCAAAGAAGGGTGCCTGCTTCACTTGTGGCTCAAAGGATCATCTTGCAAGGGATTGTCCTAAGAAGGGATCTAGAGGGACGGGATCAGGAGGGAATAAAGGAAACAACGGTGGAAGCACTCTGACTATCACAGGACCAACTGCAACCAACCGACCGACCACCAGAACATTTAATATGACAGTACAGGATGCAGTGCAGTCTCATGATATGGTGTCAGGTATCATTCCGATCAATAAGGTTAATGATTATGTATTATTTGATTTCGGTGCTACTTGTTCATTTATATCCGATGACTTTTCTAAGAACTTAGAATTGCTTAAGGACGAGTTAGAATACCCCATGAACATAGAAATTGTGAATAGAGAAATAATCCCTATTAAGTACGTGCATAAGAACTGTAGAGTGGATATTAAGGGTAATATCATGAACATAGATCTTATCCCTATTCGACTTGGAGAATTCGACATTATTTTGGGTATGGATTGGTTATCCAATTATGGGGCGGTAATTGACTGCTAGAAGAAGCGTATTAACCTTATGACTCCATCAAAGGTTGTGTTTTATGGTAGCAAGTCGCCTAGACAAGTGAGTTATCTGACGATGATGCAGGCCAGGAGTTTGTTAATCTAAGGCTGTGTAGGATATCTAGCTTACATAGTTGATAGTCGTAAAGAGAATCCGAAAATAGATGAGATACCAGTAGTGAGAGATTTTGCAGACGTATTTCCGGATGAATTGCCAGGACTTCCTCCAGATAGAGCAATTGAATTTGTGATCGATTTGGCTCTAGGAACGGCTCCAATATCGAAGGCACCATACCGAATGGCACCAGTAGAGATGAAAGAACTGATGGTCCAACTACAAGAATTACTGGACAAGAAGTATATCCAACCAAGCGTATCACCGTGGGGAGCGCCGATTTTATTCGTGAAGAAAAAGGATGGGACAATGCGGCTTTGCATCAACTATAGAGAACTGAATAAGGTTACGATTAAGAATAGATATCCATTACTGCGAATCGATGACTTGTTCGATCAGTTAAAAGGAGAAAGATACTTTTCAAAGATAGATTTGAGGAGTGGTTATCATCAATTGAAGGTGAGACCAGAGGATGTATCGAAGATAGCGTTCAAAACACGATACGGTCACTACGAATTTTTGGTAATGTCATTTGGTCTAACAAATGCTCCTGCAGCATTTATGGGCTTAATGCATGGAGTGTTCAAGCCATTTTTGGACAAATTCGTAGTGTTATTTATAGATGACATTTTGGTATATTCGAAAACCAAGGAAGAACATGAAGAACATTTGAGGGTGACATTAGAGACATTGAGAAGGGAGAAGTTGTATGCCAAGTTTTTGAAATGTGAATTCTGGATTGAAAGAGTACAATTTCTTGGATATGTGATCGATAGGGACGGAATTTCGGTGGATCCCTCCAAAGTCGAAGGTGTGATTAACTGGGATCAGCCGAAGACGCCATTGGAAGTAACAAGTTTTCTCGGATTGGCAGGTTATTACAGAAGATTCATTCAGGATTTTTCCAAGATCGCAACTCCGTTTACGAATTTGACTAGAAAATCGGTGAAATTTGTTTGGACGGGGAATTATGAGGAAAGATTTCAAGAATAAAAGAAGAGGTTGAGTTCAGCACCTGTGTTATCTCTTCCGGATGACACATGAAATTTTGTGGTTTATAGTGATGCATCACATAAAGGACTTGGTTGTGTGCTTATGCAGAATGGTAGTCATTGCGTATGCGACAGGATAATTGAAAGAGTATGAGAAGGGGTATCCGACCCATGACTAGGAGTTAGCTGTAGTGGTTTTTGCTTTGAAAATCTGGAGGCACTATCTCTATGGGGAGAAGTGTGAAATATATACAGATCACAAGAGTCTGAAATATATTTTTACACAGAAAGACTTGAACATTTGCCAAAGAAGGTGGTTGGAGTTAATTAAGGACTATGATTGTGAGATTCTATACCATCGAGGTAAGGCAAATGTGGTTGCTGACGCCTTAAGTAGAAAGGGTCGTGGAGAAACGTGCTGATTGATGAAACGGAAGGAGTTAATTTCAGCAATGGAAAAGTTGGAATTGGAAGTAAAGTGTCCTATGGAGATTGACGAGAAGCTGTTTCAGATGCAATCTGGTACAACTCTATTAGACAAAGTTAAGGAGGCTCAACTTCAGGATGACGAATGTAAAACGGTTAAAAAGAAGATATCCGAAGGAACTGAATCAAGATTCAAGATGGATAAGGAAGGAATACTGAGATTTGAAAGCAGAATTTGGGTACCGACAGTACCAGAGATTAAGGAAGAAATTTTGAGCGAGGCTCATAACTCACGGTATTCGATTCACCCTGGTAGTACCAAGATATACCAAGATCTTCGACAATATTTCTGGTGGCCGAATTTGAAATGAGTGGTTACAGAATGTGTTGCCAAGTGTCTGACATGTCAGAAAGTGAAAGCAGAACATCAGAGGCTGAATGGGTTATTACAACCTTTAGAGATTCCAGAATGGAAATGGGAACATATTACGATGGATTTCATGGTTGGCTTACCGACAACTCAGAAAGGCTACGACACAGTATGGGTTATTGTTGACAGATTGACGAAATCCGCACACTTCTTTTCGATCAAAATCAGATTCAACTTAGATCAGTTGGCAAGGTTATATGTGAAAGAGATTATTTCAAGGCACGGAGTTCTGGTGTCAATTATTTCTGATAGAGATCCGCGCTTTATGTCGAACTTCTGGAAACATCTACAAGAATATATGGGTACAAAGTTGCGAATCAGCACGACATATCACCCTCAGACAGATGGACAAAGTGAAAGAACAATTCAAAAAATAGAAGACATGTAAAGAGCTTGTATAATGGACTTCAAAGGAAATTGGGATGATCATCTACTGCTCGTAGAGTTCGGATACAACAACTGTTATCACGCTAGTATTGGCATGCCGCCTTATGAAGCATTATACGGCAGAAAGTGCAGAACTCCATTATACTGGGATGAAGTTGGCGAAAGACAATTACTAGGCCCAGAATTGGTACAACAGACAGTAGAAATAGTCAAAGTGATCCGGACAAGATTGATAACAGCTCAAGATAGACAGAAGAAATACGCCGATCCACACAGTAAAAATGTTGAGTTTGAATCGGGTAGTTATGTGTTTTTAAAGGTCTCTCCCTGGAAGGGAAAGATCAGGTTCGGGAAGAAAGGGAAGTTAAGCCCAAGATTCATTGGACCCTTTGAAGTACTGCGAAGGGTCGGAGAGGTTGCATATGAGGTAGCCTTACCTCCAGCTCTAGAAAATGTCCACAACGTTTTCCATGTTTCAGTTCTACGACCCTACAAACCCGATTACAAGCACGTGATTGAATATGAACCCCTATATTATGACAAAGACTTATCTTACGAAGAAATTCCTGTTCAGATTGTCGATCGAAAAGAGCAAGTTCTAAGAAATAAAGTAATACGTTCAATTAAGGTAATTTGGAGGAACCACAATGCTGAAAAAGCAACGTGGGAACTCGAAGAGAATATGATGAAGAATTATCCTCACTTATTTACTTAGAGTATTATAAGCGATTTTGAGGACAGAATCTTTGTAAGAGGGGGGGGGGGGGGAGAATGTAACGGGACGAATTGTTTAAGTTGTGATTCCGAGGACAGAATCCTTTTAAGGGGGGAAAGATGTGACAACCGAGATTTTGTAATTTAATTTTAATATTTATTGGATTGAATAAATATTTTTTTTCGATGAATTAATTATTAGATTAAATAATTAATTGATGAAATTGTGGTAGATTAATTTAATTATATGTGTTATATTTATTAAATTAATGTGGAGAATTTTTATTATTCGAAGTATGTAATTATGTGAGCTTATTGTAGTAAAAGAAATATTTAATAAGCCTAATAGTATTTTAATTAATTTAATAATTAATTAGAGATTTAATAATTTGACATAATTAATAAATGAGAAATTTAATTATGTGACTATGTGAATTAATGAGAAAATATTATATGTTATTTAAAATAAATTAAATAAGATATTTGAATTATTGAGCAATTGGGTGTGACATGATTTAAACTATAGTATAAGAGAATTATTAACTTAAATGGTTTTGAAACCTATTATTGCCAGCCAAACAAGGCCCTAAGGGGAGTTAATACCAGTTAACCCATGATGGGTAACTGACCTCCACAAGTACGCCTTCTTCTTTATTAATCAGTCTTATGCTGAGAAAACGTATTATTTTATGAGTTAACTGAGGGAGAATTCAGAGAGAATTTCAGAAAAATAGAGAGAAGAAGTGTGAATTATTGTGGTATTTTAGAAGAACGTGAAAGTCAGAGAAATTGTTTTAAGGGTAATCTCTTCAACCTAATTGTTAATTACGTTATTAAAGTTTTTATGAATATGGCTTTCAAAATTCTGTAAAGTCTCTATAAATTGAAAAATTGTATTGTTTATGAGGATATATGTGATAATATGTTAGCATAACATGTTTTACTATGTATTATAGATTTCCATATCACCAGTTTCATAATATTATAACATATATTATTGCTTCAAAAGTTATAGAGTATAGAATATGGCCATATGGCCCTTATACATAAATTTAATATGTCAAACATACATTGTTTCGTAAAATTCACACTTGTATATAATTATGCATGTTAAAATGAAGAAAACAAACCTTGAATGGATGATTTGGTGTTATAAAGAATCCGTAGTATTAATTTTATATTTTATGTTCAAAACCTTCAAGAACATCAAGAACAGTGAAATTACATGTTTTAATTATGTAATTATATGTTTTAATTTTTTAAAATCACTCTATAAAGGTTGGGTAATGATTATGTACGAATTCTAGTATGTGGGTATGTTTAATTTGATGAAATTAATGACCATGTAATGATAATTTTACCTGATTCTATGTTCTTCATGAATGAAATTTGAAACTGGAGTTCCGCGCCACCTGGCCAAACTCAAGCCTAAGTCCCGTCTTGCAGATTAAGGTTAAGTTTCAAGCCATGGCCAAGAATAAACTAACAGGTGGCCATGGCTGCACTTAGCGTAATAGTCCGAAATGAGTTTTAAATGCTCAATTCTAGCAATGTGTTAGTAACTTAATCTAATGATCATAAAAACATGTTAGACATATAATGAGGTGTTAAAATAAATTCTTAACATGTCAATTACACATTTATGTATGAATTGAATGATTAAATGCATAGTTAGCTTATTGTTCATGAAGTGTAAATTATGTGACAATGAGTGTAGTAGTTGACTAAGTCGAGTTAGACATAAAGAATGAACTTGCGATAATTAATACGTTATAATTGACTGGTATTGTGAACGTAAATGATATGTAGGATTTAAATCAAGGAACGAGTATAATTAACGTGTAATCTACACACGAGGCAAGATTCCTAACCCTACTCGTTATCTTTATATGAGCTTATAAGTTGTCTCTTTACATCGAGAAAATTCTCGTTATTATTGATCAAGTACATTTTATTATATTAAAATGTATTAATCTTTCAAAGTATGATTCTGCTATACAATAATTATTCTATTGTATACCTTTTGAGATTGCTATTCAATTTTAAATTATCAGTTACTGTTGAACTTTGTTAGACTAGTGAACCCTTAATGATTCGACTAGTCCATAGTTGATGAGCGTTCTAAATTTTAGAACCCTTGATGAATTATCCAAATCAAACTTCTTTTGAAAAGGACTCTAATGTCAAACCGAGATGAACAACCTCAGATAGGGGATTACTTATCGCGTTAGCGTTAAGATATTATGCACATGTGGTACTGAAATTTGATCCCCTAAGTACGAGAAGAAGAGTCCATAGTCTTATGACTGTTAAAGGTTTCATGTATAAACACTTGACAACCTAGGACATAGTTCAAGGTCTTATGACCCTCAGAAGTTCTTCTGTCTCTTGCTATTCATGCTTGATTCAAAAGCTGAGTTTCCTATTTTAGAAGTCTTTGATTTACTCGCATGATAGAATATTGAGATAAGATGAAATATCTAATAATATTTCATTTATGACAAACGAAGTTTTCGCCTGCGGACTTAAAACCTAAGGGTTGAGTATATTGATTTCTGAGGAGGAAGTGAAATGCGTAGAAGAATTGCATTATTGTTAGAGCTTGTGTTATACAAATAGGATATTATTTAGTATCTTCGTATAATACGATGAGTTAATACGAAGTACAATACGATTATCGTACAAGTATTATACGGAGAGAATACGCGAATTGTACGTATAGGATACGATTCGTATTATATAATTAAGTTAAGACTTAATGTTAATTCATTTGGGTTGGATTATAATTAGTCCAATAAATTGAATGAACAAGCCCAAGGGATTATTAGGTTAAGCCCAAGTTAAGGCCCAATGTTAGATGGTTTAAGCCCAATGCATGAAAACCGAACCGTGGATCGATCCGGTGGATCACCGAATGGGTAAAACTCATGGGGCAACCCATGGGGATGACCCATAGGCAAGAGTGGGCCGGCCTTGGTGTGTATGCTAAGCTTAATGCTTAGTCACCAAGCATTTTACTTGGTGACCAAGAGTGAATAGTAAGGAGGTGGCGGGGGTTTATTGTCTAAATTGCCTTCCATTTCATTTTCTATAAATAGAAAACCAAGGTTGGTCAGTTGGGAGTTTTTCAATTGCCCAACCTAGATTATTAGAGTGAGAAAGAGAGCTAGACTCACAAATCATACACTTTGGAAGCTTTGACTTAGAGTTTTCCAAGAGATTTCATAAGAGTTCTTGAGGTAATACTCATTGTTTCTCATATTCATCTCTTTTGATTTTCTTTTATCATGGAGAATCATAAATAGGTGGTATGTGTCTTGTATAGTGGATTAAAGATGACTTAATATAGATTCAATCTCTATAAGTCATGAGATCATAAGTATTATAAGGTTCGATATAGTTTCAAACCATGAAAGTATTGATTGTTGAGATTGATTGTTGATAAATGATTGAATTCCATCAATACGTTAATATGTGCATCTTCTTTGGTTAGGATGTAGATATGAAGTCCATGGAGTATTCCATGTGATTTGGCTTAGAGAACATTAGTAACAAAGTTATGGCGAATTTCACGGAAATAGACGTTAAACGTCGAAAATGTAAAAATTTTGTATTGGTGGTTAAAAGTTGCCGTGAGACTTGAAAAATGTTTTTTTAGATGTCAACACGTGAGACAGGGTAATTAAGAGTTGTGGGTTCGAGAATCATTGGATTCCGACTTAAAATGAAGAAAATGAGCATTGAACGCTCATTAACATTTACTAACGCTTAGAAAATGAACTTAATAGTGAATTTTAAGTTATCGGATTCAAAAGTGTCGAATTCTTATATGAACGCATAGAGTATATCATTTATGATATGTAGGCTTTTGAACGGACCAAATCGGGCTTATAACGAAGAAGTTATGGCTTCGAGAATTTCACAAAATTTTTAATCTGTGGAAACTTTACGAGGTCTTGGCGTGCACGCCGTGCGTGGCGTAGTCGTTAAATGTCGTCTTAAAGTAAGCGCCAAACTGATAATGTTGGCTACTACTAAATGGCACCATGGCCATATCGGTAGAAACAAAGTCTCGCGCCGCAACGTCGAAATCGGAACCCAGACACTGCTAACTGGAGCCGCAACGCCAATCTAGTACTAAAGAGGCCGCGCCACAGTGCGAGTGCAGGGTTTTGGATAGTGACTTAGGTTTTGAAATTCAATTGTTCAGGGACCTATAGGGATAATGTTTGTACACTTCATAAGTTTATTGAAACTGAATAATACTACCTATACTAAGGTATATGGTATTGAACTTAGGAATTGAATGCATGTTAATAAGTTATGAATGATGAACAAAGTCGGTACTTTATCAACGATGTTCGAGTCCGATTAATAACATCAGTTAGTTAATAAGCCGGGATGAAGGGTAATGAGTCGAGTTGACTTTATTATTAATATTAAGTTAACTAAGATATAGAAGAGAAAGATGTTGGTAGGAACAATGTGAATATTTGTTTGTTAGCTAATTATAGTGTGCTATGTGAATATATCATGTAGATTCTGTAAAGGCTGTGGTCAGTCGATTAAGTTATTTGAAGACGCTGAAAGGAAAGTTTTCTTAACGCTTGTCTAACCTTCATGTTAGTCAGGTTTTTATGTGATTCATTGTACTGAATTGCACGATTGGTTTTAAAGAAAGGGTCAATGCCAGATTTATTTTGGCTAGACTATTCATAGTATATAGATTGATTGTTATGCATATCTTTCTATATAGAAATGTTAACGCTATCCTATGCCAAGTAATTGGTATGGATGTTAAGGTAAGGTTTGTCTATGAACAAACACAAGTATTTTTCATCGATTATTCGATGGGCACGCGAGTTTGCCAACTATTAAACGTAAATACGTTTAATGAATGAGTGTTGATCAACATAGAGTACTATAGGCTGATCAGCTAGAAGTGCTCGTAAGTAATGAGGATGTACAGCCTTAGTGCCGTGATATCCTTTTCAAGTATGAAAACAAAAAGTTATTGTTCATGGTCTATCGACCAGTTCAGAATTCTTAATCTACTCTTTACTTTGGGAATTGATGATATGAAATGTTAAAGTATTATTGTTTTATAATACTTCATAACTATTTGTTCAGTTATGTATGAATTGTCATATAATTCACGAATGTGGTATTACTGTTATCCTTTGTTAAAACTTGATGAGCTTGTTATGCTCACTTCTTGCGTGAATTATATAATTACAGTTAAGGATGAACGTACCGAGAATGCCAAGAGAGATAAGGGCAAGGCTAAGATGGATACTTAACCATCGTGTAATAGATTAGTATGTTTGTATGTATTATTACATTATGAACAACGAATGATGTAATCGGTTATAAACCTGGGAAGGATTATACTTTGATTATAATAAGAAGATAGTAATTACATTCATTTGGTTGTATTTCAATGGAATGATTGTATGGATATTAGTATAGTGGAGCACCATATGTCGGGTTGGAAGATACCCGAATTTGGGGTTGTCACAGGTTGGTATCAAAGCATTAGGTTATAAAACTTAAGGGGGGAAGAACCTTAGGCTAATAACCTCGTAAGGAAGGTAAAGTCCGAAGAAAGAAATTCGAGTTGAATGAATTAATAAAGTATTGAGAAAACTCAGTACTGAAAGATTTAAAAGATGAAAAGTAACCTTAAAATTAATTAAATGTGATTTGTGCTTATACTATTGTGTATTATGTACTAATCAACTTGTTATGTGCTATTGTAGATGTCGATCGATAGCATGATGTATAGAGACATTCACATTGTGAGTGAAGAGTCAGTGAACCAAGTTGAAATTGTACCAATGCCAAGCAAGTGAGGTACCGTTAGTTAGTTGTCTAGAAGACTTCGGACATTGAGGAGTACATCTCTGAGGAGGAATACTCTGAGGAGACGATGGGGTTAACATCATATCTTAATGAGATGCTTGATGTGAAGGAGGAAGTGGAGGTAACATCGATTAATATGGTGGTACCTACTCAGGAGCCAACACCTCCGGATGCAATGAGATCATTGTATCTGGCTGTGTTGGATAGGAATGTGCATCTGCACACTGTGGTGTAGACACAGACTGAGGAGATAACCGCCCTATATGAGGCGAAGGAATCTGCAGAGGCGAATTTTGAGTCGGAGCACAATGAGAAAGTGACTATGATAGATAAGGCACGTGACTATAAGGAAGAGGCCGTAGAGCTTCGAAAGAAACTGGTTGAAAAAGATAAGAAAATAGCTAGGATGTCATACATCCACGAATGTGCCCATGAGGATTTCAAGATGAAAATTACTTGTTATTCCATTGAGTCCGGGTAGACTCGACATACCATTAGTCGAGATATTGTGTCGATATTGGCAAATCAAAAATATGAGAATGCCGTTCGACAGTGTTAGTAGATTGTTAGATCTTTTTGTATAGAAGTAGTGACGTAAAACTCTCTTTTGTATAATTAAAGGGTAGTCTTTTTGTAAATCCCAATTTTTGTAGATGGCAATCGTGGGATAGTATGTAATAGCTTTTTGGCTAAGGGAACATGATGTAAATAGTTTTGACTATGAAGGCATTTTAATATAATGAAGTTTTTATTTAATGTGCTTGTTGTGGTATGAGTGGTTGTTGTTGTTTGAGAATGATAACCAAATTAAATAGATAATAATGAAACTTTATTTATTTAATCAGAATTATACCGCCAAGAAGGAGAAAACGTAACCAAGAGGCCGAGTCTCATAATGAGAATCGGGGGGTCCTAATAACCCTATGCAAGAGTTCGTTAATTTATTAACGGCTGCATTTAACCAAGTTGGAGGTGGGATTCCTATAGCTCTTGGGGTAGTAAGAACAACTACCTTTAAGAAATTTAAGAGTGTGGGTCCTCCTGAGTTCCGAGGAACGACGGACCCATTAGAAGCCTAGACATGGGTAAAAGAAATTGAAAAGGCGTTTGTGATAATAAACGTAGGTGAGGCGTAGAAGACTTCTTTTGCGACTTACATGATGAAGGGGGAGGCCAACTACTGGTGTGAGGCTCACTAGGATTGGGCTAGAACCGAAGCTGTTACGTGGGAACAGTTTAAGAAGGTCTTCTTTGAGAACTACTTCCCTACTAGCATGCAGGGTAGGATGGAGATTAAGTTTTTAGAACTTAAGTAGGGGGATATGATAGTTCCCTAGTATGCTGCTAAATTCAATGAATTGGCAAGGTTTGCTCCACATCAGGTGGATACGGAAGAGAGAAAGGCGCGTAGGTTTGAGCATGGCTTAAAACCCTGGCTCTAGAGTAGAATATCGGTTTTTCAGAGTGCCTCCTATGGGACTATTCTGGAAAAAGCGATTATAGCTGAAGGTGGTGGTGAGGCATTGTCTCAGTACCATAAAGAGCGGAAGAATAAGAGTAGGTTGGAAGGAGGTAGTAAGGCTGAAGTTGCCAGCGGAAGCGGCAACTTGCCTAAGAGGAAGAGTTTTAACCCTGGGAATACTTGGGAAAAGCAGGGAGATCCCAAGCGTAGGATGGAAGCATGCAAGACATGCGGAAAGACTCACATGGGAGTCTGCTTAAAGGGAAAATCAGTCTACTACAACTGTGGGCAGGAGGGGCATTTGTCACCCAACTTTCCTAACCCTAAGAAGAACCAATGGTGTTCTGTTTGTGGGTCCTTAGACCACATGGCAAGAAATTGCTCGAAGAAAGGTTTAGAGGGAAAAAGGGTTCTGTTAGTGGTAAATTAGCCATTACTGGACCAACACCATCGGTGGGTAGACCTTCACTAAATACGTTTTATTACGATCGTCAAGATGCGATTGCATCAACGGATGTGGTAGCAGGTATCATTCCGGTCAATAAAATAAATGCTTATGTTTTATTTGACTCGGGTGCTACTTGTTCTTTTATAGCATGTGAATTTGCTAAGCGATTGGGTTTAATTCCTGAGAAGTTACTAATACCTTTAGACGTTAAGGTAGCGAACGAAGTGATAATCCCCATTGAACATATTCATAAGGATTGTTGCGTAGATATTAGAGGGAATAAGTTATCGATAGATTTGGTATCGATAAGGTTAAAATAATTCGATGTAATTCTTGGTATGGATTGGTTGGTTAACCATAAGACAATAATAGATTGCCATAGGAAAAGTGTAAACCTTCGGCTTTCTAAGAAAACCAAGGTGGTGTTCTTTGGTAGTAAATCACTGAGACGCTCTTGTTGTCTGTCGATGACACAAGCTAGGAAGATGTTGAGAAAATGGCGTGTAGGTTATATGTGCCATGTTGTGGATACCCAAAGAGTGGGAACATCCTTGGACCGGATACCTATAATGCAAGAGTTTGCGAATGTATTTCTAGAGGAGTTACGGGGTATTCCACCGGACAGGGAGGTAGAGTTTGTAATTGATCTGTTACCGGGAACGACATCAGTTTCAAGGGCACCATATCAGATGGCGCCAGTTGAGATGAAGGAGTTAATGGTTCAATTACAAGAACTATTAGATAGAAAGTACATTCAACCGAGTGTGTCTCCTTGGGGAGCACCAGTGTTGTTTGTCAAGAAAAAGGATGGGTCGTTAAGACTTTGTATCGACTATCGAGAGTTGAACAAGTTGACGATTAAGAATAAATACCTATTGCCTAGGATCGATGATCTATTTGATCAGTTGAAAGGGGTAAAGTATTTTTCTAAAATAGATTTGCGCACGGGGTATCATCAGTTAAAGGTGAGAAAGGAGGATGTACCTAAGACGGCGTTCAGAACTCATTATGTTCATTACGAGTTTTTGGTAATGTCGTTTGGGTTGACTAATGCGCCAGCCGTAATTATGGATATGATGAACAAAGTGTTCAAACAGTATTTGGACAAGTTTGTCGTAGTGTTCATTGATGATATTTCCGAACATCTAAGGATAGTGTTGGAAACACTAAGGAAAAGTTGTATGCGAATTTCACAAAGTGTGAATTTTGGCTCGAGAGAGTGCAGTTTCTAGGACATGTTATTGATAAAGATGGCATTTCCGTGGATCCAGTAAAAGTAGAAGCAGTTAATGAGTGGGAGCAACCGAAAGCGCCAACCGAGGTTCGGAGTTTTCTGGGGTTAGCGGGATACTATAGAAGATTCATTCCGGACTTTTCTGAAATAGCTACTCCGTTGACAAATCTGACAAGGAAGTCGGTGAAATATGTGTGGACTGAAAAATGTGAGAACAGTTTTCAAGAGTTGAAGAAGAGGTTAAGTGAGGCACCTGTATTGTCCTTACCAGACGATAAAGGGAACTTTGTAGTGTATAGCGATGCTTCGCATAAAGGATTGGGTTGCGTGCTTATGCGCAAAGATGGCAAGGTCATTACAGTGTCGTCCACATCAATTAAAGGATTATGAGAAGGTCTATCCTACTCATGATCCGAATTAGCAAATGTAGTTTTTGCCTTGAAGATATGAAGGCATTATCTATATGGTGAGAAGTGTGAGATATACACGGACCACAAAAGTCCAAAATATATCTTCACACGTATGGAGTTGAATATGAGATGAGAGAAGGTGGTTAGAGTTAATAAAAGATTATGACCGTGATATTTTATATCATCCGGAAAGGTAAATGTAGTAGCCGATCGCTAAGTAGGAAGGGTAGAGAGAAATTGTCAATGTTAACAACTCAGAATGAGTTGATAACAACGATGGCCAGAATGGAGTTAGAAGTTAAGTTACAGGAGGAAGCGGTGGAAATGTTATTTTCCATGGAAACCCAATCGACCATAGTGGAACGGGTTAGGGGAGTACAGTTGAGTAACAAAGAATAAAAGTAGATGAAGAAGAGGATAGAAGATGAAGAAAAGACTAGGTATAATCCCGATAAGGAGGGATTACTTCATTTTGAAGGAAGAATTTGGGTTCCAAATGATTCTGGATTGAAAGAGGAGATAATGATGGAGGCTCATAGTTTGAGGTACTCGATATATCCCGGTAGTACGAAGTTGTATCAAGACCTTCGTCATAACTTTTGGTGGCCGAACATGAAGAGGGAGATAGCAGAATACGTTAGTAAGTGCTTAACTTGTCAAAAAGTTAAGGCTGAACACCAACAACCGAGTGGGTTGTTGCAACCGTTAGAAATTCTAGAGTGGAAGTGGGAACATATCACAATGGACTTTGTGGTGGGACTTCCAACAACAAGAAAAGGATACGATGCTATTTGGGTGATAGTGGATCGATTGACAAAATTGGCTCATTTTCTACCAATAGGAGTTAGGTATAACCTAGATCAGTTAGCTAAGCTGTATGTCAAGGAAATTATTTCCAGACATGGAGTACCTATTTCGATTGTGTCAGATCGTGATCCACGATTCACATCGAACTTTTGGAGGAGTTTGCAAGAGCAAATGGGAACGCAGTTAAGATTGAGTACGGCGTATCATCCTCAGACGGATGGTCAGAGTGAATGGACAATTCAAACGCTTGAAGATATGTTAAGTTCTTGCGTTATGGATTTCAAAGGGAGTTGGGACGAATATCTACCGTTGGTGGAATTCTCGTACAACAATAGTTTTTACACTAGTATTGGCATGCCACCTTACGAAGCGTTGTATGGAAGAAAGTGCTGAACTCCATTGTGTTGGGATGAGGTGGGTGAACGTCAGATGTTGGGACCTGAGATGGTACAACAAACGGCGGACATGGTGGAGATAATTCGTGCTCGATTGGTTGGGGCTCAAGATAGACAGAGGAAGTATGCAGATCCTCACAGAGAAAATAGAGAATTCGATGTAGGATCTTTTGTCTTTCTGAAAGTATCGCCTTGGAAGGGGAAGATACATTTTGGAAAGATGGGGAAGTTAAGTCCAAGGTTTGTAGGACCTTTTGAGATTTTAAGAAGGGTAGGAGAGGTGGCTTATGAAGTAGCCTTACCTCCAGAAATGGAATGCATTCATAATGTGTTTCATATGTGCGTGTTGCGTCCCTATAAACCGGACTATAGATACATAATAGAGTATGAATCTATTCAGATAGAGAAAGATTTGTCCTATGAGGAACTTTCAGTTCAAATTATTGATAGAAATGAACAAGTTTTAAGAAATAAGGTCATACCTTTAGTGAAGGTGTTATGGAGAAACCACAATGCTGACGAAGCAACGTGGGAGCTCGAGAGTAAAATGAGGGAATATTTTCCTCATTTATTCATGTAATTATAAGCTATGATTCCGGGGACAGAATCCTTATAAGGGGGAGAGAATGTAACGCCCGAGAAAATTGAATTTTTATGACAATTAAATTTTTATTTGATTATGTGAATTAAATGAATTTAATTGATTTATTATGTGAGTAAGCTATGTGAAGGTCGTTCTGTGACCTAGAATGTGTTTATATGGTTAGTAATCTGGCTATGTGCTAGAATTAATTGTTTAGAATTTCCAAGACGAAAATAAATGTTTTCTGAGAAATTTCAGTAAAAACACTATTCATCCGTTTCTGTTCGGGGAATTATTTTGAGATTTCGAGAAACGCGTAATGATAGAATATTGAGATAAGATGAAATATCTAATATGGCAATTGAAGTTTTCACTTGCGGACTTAAAACCTAAGGGTTGAGTATATTGATTTCCGAGGAGGAAATGAAATGCGTAAAAGAATTGCGTTATTGTTAGAGCTTGTGTTATACAAATAGGATATTATTTAGTATCTACGTAAAATACGATGAGTTAATACGAAGTACAATACAATTATCGTACAAGTATTATACGGAGAGAATACGTGAATTGTACGTATAGGATACGATTCGTATTATAGAATTAAGTTAAGACATAATGTTAATTCATTTGGGCTGGATTATAATTAGTCCAATTAATTGAATGAACAAGCCCAAGGGATTATTAGGTTAAGCCCAAGTCAAGGCCCAATGTTAGATGGTTTAAGCCCAATGCATGAAAATCGAACCGTGAATCGATCCGGTGGATCACCGAATGGGTAAAACCCATGGGGCAACCCATGGGGATGACCCATGGGCAAGAGTGGGCCGGCCTTGGTGTGCAAGCCAAGCTTAATGCTTGGTTACCAAGCATTTTACTTGGTGACCAAGAGTGAATAATAAGGAGGTGGCGGGGGTTTATTGTCTAAATTGCCCTCCATTTCATTTTCTATAAATAGAAAGCCAAGGTTGGTAATTTGGGAATTTTTCAATTGCCCAACCTAGATTATTTGAGAGAGAAAGAGAGCTAGACTCACAAATCATACACTTTGGAAGCTTTGACTTAGAGTTTTCCAAGAGATTTCATAAGAGTTCTTGAGGTAATACTCCTTGTTTCTCATTTTCATCTCTTTTGATTTTTTTTTATCATGGAGAATCATAAATAGGTGGTATGTGTCTTGTATAGTGGATTAAAGATGACTTAATATAGATTCAATCTCTATAAGTCATGAGATCATAAGAATTATGAGGTTCGATATAGTTTTAAACCATGAAAGTATTGATTGTTGAGATCGATTGTTGATAAACGATTGAACTCCATCAATACGTTAATATGTGCATCTTCTTTGGTTAGGATGTAGATATGAAGTCCATGGAGTATTCCATGTGATTTGGCTTAGAGAACATTAGTAACGAAGTTATGGCGAATTTCATGGAAATAGACGTTAAACGTCGAAAATGTAGAAATTTTGTATTGGTGGTCAAAAGTTACTGTGAGACTTGAAAATGTTTTTTTTCGATGTCAACACATGAGATAGGGTAATTAAGAGTTGTGGATTCAAGAATCGTCAGATTCCGACTTAAAACTAAGAAAATGAGTATTGAACGCTCATTAACGTTTACGAACGCTTAGAAAATGAACTCAATAGTGAATTTTGAGTTATCGGATTCAAAAATGTTGAATTCTTATATGAATGCTTAGAGTATGTCATTTATAACGTGTAGGCTTTTGAACGGACCAAATCGGGCTTATAACGAAGAAGTTATGGCTCTGTGAATTTCACAAAATTTTCAATCTGTGGAAACTTTCTGGTACTGAGGTCTGGTGTCGCGGCGCCAGACATAGTGTTAAATGCCGTGCCATAGCGCCGACACAGTAATGTTGGCTACTGCTAAATGGCACCGCATCGCCACTAGTAGAGCAAAGTCTAAGCCAGCCATGCACCAAGACCGGAACCAGAACAACGCTAATCTGGCGCTTGCGGCACCGATCCCAAGTACTATAGAGGCCACGTTGCAGTGCGAGTGCATGGTTTTGGATAGTGACTTAGGTTTTGAACTTCAATTCTTTAGGGACCTATAGGGTTAATGTTTGTACACTTCTTAAGTGTATTGAAACTATTCGTATACTACCTATACTAAGGTATATGGTATTGAACTTAGGAATTGAATGCATGTTAATAAGTTATGAATGATGAACAAAGTCGGTACTTTATCAACGATGTTCGAGTCTGATTAATAACATCAGTTGGTTAATAAGCCGGGACGAAGGGTAATGAGTCAAGTTGGCTTTATTATTAATATTAAGTTAACTAAGACATAGAAGAGAAAGAAGTTGGTAGGAACAATGTGAATATTTGTTTGTTAGCTAATTATAGTGTGCTATATGAATATATCATGTAGATTCTGTAAAGGCTGTGGTCAGTTGATTAAGTTATTTGAAGACGCTGAAAGGAAAGTTTTCTTAACGCTTGTCTAACCTTCAAGTTAGTCAGGTTTTTATGTGATTCATTGTACTGAATTGCACGATTGGTTTTAAAGAAAGGGTCAATGCCAGATTTATTTTGGCTAGACTATTCGTAGTATATAGATTGATTGTTATGCATATCTTTCTATATAGAAATGTTAACGCTATCCTATGCCAAGTAATTGGTACGGATGTTAAGGTAAGGTTTGTCTATGAACAAACAAAAGTATTTTTCATCGATTATTCGATGGGCACGCGAGTTTGCCAAATATTAAACATAAATACATTTAATGAATGAGTGTTAATCAACATAGAGTACTATAGGCTGATCAGCTAGAAGTGCTCGTAAGTAATGAGGATGTACAACCTTAGTGCCGTGATATCCTTTTCAAGTACGAAAACAGAAAGTTACTGTTCATGGTCTATCAACCAATTCAGAATTCCTAATCTACTCTTTGGGAATTGATGATATGAAATGTTAAAGTATTATTGTTTTATAATACTTCATAACTATTTGTTCAGTTATGTATGAATTGTCATATAATTCATGAATGTGGTATTACTGTTATCCTTTGTTAAAACTTGATGAGCTTGTTATGCTCACTTCTTGCGTGAATTATATAATTACAGTTAAGGATGAACGTATCGAGAATGCCAAGAGAGATAAGGGCAAGGCTAAGATGGATATTTAACCATCGTGCAATAGATTAGTATGTTTGTATGTATTATTACATTATGAACAACGAATGATGTAATCGGTTATAAACCTGGGAAGGATTATACTTTGATTATAATAAGAAGATAGTAATTACATTCATTTGGTTGTATTTCAATGGAATGATTGTATAGATATTAATATAGTGGAGCACCATATGTCGGGTTGGAAGATACCCAAATTTGAGGGCGTCACAGGTTGGTATCAAAGCATTAGGTTATAAAACTTAAGGGGGGAAGAACCTTAGGCTAATAATCTCGTAAGGAAGGTAAAGTCCGAAGAAAGAAATTCGAGTTGAATGAATTAATAAAGTATTGAGAAAACTTAGTACTGAAAGATTTAAAAGATGAAAAGTAACCTTAAAATTAATTAAATGTGATTTGTGCTTATACTATTGTGTATTATGTACTAATCAACTTGTTATGTGCTATTGTAGATGTCGATTGATAGAATGATGTATAGACACATTCACATTGTGAGTGAAGAGTCAGTGAACCAAGTTGAAATTGTACCAATATTAAGTGGAGAGTGCAGATTAGTTATCTTAGAAGACTCAGACATTGAGGAGTACATCTCTGAGGAGGAATACTCTGAGGAGACGATGGAGTTAGCATCATATCTTAATGAGATGCTTGATATGAAGGAGAAGTGGAGGTAACATTGATTAATACGGTGGTACCTACTCAGGAGCCAACACCTCCGGATGCAATGAGATCATTGTATCTGGATGTGTTGGATAGGAATGTGCATCTGCACTGCGTAGTGCAGAACCGGTGAGGAGATAACACCTACTATGAGGCGAAGGAATCTGCAAAGGCGGATTTTGAGTCAGAGCAAAATGAGAAAGTGCTTATGACAGATAAGGCACGTGACTATAAGGAAGAGGCCGTAGAGCTTCGAAAGAAACTGGTTGAAAAAGATAAGAAAATAGCTAGGATGTCATACATCCACGAATGTGCCCATGAGGATTTCAAGCTGAAAATTACTTGTTATTCCATTGAGTCCGGGCAGACTCGACATACCATTAGTCGAGATATTGTGTCGATATTGGCAAATCAAAAATATGAGAATGCCGTTCGACAGTGTTAGTAGATCGTTAGATCTTTTTGTATAGAAGTAGTGACGTAAAACCCTCTTTTGTATAATTAAAGGGTAGTCTTTTTGTAAATCCCAATTTTTGTAGAAGGCAATCGCGGGATAGTATGTAATAGCTTTTTGGCTAAGGGAACATGATGTAAATAGTTTTGACTATGAAGGCATATTAATATAATGAAGTTTTTATTTAATGTGCTTGTTGTGGTATGAGTGGTTGTTGTTGTTTGAGAATGATAACCAAATTAAATAGATAATAACGAAACTTTATTTATTTAATCAGAATTATACCGCCAAGAAGGAGACAACGTAACCAAGAGGCCGAGTCTCATAATGAGAATCAGGGGGGGTCCTAATAACCCTATGCAAGAGTTCGTTAATTTATTAACGGTTGCATTTAACCAAGTTGGGGGTGGGATTCCTGTAGCTCTTGGGGTAGTAAGAACAACTACCTTTAAGGAATTTAAAGTGTGGGTCCTCCTGAGTTCCGAAGAACGACGGACCCATTAGAAGCCCATACATGGGTAAAAGAAATTGAAAAGGCGTTTGTGATAACAAACGTAGGTGAGGCGCAGAAGACTTCTTTTGCGACTTACATGATGAAGGGAGAAGCCAACTACTGTTGTGAGGCTCACCAGGGTGGGGCTAGAACCGAAGCTGTTACGTGGGAACAGTTTAAGAAGGTCTTCTTCGAGAACTACTTCCCTACTAGCATGCAGGGTAGGATGGAGATTAAGTTTTTAGAACTTAAGCAGGGGGATATGATAGTTCCCTAGTATGCTGCCAAATTCAATGAATTGGCGAGGTTTGCTCCACATCAGGTAGATACGGAAGAGAGAAAGGCGCGTAGGTTTGAACAGGGCTTAAAACCCTGACTCTACAGTAGAATATCGGTTTTTCAGAGTGCCTCCTATGGGACTATTCTGGAAAAAGTGATTATAGATGAAGGTGGTGGTGAGGCATTGTCTCAGTACCACAAAGAGTGGAAGAATAAGAGTAGGTTGGAAGGAGGTAGTAAGTGCTGAAGTTGCTAGTGGAAGCAGCAACTTGCCTAAGAGAAAGAGTTTTAACCCTAGGAATACTGGGGTAAAGCAAGGAGATCCCAAGCGTAGGACGGAAGCATGCAAGACATGCGAAAAGACTCACATGGGAGTCTGCTTAAAGGGAAAATTAGTCTGCTACAACTGTGGGCAGGAGGGGCATTTGTCACCCAACTGTCCTAACCCTAAAAAGAACCAAGGGTGTTTTATTTGTGGGTTATTAGACCACATGGCAAGAAATTGCCCGAAGAAAGGTTTAGAGGGAAATAAGGGTTTTGGTAGTGGTAAATTAGCCATTACTAGACCAACACCATCAGTGGGTAGACCCTCAGCCTGTACGTTTAATATGACTGTCCAAGATTCGGTTGCATAAACAGATGTGGTAGCAGGTATCATTTTAATGACCAGAATGATACCTGCTAACTCATAAAATAATACGTTTTCTTATCATTTTATGCATTAAATCATTTAATCATTTAATCAGTCTTATGTTGAGAAAACGTATTATTTTATGAGTTAATTGAGAGAGAATTCAGAGAGAATTTCAGAGAAATAGAGAGAAGCAGTGTGAATTATTTTGGTATTTTAGAAGAACGTGAAAGTCAGAGATATTGTTTTAAGGGTAATCTCTTCAACCCAATTGTTAATTACGTTATTAAAGTTTTTATGAATATGGCTTTCAAAATTCTGTAAAGTCTCTGTAAATTGGAAAATTGTATTGTTTAGGTGGATATATGTGAAAATATATTAGTATAACATGTTTTACTATGTATTATAGATTTCCATATCATCAGTTTCATAATATTCTAACGTATATTATTGCTTCAAAAGTTACAAAGTATAGAATATGGCCATATGGCCCTTATATGTAAATTTAATATGTCAAACATAAATTATTTCGTAAAATTCACACTTGTATATAATTATGCATGTTAAAATGAAGAAAACAAACCTTGAATGGATGGATTTGGTGTTATAACGAATCCGTAGTATTAATTTTATGTTTTATGTTCAAAACCTTCAAGAACATCATGAACAGTGAAATTACATGTTTTAATTCTGTAATTAAGTGTTTTAATTGGTTAAAATCACTCTATAAAGGTTGGGTAATGATTATGTACGAATTCTAGTATGTGGGTAAGTTTAATTTGATGAAATTAATGACCATGTAATGATAATTTCGCCTGATTCTGTGTTCTTCGCGAACTGGAAATTTAGAAACTGGAGTTCCGCGCCAGCATGACTCTACTCTAAGCCTAAGTCCCACGCCATGCATGCGATTACCGCCATAGCTCCGCATGATGCCACCACGCCATAATACCACTGCATGTGCTAAATATAAGTCTCAAAGTCATGGCCTTGGGAATAAGCTAACAATGGGCGCCAAAATGCCACTTAGCATAATGGTCCAGAACTGAGTTTTTAAATGCTCAAGTCTAGCAATGTGTTAGTAACTTAATCTAATGATCATAAAAACATGTTAGACATATAATGAGGTGTTAAAATAAATTCTTAACATGTCAATAGCACATTTATGTATGAATTGAATGATTAAATGCATAGTTGACTTATTGTTCATGAAGTGTAAATTATGTGACAATGAGTGTAGTAGTTGACTAAGTCGAGTTAGACAAAAAGAATGAACTTACGATAATTAGTACGTTATAATTAACTGGTATTGTGAACGTAAATGATATGTAGGATTTAAATCAAGGAACGAGTATAATTAACGTGTAATCTACGCACGAGGCAAGTTTCCTAAACCTACTCGTTATCTTTATATGAGCTTATAAGTTGTCTCTTTACTTCGAGCAAATTCTCGTTATTATTGATCAAGTACTTTTTATTATATTAAAAACCTTGTATAGGGGATTACTTATGCGTTAGCGTTAAGATATTGTGCACAGTATGGTACTAAGGGCTGATCCTCCTAAGTACGAGAAGAAGATTCCATAGTCTAATGACTGTTAAAGGTTTCAAGTATAAACACTTGACAACCTAGGACATAGTTCAAGGTCTTATAACCCTCAGAAGTTCTTTTGTCTCTTACTATTCATTCTTGATTCAAAAGCTGATTTTCCTATTTCACAAGTCTTTGATTTACTCGCATGTTATTTATTCATTTGTTATATTGTTATACTTGTGGGCAATCGTGCTCACTCTTGCGTAATAATAGCATTGCAGTTAAGAACGAAAGATCAGACGAGCCTTCTACTAGTAAAGGCAAGTGTAAGGTTAACAAATGAGGAAGATTTGTTGTTCTTATGTATTTATTTTTAGACTTGATGTTATTAAGACTTGTTATTGTTTATGATTCCGCACATATGTTTAAGGTTAGAGTGACCTGGGATGGTATTTTTATTCAGTTGATGTAACCCCATAAGGGGAGATTTATTTATTAGTTATATCTATTGCATGGTTTGCATTTATTTATGGGTAGATAGATAGATGATATTTGTACAATGAACATAAAATCCTGTGGAAATGGAAGTACCAGATTTGGGGGTGTCACAGATAATATGATTGTGCACAATACATAGTATGAAGGGCTGATCACTTGGATATGAGGAAAGATGGTTCATAGTCTTTTGACTGTTAAAGGTTACAGTAGAAATACTTGTAAACCTAGAACATAGTTCGTGGTCTTGTGACCCTCAGTATGTACATTCGAATTCAACATCTATTATTTAATTTAGAGAAATAATTATCTCATTGATTTCACAAGTTCTTAATTTATTGACGATCTATTCTAGTAAGGGACTTTCTATTCAGTTGAAGAATAATCATTTATTTCTTTCATAATTCAATTGTTATTTCAATATACTTGTGGGCAAACTGATTGCTCACCATTGCATAATCATTTTAGCTAAGGTCGAGGAATCTGAGAAGTCTTCTTCGAGCAAAGTTAAGAGCAAGATGAAGGAGTAGATAACCTCTAGTTTATATGTTTTTATAATGAGTTATGTAATGGATTTAATTACATTTCCGTAATTGTGATGTAATAAAGGTTAGATGACCTGAGATATGTTTTTTAGGTAAACTTTTAATAAGGATTATTATATATGATGTTATTATCTTAATTAATGGGTAGTTTAGATGTTGTATGTGATGGATCGTGAGTATTGAATGTGTGGGTTGAGGTAACCGGATTTTGGGGCTCCACAGGTGGGGAAACCTTAGGTAATAGCCTTTTAGGAAATCGAAAATATAGTAAATGATGAAACTCTTATCGAGTTCTAAGAAATGAATTAAGGAAATTCATTAAAGATAAATAATAAAATGACTTATGTGATTACTTATTGATAATAGACTTATGTTTTCACGAGTAGTAATTAAAACTTAAAATTATGGTGGCGGGATGACAGAGATAAGTGAACCCAGTCAAATTAGGGAGAAGGAGACCCGGTATGACACCCCCAAAATAGGTATACATCACCCAATCTGAGTCGCCAAATACATGGTACATAATACAACTACAACTTGATTATACAACTGTCGTGTAATATACGACAAAACATAGCTGAGAGTTTAACATGAATATTGTCTTCTAGACAATATTCAAACTCAAATTCAATCTCATTACAATTATTATCACACTATTTCACATAATAGTGAGGACTACTAAAACAACCATCTGGACCATCAATCCATTCCCCGACTAGTCCCAGCTATATTCTCATTTCTTGAAGAGAACAGTGAAAGAAAAGGGTGAGCTCAACTAGCCCAGTAAGAAATATTATGACTAAGATAATGCAGAATAAATTATCGTTAGCCTTCAATAGTATAACAACTGATAGAATACAATAGACAAGTTTTAGATCAATAACTGCAACGGAATAAGCAATCCATTAGAAGAGTCAAGTAGAGCATGATATCTACTATCTTCCATGATTTAAAAGTTTACCATCAATTTTATCGCTGAGACTCAGCTTAATAAATAATCCACATCACTGAATTATCCATGCACTGCGGGCCAAGGATATTTATTAGTATCACGACCACGAATTATCCATGTACTACGGGCTAAGGATATTTGTGTTTTCACCAATGGTCATGAACATGCCAAACAACAATTCATCTTTGCACCCTTGGCCGAAGAGAACGCATGGTCATGATCATACCAATAGCTGTCGCTGAGACTCAGCTCAATAAATAATCCACATCACTTGTAACATTACAGGTTATGATTATACCGAATAATCCCTGTTCATAATCATACGAATCAATAGTCCATCTATGCACTACGGCCAAAGATGACTTTCATCACAATATAAGCATGAGGATGATGACAATGATATAAGAATTCAATTAAATGAAAACAAGGATAAATTTTAAAGATCTATAATTTAATTTATCCAGAATTCAATAATATCCAAATTGTCAACATGATACTGCTTTCTGGAGTAAAATTCACGAATAATATTGTATCAAAAATGATTTGGACAGAAACGAAATCAATTTTTATCATGAATAATACCCCGAGTGAATAGTACTCGAGTGAATAGTATCCTATGAATAGTACTTCGTGAATTGTACTTCGGGAATAGTACTATTTGAATAGTACCCCGTGAACAATACTCCGGCATGAAAAGCTTAACATTTAACAAGAATGTTCAAAAAATATCCTTGTGAAACGATACTTGATGAAGCGCAAATTTCAAGGATATTCTACTATTTTCACGAAGTATAGAAGCAATACTTTAACAAAATGAGTGTAAAATTCGAAATCTGAAATGAAATAATATTACTTACATACTATAAAGTATGGAAGGAAATATTATTTCATATGGATATTGAACAAAAATAATATCCCTTACGAATACAAAAGAAATAATACCCCTTACCTTAGTAGAAGGCTGAATACTGCAATAGTGAAGTAGCAAAATAATCTTCTTTTTTTTTTTATAGCTTCTCTCTCTATAATTGCTCTTGTGACTTGTGAGTCTTAGTGAATTGGTGAGAATGAAAGAAGAATGAGCTTCTATTTATAGAAAAATATAGTTTTGATAATTTCACGTTTTGGGGCTCGAAATATTACAGTATAATACCTTCATCTTTTCCTTCATTTTTAATTTAGTCTTGCAAGTATTATCAAACTTGCACCACCTCCCCTAATAGTACATGCATGTGAATCAATAGTACATTCATGTGAATCAATAGTTCTATACATGTGAAAAAAATAGTTACAGTATAGTACCTTCATCTATACCTCTATTTTTAATTTAGTCATGCAAGTATTATCAATCTTGCACCACCTCCCCTAATAGTATATGCATGTGAATCAATAGTATATACATGTGAACAAATAGTTATATGCATGTGAACTAATAGAAATTAATTGCTCATTTATTCGATTAATTACCCAATTGGTCAATTTAACCTCCAAAAATTAATTATTATCGAAGATATTATCGATTTCCACCAACACTAATAATCCCAACACAATGGAAATATTTTAAAAACATTTATTCATCAATAATATAACTTGCAATATTAACAACCAGATCATTCCCAGGAAAGAGGGGGCTTTCCGATAAGGATTTCTCCCTATTTACGCATAATTAGGTGACCAAACCCCTTTCCCCGACAGAACTTTCTAGACATAATCAATATTGCAAATAATAATATGAATAACTTTATCGTCTCAATTATTGATTTAAAAATATAAAATATTATGCAGAGGATACTGTGAAAATAATTGAATCAATAATATAAGAGATATTTGCAACAATTACTATAGCAATAATTGAGTATAACTGAGTGACTTCTCACGTAAGCATCAATAATCAATACCGTGTGCTACTATGCAACCACGCCAGCATATTCTTTTTTACCACACAGTATTTCAACAGTTTAATGGTAAAACTTTAGCCGTTATTTTTATAAAAAGATATTTCTATTGTTTTCTAACTACGATAATACTTCTGTTGTGGGGTTCACCAATGATTGTGCTGTCGTACGAATATTCCCTGTTAAAACGAATATTCCCCGACCAAACGAATATTTTATATCAACTTGCTTACTTTACAAAATTTTCACATATCCCCCTTAACTTTAATCTTTTATCAATTTAACTATTTACTAAATAGAATAATAATTATAAGAAAATTGAATACTTTCATTTCATAAAATTTGGGGTCTTACAATCTCCCCTCCTTATGAAATTTCGTCCTCAAAATTTACGTACGTACCTGGTATGCCGAAGAGGTGAGGATACCTCGTCAGATTTTAACTCTTGGGGTATAACCTTTGAGCGTAGAATATATTCCTTCTTATCCAACATTTTAACTGGTATCTCCTCATAAGTTAAATCTTCTGCTATCTCGTCTAGTTGTAATTCAATAGTGTGGTCTGGGTCGTCCACATAATTACGTAACATCGAGACGTGAAAAACGTTATGAACACGCGACATACTTAGCGGTAAAGCGAGTCTATAGGCCACAGTTCCTACTTGATTAAGTTTTTCAAATGGACCAATTAAATCGAGGGTTGATATTTCCTTTCTTCATCGATTCTTGCTTCTAGAATAACACCTTCTTACACCTTCTTCTTCACATTCATCAGCTTTGAGTCTGTAGCTTGAGCGGCTTTAACTTTATCGATTAAAGTTGATTCTACTCGTATATTCACTATCTTCACGTAGGTTCTTGGAATCTTTAACATTATCTCTATCTTTTGTAAGTCGTACGGAATGGGTCTTTGTGTTAACAATATCGCACTCGTAAACGCATACGATCTTCCACTCAATGCATCTGCTACCACGTTCGCTTTTCTAGGATGGCATTGAATGGTATTATCGTAATCTTTCAACAGCTCGAGCCAACGTCTTCTACACGAGTTATGTTAGTTCTGAGTGAAGAAATATTTGAGGATTTTAGAAATGGGTTTTTTACTGGGGTCAATACAAAATTCGATTTCACGCTCTGGGGTAGGCCAGGAAGTTCTTTGGGGTATACGTCAGGAAATTTATTAATGATAGAAATATCATTCAAAACTGTGACTCTCATCCAAGACTTGGATAGCACGTCACATTGATACCTATCAACTTGCCACCGTTATTCACGGCTTCCCCTACGGAAAGTCTGGCTTCGGTGCATTCCAAGACTTGGAAGTCATCGGAGAAAGGTTCGGGGCTCTTTACTTATGGCTTAATATGACAATGATTGACTTTAGTGGTTTGGTTACTTGAATTCGCATAACATGTTGGTTAGGAAGGTTAACAACCTTACGAAAACAATTAATTTTAGCATGATGAGTAGTTAACCAGTCGATTCCTAAAATCACATCAAATGCAAGTATTTTCAAAGAGATGAGATCGATAGGTAACGTGAGGGTGCTGATTTGAATCAAATAAGATTTATAAATAGTGGATGTAACGAAGGTTTCTCCTAATAGAGTTTCAACTAATAAATCAAAGTCTAACTCTCTAGGGTTAAATTTAAACATTGAGCGCAAATAGGAGAAATAAAAGAGTGGGTAGAATCGGTATCGAATAAGGTATCGACTTCACAAGAGTTTATGATTAACTTACCCGTGATAACTTCGTTCAGGTTCCTCAATAATCGCTCTCACTTAAACTACCAAATTTGACTTGTCTGGGACATCCTTTGGCATCACCATCTCAGCTGGACTTGACTTCACTACACTAAAAAATCGATCTAGGTGACCTTCTCTTCTTTAATCGAAACACGTTTTGGGTTGCTGCGTACAGTTTGGACGGACGTGTCCCTCCTGTCTGCATTTGAAACATACGATCGATGGTTGTTCTCCTTCCTTGGAAACGGGTGCTAGTGCTGCTGTCTTTCCATCATTATCAAACCTTCTCTTCTTGAAGTTGTTCTCACTTAGTTCACCTTTCCTATTATATTGGCCATGATTACCACCGAAGTGGTTACAATTTCTAGCATGATAATTTCCTCCACGATGGTTATCGTTGTTCCGATGGCCGTTGCAACTGGTACGATTATTATCGTGTTGTTGGTTGTTGCCTTTTGGTTGAGCTGACTCATTATTGCGCTCCACTAACTAAGCCCTATTCACAATATCCAAATATAAACAAAGTTTGTGAGAAATGAGGTATTGACGTATTTCGGGTTTCAAACCTCTTAGAAACATTCGCGTTATTCGCTTCTCATTATCAACCAAATGGGATGCAAATTGGGACAACTCGGAAAACTTAGCTTCGTACTGCGACACAGTCATATTGTTTTGCTCCAGCTTGATGAATTCCATCTCCTTCATGTGACAGATACTTTCGGGAAAGTACTTGTCATTGAACAGTTCTTGAAACTTCTCCCAAGACATCTTTAGTGCGGCAGGTTGAGTACGTTTTACAGATTCCCACCAATGATCTATCTCTTCTCGCAACATAAAGGTGGCAAAGGGAACCTTTTGCTCCGTTGAGCATTCCAAGACATCAAATATCTTGGTGATCTGCTTTATCCACGTCTCTGCCTTAAGTGGTTCTGGCTTTCCCAAAAACTCTGGTAGTCCCAGCTCCTTGAACTGCTTAGCGGTGACCAGCCATGAGTTTCTAGTGTTTACACCTGCATTTTGAATAGGAGTCTCTCTCGTTTGGTTTTGCATAAATTCTAGAAAGTTCATAAATACCATTGTTCGTCATTTAGTCGGTGTTGTTGTTAACACGAGGATTATTGCCTTCCTGATGCACATTATCTTGGTTATTGATCGTCGGTGATTCAACGGTCTCATATGCTTCATTGCTTATCTAAATATTTTCAGATGCCATTCTCAAACACTGTCACAAAACAAGGGTTATTTGACATGCCACATATTATCTGAAAGTTGTATGCACACAAGCCAATCATGTTTGATGATAAAGCATATATTTTGTAACAATCTTATTCATTTATTAATAAAAAGTATTAATTTATTAAAGGCTTTTAATTATCTACATGATGCTGTTTTATAATATGTGATAAACCCATAGTTTTAAGCAATGCTTTTAGAATAATGATGATGATCATTCTAATGAGATCTAAATTCTTAGAAAGCTTAAAACTAAAATAGTTCCCAATCGTTGGATTACTAAATTGGGGATTAGTGAATCCGGATAGATTGAGTACATCGTTAACTGCTCATTGGATGAGGATGATTGATCTCATGATCATTTGTGTGGAGACACTAAAGCAAGTATGTAGGTGCTTATTAGAGAATAAGTTCACTTTGAATGTGGCTAGCTAAGGAATACCTAATGGAGTTTTATTTGCTGTCAATAGGAATTCTGTAGTGATAGTAGTCTGAAGTAATCCTTGGACTTGAGATCATCATAGTATCTTGTGTATGATGAGTTATACTTTGACTTATTCTTAAGACCCCTTAGGGTATATCAAAGGGTATGCTTGGGTATAATAAGTTGTACATGGAGATAATATATGATCAATAAAGAATCTACCACTTCTAATAAAGAAGAAATGTCCTATGTGATTCGATAAATGACAACCCAAAGAGTCCTTGGCCAAAGAGAATGAAATTAGAAAGGAGTTTCTAATTTGCATTATTTGGAGTTGTGCATTTAAGGATCAAAATACATATAATTAAATAAAATAAGACTTGGCGGTAATTCCATGTCTTATATTTAATTGGGACATTGTATGGTGGAAGGATTGAATTATCTGTAACTATTTACTCAAAGGTTCTTTAATGATTAATGTTGAAATCTATATTATCCGGAAAGTCGTTGATGATTAGGAGGCTTATCCTATTGTAGAATAAATATTATTTATTTAAATAAATTAATTGTTTAATTTATTTATTTAAATAAGATTAGAATTATTCTAATTGATTTATTCACAACCTAGGTTTAATATGGAGAACCTAAAGGGTCACACCCATAAAAGGAAGAATAATTATTTAAGAAGTTAATGGCATAATCGTAATAATATAAAGTTATGTATATTTAATTTAATCTATGGTGATAGAATAAATTAAATAGCTTAATATTATTATTTAATATTTTAGAAATATTAAATATAAATTAATAAGAGGAGTCTTATTAATATTATTACAATTATTATTATTTTAATTTCTAAAAGAGTTTAGGAATTAATTTAATATAAGTACTCTCATTTATTCCTAATAAGATTAGGAGGTTAAATTAATTAAAAGAGTTTAATTAATTATCCCTAATAAGATTAGGGAGCTTAATTAATTAAAAGAATTTAATTAATTAAATAAATCCCAATTCCTTAATTATTAAGGTGGGTTGCCCACATCTATAAATAAGAGGAGTCTTATTATGGGTGGTGGGGTTGTTGACTTTTCAACATACAACGTAATAATTTCAATTTGTTGGGAGAGTACACTTTTTCTATAGAGATAGAAAAACTAGGGTTTAATGAACCACCCTTCTTCTTGAATTTTCTTCTTCCTTGGTGGATCACCTCTGAGGCCAAATATTTGGGTGGCTAACGTTGATCAAAGGAAGGAACCAAACCCGGTGGATTCAAGATTGAACGCGAAAGGATTTGGAGGTGAACTTGTACTGAGGGAAGCTCGATCTTCAAGGTATGATTTATTCTTTATCTTTTCGTTTAATTAATAATTGTGCATAAAGGGTGATCCGGGTTTATGGTTTGTAAATTTTAAACTCGATTTTACACGCTTAGCATTTTTTATGCAATTTGATTACAAGTGATATGAATTTTACAAACCTAACGATGGTATCGAGCCAAACCTTTATCACGAATTATTAATTGTTCAAATTTGATATGTATATTGATATGTGTTTAGAACAATTTAATTGGGCATAATTTTATTGTATAAAATTTTTATAAAAAAAAAAAAAAAAAAAAAATACGGCGTGTTTCTGAAATGGTAATGCACGTGAGAAAAAAAAAAAAACACGTGGGCAATCGAGGGATTATATGATATATGTATCATATATCATATATATATATATATATATATATATATATATATATATATATATATATATAGAATTCTTTGGGCGTGTTGGAAAAGAAGTGCATGCGAAATCGAGTTAACAAAAAAAAAGTGGCGATTTTTTTTTTTTCAAAGGTTTCGATATTAAAACATATATTATATATATATATATATATATATACGGTTAATATAATATATATATATATATATATTATTTTATAATTAAAATAAAAGTTTATTTTAATTTTAAAATAAAAGTTTATTTTAATATTAAAATATAAAGTTTATTTTAATTTTAAAATTAAATTTCATGCTTAACTAATTAGAGTTGGAATTGGATTCCATGATAACTAATTGGAGTTGAAATTGGATTTTATTTTTTCCTTAAATAAAGGAGTTTATTTAGATATGAAATAGGATTTCATATTATTCTAAATAAAAGAGTTTATTTGTGAATAGAAAAGAAAATCCATGTTTCCTTAAATAAAGGAGTTTATTTAAATATGAAATAAGATTTCATATTATTCAAAATAAAGGTGTTTATTTGTGAATAGGAAAGAATATCCGTGTTTCCTTTAATAAAAGATTTTTTTACATGGAATTGGATTCCATAATTAATTAAAATAAAAGAGTTTATTTTAATTAAAGATTTTTATATATATGGAATTGGATTCCATAATTAATTAAAATAAAGGAGTTTATTTTAATTAAAGATTTTGATTAAAATAAAATAGTTTATTTTATTCAAAATTAGATAAATTAAAATAAAATAGTTTTATTTTGATTTAAATTTGGATTAAAATAAAGGAGTTTATTTTGATTCAAAAATAGATTTTATACTAAATAAATTTGCCCATTAAATGATATCAATATATATATTAAATATTTATTATTCATAAGATGAATGTTATTTATTGATGCATATGGAAATGTGTATGATAATAAATGGGATTGATTATGGACTATTGACCATATGATTGGATTTTATTTTAGTTGGATGCATGAATGTATGGGTTTTATTAAATGGGGTCTGCATGTACCTCGCCTTCTCTAATTTTTCTTAATGTAAATTCTATTTCCTCCTATGTACTTCCCTCGATCACGATCAAGGTTTCTATTTAATTTAAATAGTTTTGTAATAGGAATAGTTAGAATTAATTTTGAAAAATTGGAGATCAAGGAGCAAGGAGGCGTTTGAAGACTTCGTTTGTAATGGAGCCCGGGTTTAAATGTAATAGTTATATTTAAATATTATTTCTTGCACCCCTAGGGTTTGACCTTTTGGTTCACTTGGTGGCTCTAGTGAACCAAACTAGAATAAAAGTCCATAATCAATCCGGGTAGAATATAGTATTCTATATGTGCATGCTTATATTATATATATATATATATTATGCAAACATGCTTGCATGTTCATTAATATAATAGCGCGTATTTTATATATATATATGTAAATGCCGCTAAAACAAGATGAGACAAATTAATAACAAACCCCTCAAAATTTTATATTAAGTCCTAAGCGTTCAAAAATATTTGGAATATCGAATTAAGCCTTCTAGCAGCATGATAAAATTAATAGAGTATTAAATATTTAATATGAGTTTGTTGTGTCACCACAAGGCAAGTATTAAGTATTTAAGATGTTAATTTATCACATTTGATTCTTATAAAGAAAATTGAACAATATTGTTTTGTTGTGTCACCACAAGGATGATATTTTTCTTTTTTGAATATATGGAGTGCTAGGTTGGACTTAACTTGGATAATTTTGATTCGGATGTGCCACCACTTGATCAAAATAATCTAAGAGGCAAAATACAAGGAGTTGCATAGTTGATGTAATTGACAAAAGTTGTCTACCTATTTATTTATATATAGTTTGTTGTGTCACCACAAGGCTATATACATTTGAAATGGGATCCTTATTCTCACTAGCAAATCTTTAATTAGTTTTTGCCGAACTATATAATTGAGGGTAATATAGTTTGAAGAAAATAGTGGGAGATACCAACTTAAAACAAGACCTAATTTATTTTGGTAATTAATAAAAGAATGTATGTTAAAATATTGTTAATTACAAAATTCATTTACAGAATTTTACAATGTCTAAAATTACTATCACTGCGAAGCATATTAGATGCTAAATTAACCACACCGAATTAAACGGATTGGTTAAGGAATTTGAGAATAGTTCTCATACCTGAAAAGCTATCTTATGTCCTTATCGCCTATCCCGCAATGGTTGCGCAGATGATGCCTCTGAGGAAGAGATTGCTACTTTTAGAAAGTTGCAAAATGATGCACATGATTAGCTCAATGCATCATGCTTTCGTATCCATGAGTAACAAGCTTCAAATCGACTGAAACTATGGATACTTCTACTATACTCCCGCACGTCAAGTAGTTGATGGTGAGGAAAGTAGGGGCCGATAGATATTAGATATCTAAGGAGCTCTTCCGATCTAGAATGGCCAATGGCACTATAGTACGACAAAAGTTCTTAACATAATCAATTTGATTGATCAATTAGACAACACGTTTTGTCATGGATGGAGAGTTGAGCCAAGATTTGATCTTGCACTCACTCCGGACTCCTTTCACAATTGTTGTGAATTTTTCATATGAACAAGCTAGATATCGACCTCATTGATTTGCTTAACATGTTGAAAAATGTTGAGAGTCACTTTCCAACCAAAAAGACCAAGTCTTACTTGGTAGGGGCAAAAGGATCTTCCGAAAAGAAGAACGATTCAAAGAAGGTAAATAGAAAGGCATAAACAAAGGATAATAAGAACAAAACCGATATGGATAGCAAAGGAGTTTGCTTCCACCGCAATAAGCTTCGGACAATTTGGAAAGAAATGCGAGAAGCATCTTGCGAGAGGCTAACCAAAGAAGCTTAGTGAAGTTTCTATTTAAATCGATTTTGTTCATGATTGAAATAAATTTTTCTTTAAGTCACGGTTCTACTTGGGTATTGGATACCGACTTTGGTTATCATAAATATAGATTTATGAAGGACCAAGCGAAGTAGAAAGTTAAACAAATATAAGTAATCCTATGTGTGGGAAATGAAGCAAAGGTTCTTTGCATTAGCCATAGAAACTTATAGTTTAGCAATCCCTACGAACAAAATCTGTTAAGTCAATAAGTTGTTATTGTATTCCGCCTCTCGTTGAAACATTATTTCCGTTTTATTGTTGGACAATAAAATTTTTGGTATTATAATTAAGAACAATTGTTGTTCTATTTATAATAATAATGTTTTGTATAGAATCGAATATTACTTAATAAATTTTGTATACTTGACTTACATGAAAATAATTTTGCATATTGAACAAATTAGTATAAGAAAAGGAGATGATCATTCAAAGAGTTGAATGTGTGTATTTGTTTGAAATATAAGTGTGAATTATTTGAAAGGTTCAAAGAATTGAAAGTGAAACAAATTGACAAAGTCTTAAGATTCTTTGATTAGATCAAGGAATAAATACTTGTGCAATAAGTTTCTAAATCATCTCAAATGGTTTTCTCATAATGGACACATCCTGATACGCAATAATTGATTGATGTATCTAAATGAAAAATCGTTCCTTGTTAGACATAGTGCAGTCCATAATGATTTTACCGACATTTCAGTATCCTTCTAGGATCATGTCCTAGAAATGGCTGCATATCTACGAAAATGGTAACCTCAAAATCCGGCCCCAAGACTCCATAAAAGTTATGGACATGGAGGATTCCTAATCTTAAGTATGTTAAGATAAGGGGTTGTCCAACTTATGTGAAAAAGGTTTCAAAGGATAAGCTTGGGATAAGATATTATAAGTGTCGATTTGTGGGACATCCTAAAGTAAGTTTAGGGTATATGTTCTATAATCCTACTTAGCAAAAGGTGTTTGTTGCGAACACGCCGCGCCTTAAGATAAAGGTGTTTATCATTGAAGGGGCTAGTGGGAGGATAATAGATCTTGAAGAGTTCAAGAACCACAAAATACTATAAGTCAAATAAGAGGAACACGTAGATGTACCTATTATACCACAAATCAATCAAATCTGAATAGTCCAAGATATACACAGGAGGTATGGATTCATCATAGATGATGATGATGAGGTACACATCATAGAAGATGATGATCCAGTTACATACGATGAGGTAAGTGTTGTAGACACTCAGAGAAATAGATTGAAGCAAGTTTCTCAAATATGGAACATTCATTTTGATGGGGCAATCAAAAGAGTTTGATTTTATCAAAAATAAGAATGAACCTAGTGTGTACAAAAGGGTCAGTGGGAGCATCGTGACATTCCTAGAACTATATGTTGATATACCACGGATAAGGAATAACATGCCAATGCTACAATCAGTAAAGATAAAGTTGTCTAAACATTCCTCCATGAATGGTTTGGGAAGAGTATCTTAATTGGGGATAAAATCTATATAGATAGATTTAAGAGGATGCTCGACTTAACCCAAGGAACGTATATTCATTTGATGCTAAAGTCGTTTAGCATGGCAAACTCCAAGAGATGTCTCATGTCGATGAGCTATGGAGTGTATCTCTCTTAATAGTCCCCACGCACTCTTGAAAAGAGAGGTCGCATGAGTGACATCATGCATGCAATGAAATGTACGAGACCGATGTTGATCGGTCCATATTATGGAGAAGTTCACTATGAGTCGGTGAAAAACATCTTAAAGTGCTTAACCTAAGACTAAGGATGTGATCATATTCATGGTGGGTCTAAATTAAAACTAGAGGGCTTAATGAGACTCAAGTTTTCGTACAGACCCAAGACGACGAGAAAAATCCACTTTAAGGTAAAGGGTTACCTTGAAGCAATTGGTGCGATGAATTGGAAAGGTTCCAAACAACAAAGAGTTCTTGGGTTTTGTGATAAAGACAAAGTATATAGCTATAAATGAAGTCGCAAGTTGATTGTTTGGATTAAAAGTTCATTACTGTAACTAGGAATAGTTCCTAAATCTCATCTTGGATCTAAACATGTGTTGTGGCACTTTTATTTGATTATTAGAATCATTGAAAGATGGGAAATCACTATAGAGATAGTGGACTCTCATGAACAACATTACATATCCATTAACTAAAGCTTATCCAACAAACAGGATAATCGTCACTTAGAGAAGAAGAGTATAAGATACCATGACGATTGGCTTTAGTGCAAGTGGGAGATTGAAAGTTGTATGCATACAAGCCAATCATGTTTGATGATAAAGCATATATTTTGTAACAATCTTATTCATTTATTAATAAAAAGTATTAATTTATTAAAGGCTTTTAATTATCTACATGATCTTTGTTTTATAATATGTGATAAACCCATAGTTTTAAGCAATGCTTTTAGAATAATGATGATGATCATTCTAATGAGATCTAAATTCTTAGAAAGCTTAAAACTAAAATAGTTCCCAATCGTTGGATTACTAAATTGGGGATTAGTGAATCCGGATAGATTGGTACATACGTTAACTTGCTCATTGGATGAGGATGATTGATCTCATGATCATTTGTGTGGAGACACTAAAGCAAGTATGTAGGTGCTTATTAGAGAATAAGTTCACTGAATGTGGCTCGCTAAGGAATACCTAATGGAGTTTTATTTGCCTGTCAATAGGAATTCTGTAGTGATAGTAGTCTGAAGTAATCCTTGGACTTGAGATCATCATAGTATCTTGTGTATGATGAGTTATACTTTGACTTATTCCTTAAGACCCTTAGGGTATATCAAAGGGTATGCTTGGGTATAATAAGTTGTACATGGAGATAATGTATGATCAATAAAGAATCTACCACTTCTAATAAAAGAAGAGAAATGTCCTATGTGATTCGATAAATGACAACCCAAAGAGTCCTTGGCGGCGAAATGAAATTAGAAAGGAGTTTCTAATTTGCATTATTTGAGTTGTGCATTTAAGGATCGAAATACATATAATTAAATAAAATAAGACTTGACGATAATTCCATGTCTTATATTTAATTGGGACATTGTATGGTGGAAGGATTGAATTGTCACGGTAACTATTTACTCAAAGGTTCTTTAATGATTAATGTTGAAATCTATATTATCCGGAAAGTCGTTGATCGTTAGGGAGGCTTATCCTATTGTAGAATAAATATTATTTATTTAAATAAATTAATTGTTTAATTTATTTATTTAAATAAGATTAGAATTGTTCTAATTGATTTATTCACAACCGGTTTAATATGGAGAACCTAAAGGGTCACACCATAAAAGGAAGAATAATTATTTAAGAAGTTAATGGCATGATCGTAATAATATATTTATGTATATTTAATTTAATCTATGGTGATAGAATAAATTAAATAGCTTAATATTATTATTTAATATTTTAGAAATATTAAATATAAATTAATAAGAGGAGTCTTATTAATATTATTACAATTATTATTATTTTAATTTCTAAAAGAGTTTAGGAATTAATTTAATATAAGTACTCTCATTTATTCCTAATAAGATTAGGAGGTTAAATTAATTAAAAGAGTTTAATTAATTATCCCTAATAAGATTAGGGAGCTTAATTAATTAAAAGAATTTAATTAATTAAATAAATCCCAATTCCTTAATTGTTAAGGTGGGTTGCCCACATCTATAAATAAGAGGAGTCTTATTATGGGTGGTGGGGGTTGTTGACTTTTTCAACATACAACGTAATAATTCCAATTTGTTGGGAGAGTACACTTTTTCTATAGAGATAGAAAAACTAGGGTTTAGCCAACCACCCTTCTTCTTGAATTTTCTTCTTCCTTGGTGGATCACCTCTAGAGGCCAAACATTTGGGTGGCTAACGTTGATCAAAGGAAGGAACCAAACCCGGTGGATTCAAGATTGAACGCGAGAGGTGAACTTGTACCTGAGGAAGCTCGATCTTCAAGGGTATGATTTATTCTTTATCTTTTCATTTAATTAATAATTGTGCATAAAGGGTGATCCGGGTTTATGGTTTGTAAATTTTAAACTCTGATTTTACACGCTTCCGCATTTTTTATGCAATTTGATTGCGCACATGAATTTTACAAACCTAACATTATCCCTATACTCTAACCGACCAATTAGATAACAAATAAACTTAGGTAGGTCATACTAGCGTAGGAATTACCCGTCTCTCCCCTCTTAGTCTTAGTCTTACATCTCAGCCAGGGATCATATCCATAAGCTTTGATACCAACTATGATGCCCCCAAAATAGGTATACATCACCCATTCTGAGTCGCCAAATACATGGTACATAATACAACTACAACTTGATTATACAACTGTCGTGTAATATACGACAAAACATAGCCGAGAGTTTAACACGAATATTGTCTTCTAGACAATATCCAAACTCAAATTCAATCTCATTACAATTATTATCACACTATTTCACATAATAATAAGGACTACTAAAACAACCATCTGGACCGTCAATCAATTCCCCGACTAGTCCCAGCTATATTCTCATTTTCTGAAGAGAACAATGAAAGAAAAGGGTGAGCTCAACTAGCCCAGTAAGAAATATTATGACTAAGATAATGCAGAATAAATTATCGTTAGCCTTCAACAGTATAACATCTGATAGAATACAATAGACAACAAGTTTCAGATCAATAACTGCAGCGGAATAAGCAATCCATTAGAAGAGTCAAGTAGAGCATGATATATACTATCTTCTATGATTTAAAAGTTTACCATCAATTTTATCGCTGAGACTCAGCTTAATAAATAATCCACATCACTGAATTATCCATGCACTACGGGCCAATGATATTCATTAGTATCATGACCACGAATTATCCATGCACTATGGGCCAAGTATATTCGTGTTTTCACCAATGGTCATGAACATGCCAAACAACAATTCATCTTTGCACCATTGGCCGAAGAGAATGCATGGTCATGATCATACCAATAACTGTCGCTGAGACTCAGCTCAATAAATAATCCACATCACTTATAATCCCCGGTCATAATCATACTAATCAACAGTCCATCTATGCACTACGACCAAAGTTGATGATAGGTATAATTTTTATATTTTGATGATAACAATTATGTTTTAAATAAATATGTAATTTTTTATTTTTCCTTATTATTTTATTTTTCATTTTTAATTGAATTAATTTTTATTGACCTTGATAAATTATATGTCAAGTGTTAAATAAATTAATTCATATAATATTCAAGGCAAGGAAACCCTATTTCTTTTCTAAACTAAAGTTTGGCAAAATATTTTTACAATAAACAAATATATACACAAACAAATATATATATATATATATATATATATAAGTGTGTGCATGTGCGTGTAATTCATGTGTGTGCGCTTAAATAATCTTATATACATATATTAAGTGTTAGGAGCATGAGCTAGCAATTTTTGTCTTACCAAAACCGTGACTTTTGTTTTGGGACAATAGAAACCAAGACTGATAAAAAGTTTTTCAAAAACCATGGTCAAAATATTAAATGAAAGGAAGTTAATTTTTGGCCTGGGCGGATTTTGTTTTTTAACCGCGTAAAAGCTTGCTTTAATCTGGACCGTTCAATTCAAAAATATATCAGTTTTCAAAATTACATTTTTGCTCCAACTTCAAAAATTCTATAAATAGGGAGTATTTCATTCACTTGGTTTTTACCAATTTAGTGAAAAGAAAATCATACTCTCCTTGCCTACATTCTCTCTAAACTTTATATCTCTTCTTACAAAAGTTCTGATTTTTTTGAAGAGAAAAAATGGTCCAAGTATTGAGATAAGTTTAATTTCTATTGAATTATTTCTTACTTGCATTATATCTATAGATATACAAATATACATTGTTCTACAAAATTTTATATATCTATATTTCATCTATTTGTCAAATAAAAAGATACTTGGGCACCGAAGCTACGGAGATACACCTTTACGGAGAGGAATTCGAATCGTACGATTCCTTATAGTCTTCAATAACCTTTTATTGACATTATTTATATAAATATCCTAAAATAGATACGACACTTGATAGCTCAAAACAACACTGAGATACTGCTCCAAAAAGAGTAGTCATTCGAACCGGATTTGAGAATCGTAGTGATCTATTGAAAATATTTATATAAATATCAATTGTGAAAATTATAAATTTTTTCATATTTAGACGTCGCAAGGCTACAAAGATACACATCTACCAAGAGGAATTGAAGCATCATTTTCCTTATAGTACTAAGTGACATTATCTATAAAAGTTCACATAATAGATAAAATATTCTTATATATTATTTGAGTTAACAAGTAATATTTGTTATATCAGTTTGTGCTTAATTGAGATTATACTTGATAAATATTGTTTAATTTGATTTATTCTTTTCTACAAGTATTGATTCATAAAAATAATTTATATAATACTTGGTATAGACTAACTAAGGAACAATTCTATATTATCCATAGAAAAACACTCTTTATTTTATAGAATTGTTAATTCTTTATAAAGTGCTTTAATATCATATACTTGCTTAAACAGAAGCATCAGTGCATCTAAACAAAGGTTCTATCTGCTTTAAAGAAGCTTATTGTTGAATACAAAAGTCCTTGAACTTTTATACTAATTTTTTCTATCTGCTTAATTGAGAAGCATTAATCTATACTTAACTCTTATCAGCTTTTTGAAGAAGCACTTTGTTGTAAACTAATTTGTAAACAGAGAAAGGATTAGAGTTAGTTTATTTTATGTACCTGTGAGAAAGACAAGTAATTCTTCGACCAAGACCAGAGTCTTAGAGAGGTCAGCAGGAAGTTGGGTCTCTAGTGTACTTGTGAGGTGAGGAAGAGGCTGTTGTTTCAAGATCAGATCATAGAATAGGACTAATCTCAAAAAGTGGTACAACTAGACTTGAGGAAGGAGCGGGGAGCTTGCTGTCCAAGATAGAATAGCTGAACAGTTGGAAGTTTGTCTATAAAACTATGTAAAGGCTTCTCCGCCTGTTAAATGAGTTATTATTACTGATAGTAATAGGATCTCAAGTTCCAAGTAGGTATTTGAGATTGGACGTAGCAACATACCAAGGGGTGTATGTTGTGAACCAATAAATCTCTGTGCATTGTGATTGAATTTTTATTATCTTGCATGCTAATTGCTAAAACTCCTAATTAATAACTAAAAATTCAAAATGGCCTAAATATATTTTTTAACTAGTAATAATCTATTCAACCCCCCCTTCTAGATTATTATTGACCTTTCAATTGGTATCAGAGCAGTGCTCTTTAACTTGTTTGTTGAGTATATACAGGCATACCTAAGAGTAGATCCATGGCCTATAATTCTACCGGTTGCGGGGAAGGACTGTCTATGTCCAGACCTCCAATATTTGATGGTACCAATTTTGCCACCTGGAAAAATTGATTCAAAATCTATGCTAAATCCCAAGGAATCAAAATTTGGTGTGCCATTGAACGAGGTGTACAAATTCCAACCAAAATTGAAGGAGAAAAGACTGTCGAGAAAGACATATATGGATTCACCACTGAAGAAGAAGAGATCATGAATATTGCATCCCGAGCGGAACAAGTGCTAAACAGTGCTTTGATTGAAAAAGAATACAAAAGAGTTAGTAACTATAAAAATGCAAAAGCAATTTGGGAAAAATTGATTGTAACCTATGAAGGTACCAATCACATAAAAAAACCAGAAAAGATGCTCTAATTCAAGAGTATGAAAGTTTCAAGTTTGAAGAAGGAGAAAAGATCATTGATATGGAAACTCGGTTTTCCAAAATCATTGATGAGCTAGAGCAATTGGGAAAAACATACACTACAAATGAGAAAAATAGAAGAATTCTCAAAGCCCTTCAATCCATTTGGAAAATGAAGGTTAAAGAAATGCAAGATCTAACCACATATCCTATGGATAATCTCATTGGAAATCTTCGTGCCCACGAAGTCGATATGTTCGTTGAAAAAGATGGATCAGACACCAATCTCAAAAAGAAAGGAATTGCTTTCAAAGCTCTTCTGGTGGATCAAGAAATGACGATGAAGAATTAAATGAATAACTCCTCAGTCTAGACAACAATGAAGTTGTTCTACTGTCCAGATAACTAAGGAGAGTAATTCAAAGCAAGGCAAGAAAATATGGCAAAGGCTTCATGAAAACAAACAACAACTTCAACAACTTCAAAGTCAAACAATTTTTCAAACCAAAGACACAAAGAGGAAATTTCAAAGCAATCAACAACTTCATAAGTACCAACCCAAATGAAAATTCAAACACATATTTTGAATGCAAGCAACCTGGACACTTCAAAAAGGATTGTCCAAAACTCGCCAACAACAAAGTTCTTGTAGCTGAAGAAGGATCGGATCTAAGTGACGAGGAAGAAACTGCCGAACAAACCGAAGAAATTGCCAATCTTTGCTTAATGGAAGATAATGACTCATCACCAAGATATGAGGTAAATTCTGAACACCAATTGCCTAGCACCTTATTTTCTTCATACACACTAGAAAATATAAATGAAGAACACTATGAATTACAAGAAGCTTATAGTCACTTATACGGAAGTAATGAATTGTTAAAAGAAGAGTTAAGAAAGATTAAGAAAAATAAATAAAAGTCTTGAAATTGAAAATGCTAATTTAATCATCACCAATGAAAGTTTAAATGAAATAAACTTAGAAAATAAAGAAGAATTAGAACAACTTAAGAAAATTAATAAAAATCTTGAAATAAAAAATTCCTCACTTATTATCTCAATTGAAAATCTTGAAATTGAAAATTCAACACTTGCTGTAATCAATGAAGATAATCAAGTACAAGATCAAGCAGTATTTGAAGAAATTAAAAATAAAAATGCAAGTTTAAAATTAAAAATAGAAAACCAAAATTCCACAATTGAAAACTTAACCAAAGAACATGAAGATTTGAATACTATAATTTATAAATTTACAAAAGGAAAGGAAAATCTTGATGTCATGTTAAATCAACCAAAATGTAGCTTTAATAAAGAAGGTTTAGGATATATTGGAGAAACAGGTGAATCAAAAGATAAAGGACTATATCACGTTAAAATTAAAGAAAAAGAAAGTCATATATCTCCCTTCACAAAATGTTCCTATTGCAATAGAAATGGTCATTCCTTCTATATGTGCAATGCTTGAAATGGAAACTATAAAGGAAAATGATTTGGGTTCCCAAAGGAACATATACTGCACCAATTATCACAAGAAGAGAATTTTATAAATAACATTATCATACTTCTCACAATCCAGTTACTAATAGAATGCTTTTCTCTACTAAAATTGATTATCCTATGTCGAGTTTTGTAAAGGAAACTTCAAATGCTCCTTATACAAAATGGAAAACTCACCCTAAGGACCCTTCAATTTAAAGGGTACCAACTTGTAAAATTAGTACATATATTGCAAGTATGTCTTGCAGCTGATATGAATAAAAGAAAATGGTATCTTGATAGTGGATTCTCTAGACATATGACTGGAGACAAATCCAAATTAAGAAATCTGCAAGCTACAGACTTTGGTGAGGTAACTTTCGGTGATAACAATAAAGGTAAAATAATTGGAGTTGGATGTGTTGGTAATAAACATATAACCATTTCCAATGTTTACTTAGTCACTGGACTCAGGTATAATCTTCTATCTATCAGTCAACTATGTGATAGTGGTTTTGAAATATCCTTTAGTACACATAACTGCTCTATTTTTGATCAAACTGGTAAATTGATCTTAGTTTGTCCTAGATATAAACGTGTATACTTGTGACTTATGTGACGCCCCCAAAATAGGTCTACACGACCCATTCTGAGTCGCCAGATATCACTCTATAAAAATCAAATACAAACTTCATTTATACAACTGTTGAACTATCGTGCAGAATACGACCACAGTTAAACTGTGAGTTTTAATACAAATATATTTAACTCTCATGGTGCAAATGGATTTTCACCCACCATGCAATAATCCACGTAGACAGATCATTTCCACAATTTAATATAGAATGAATATGAAGAATCATTCACCATGCATGTGGTAATCCACATAGACAGGTTATTCCAACAGAATAATAAATAATAGATTAACAGAAGAATTCACCATGCATGCGATAGACCGCACAGATAGGTTATTCCAATAGAATAATAAATAATGGAACCGGGTTAAATGCGTAATCCGCTTGCAGACGTGGATATTCAAATGAATAATAAAGAATGGAACCAGGTCATGCGTAATCCACACAGACAGGATATTCCAACAGAATAATAAAGAATGGAATAACAGAAGAATTCACCATGTATGCGATAGACCACACAGACAGGTTATTCCAATAGAATAATAAATAATGGAACCAGGTCATGCGTAATCCGCACAGACAGGATATTCCAACAGAATAGTAAAGAATGGAACTAGGTCATGCGTAATCCGCACAAACAGGATATTCCAACAGAATAATAAAGAATGGAATAACAGAAGAATTCACCATGCATGTGATAGACCGCACAAACATGTTATTCCAACAGAATAATAAATAATAGAACCAGGTTATGCGTAATACACACGGACAGGATATTCCAACAGAATAATAAAGAATGGAATAACAGAAGAATTTCACCATGTATGCGGTACTTCGCATAGAAAGGTTATTCAACATAATAATAAAGAATGGAATAATAGAAGAATTTCACCATGTATAAGATTACTTGATGACGAGTTATTCCAACATAATAATAAGAAATGGAATAACAATAGTTCTCTTCATGAATACTAAAGAAATAATACCCCTTACTATAATAATAATATCCCTTACACAATAATGATATCCCTACCTTAGAAAGAAACTGGATATTGGAGTAGAGATGTAGCAAACTTCTCTTCTTCTTTCTCTCTATAATAATTGCTCTCAAGCTTTAGTGAATTGGTGAGAAATGAAGGAAGAATAAGCTTTTATTGATAGGAAAATATAGTATCGATAATTGCACGTTTTGGGGCTCGAAATATTACAGTGCAATACCTTCAATTTTTCTTTCATTTTTAATTTAGTCCTGCAAGTATTATCAAACTTTCACCACCTCCCCTAATAGTAAATCATGTGAATTAATAGTTCATTCATGTGACTTAATAGTTATAATCATGTAAAGATACGAATTACAGTATATGACCTCCATCTATACCTCAATTTTTAACTTAGTCATGCAAGTATTATCAATCTTTCACCACCTCCCCTAATAGTACAAGAATGTGAATCAATAGTACACACATGTGAACAAATAGTTATAATCATGTGAATTAATAGCAATTAATTGCTCATTTATTCGATTAATTACCCGATTTCAAGGTCAATATAACCTCCAGACATCAATTATTATCGAAATAAATGTCAATTTCCACTAACACTAACAATCCCAACACAATGGAAATATTTTTCTCAAAAATTTTATTTTTGAAATTTTGAAGTTTGACTTTTTTTGAAAAAGTCAACTGTTGACTTTTTTGACCAAAAAATTAACCCCAACAAATTTTGTGTTTATAGTCTATTTCTACTAATTTCATCGTTTCGGACTCAAATATCACGCCCACGTCTCTAAATTCAACTCCGAACTCAAATTTGATTTTTAATAACATTCATCATTAATATAATAACTCACAATATTTAACAACCAGGTTGTTCCCAGGAAAGAGGGGGCTTTTCGATAAGGATTTCTCCTTATTGCCGCGCAATTAGGTGACCAAACCTCTCCTTAACAGAACTTCTTAACATTGTCAATATTGCAAATAATAATATGAATAACTTTGTCATCTCAATTATTGATTTAATAATATAACATATTATACAGATGCTACTGTAACAATAATTGAATCAATAATATGAGAGATATGATGCAACAATTACTGTAACAATAATTGAGTATAACTGAGTGACTTTTCACGTAAGTATCAATAATCAATACCGTATGCTACTATGCAACCACGCGTATTACTATACTTTTACTACCGATTATTTTATGAAAACTTTCTGACTTTGAAAAATTTTCAAATATCACCCTTAATTTTAACCTTTTATCAATTTAACCATTTACCAAAATAGAAAAATTGAATACTTTTATTTCATAAAATTTGGGATCTCACAACTTAGATGCATAATCTCATTTAGATAACATCTGTCTTGTATCTGCAAATGAGGATCCTTGGTTATGGCATTGCAGACTAGGACACATCAATATGAAACTCATAAATAACATTTCCTCTAAAGATCATGTTCGTGGTCTTCCTAAATTAAAAATTTTTAAAGACCACATCTGTGAAGCTTGCAAATTAGAAAAACAAATTCATGCATCGTATAAACCTAATTTTACTGTGTTAACCTCTCGACCCTAAGAATTATTACACATGGACCTTGTTGGACCAATCCAACACAGCATGGGTGGTGTTGTAAACATTCTAGTTTCGGTTGATGATTATTCACGATTTACATGGGTTGATTTTCTAAAATTTAAAAATGAGGCTATTAATTCTTTTTTTACCCTATGTAAAAAGATTCAAAATTAACATGGGAGTTCTATTGTTTATATTCGATCTGATCACAGAAAAGAATTTGAAAATTCTGATTTCATTATGTTCTGTGATGAGAACGGTATAAGTCATAACTTCTCTGCTCCTTATACACCTCAGTTAAACGGTGTAGTTTAAAGGAAAAATAATTCTTTGCAAGAAATGGCTAATACCATGTTAAATGAATACCGTCTTCCAAAGTATTTCTGGGCTGAAGCTGTCACATATTAAACAGAGTTTTATTAAGACCCATTTTGCTCAAAACTCCCTATAAGCTTTATTATAAAAGAACTCCAAAAATAAACTATTTTTGTGTTTTTGGGAGCAAATGTTTTATTCTAAACACCAAAGGACACTTATTAAAATTTGATCCTAAATCTGATGAAGGAATATTTCTTGGATACTCTCTTAATAGTAAAGCATACAAAGTTTTAAACAAAAGAAGTCTAGTTGTGGAAGAATCAATGAATATGACTTTTGATGAAACTCAACCTCCTCCAAAATATAAAGAATTTACTGATAATGATGTTGTCATTGAAGATATTCTCAGAAATATGGAAGAACCAAAACTAGATAATGCATCTCCACCTATTGTTGAGAATCTCCTTGAAAATCCAAACCCTCAGTTGAATGATTTGCCCAAATTGTCTCATGTTATTAAAAATCATCCTATAGAAAATGTTATTGGTAATATTGAAAAAGGAGTTATCACTAGATCACAAGGACATAATCTAGCCGGTTATTTGTCTTTCTTGTCCCAAATTGAACCTAAATTGATAAAAGATGCCTAACTAGATGAAGACTAGATAATGGCTATGCAAGACGAACTTGAAAAATTCACTAAAAAAAGTATGGGAATTAGTTCCCACAACCCGAGGATGTTTCAATCATTGGAACTCGATAGGTATTTCGAAATAAACTTGATGAAAATGGAACTGTTATTCGTAATAAAGCAAGATTAGTTGTACAAGGATATAATCAAATGGAAGGAATTGACTATGATGAAACATATGCTCCTGTTGCTAGAATTGAATCTATTCGTATGTTATTAGCATTTGCATGCCATAAGAATTTTAAACTATTTCAAATGGATGTGAAATATGCATTCTTAAATGGTGTTATAGAAGATGAAGTTTATGTTAAACAACCTCCTGGATTTGAAGATTTTAGTCATCTTAAATATGTTTATAAATTACATAAAGCTCTATATGGTTTAAAACAGGCTCACAGAGCTTGGTTTGAAAGGTTGAGTAAATTTTTATTGAAAAATGGCTTTAAACGAGGAACTACTGATACTACCTTATTTACTAAAAATAAAAATGATGATATTTTGGTAATTCAAATATATGTTGATGATATTTTTTTTGGTTCTACTAACATTACTATATGCAATGATTTTTCTGAAAGTATGAGTAAAGAATTTGAAATGAGTGAATTAAACTTCTTCCTCGGACTGCAGATCAAACAAGGAGAAAAAGGTATTCATATATCTCAGTCTAAATACTATAAAGAAATGATCAAGAAATTTGGCTTAGAATCAGCAAAACCTCTTAACACTCCTATGTCAACGATAGATAAATTAATTATAGACGAAAATGGAAAATCTGTTGACTCGAAGAAATATAGAGGAATGATCGAAAGTTTATTATATATAACTGCTAGTAGACTTGACATCATGTTTATTGTTTGTAAATGTGCCAGGTTTCAAGCTGATCCTAAAAAATCTCACCTGACCGCAGTGAAAAGGATTTTTTGATATCTTAAAGGAACTACTGAATTGGGTATATGGTATCCTAAGGATCAACCATTTAATATAGTATTCTTTTCAGACTCTAACTATGCAGGTCATCATGTCGATCGAAAAAGTACATGCCAATTCCTAGGTGGATGTTTGGTATTTTGGTTTTCTAAGAAACAAAACTCGGTATCTATTTCATCCACCGAAGCGGAATACGTTGCAGCCGCATGATGCTATGCTCAAATACTGTGGATGAAATAGACCCTTGCTGATTATAACTTCAAATTTGACCGTGTTTCAATTTTATGTGATAATACTAGTACCATAAATCTCAGCAAAAATACAATCTTGCATGCTAGGTCAAAACATATAGACATTAGGCATCATTTTTTACGTAATCATGTTAATAACAAAAGTATTAAGCTAGAACACATTGACACTGAATTAAATATAGCTGATATATTTGCTAAACCACGAAGTTCGAAAAGATTCTGCAAATTAAGAATTGAGTTAGGAATGTTAGATATTTCTTCTTAATTGTTTTATTTTTTATTTTGTTTTGTTTAAACAAATTTCCACTTAATCATTTTTTTAATAGACTATATATATATATAGTATTTTTAATAAATTTTATTAAATTAATGTATATTTTTCATTAATATATAAATATACATATAATTTCTAATTTTTTTTACCAATTTTTAGTTTCTCTTTCTCTCAATTGTATGTATTAAACTATATATATATATATATATATTTTTTAATAATTTTATTAAGCTAATTTATAAATATAAATTTTTTATATTTAAATGGAAATGGTTATTTTATCATTATTAAGGTAATGTATATTACACACACATACACACACAAACATACACAAACACACACACACACACACACACACACACACACACACACACATATATATATATATATATATATATATATATATATATATATATATTCAAGTATTAAATCTGCACCATCAATCTTTATGCATATCCAATGGTCAAACTTGTCCAAGCCGCGTCTACTCATCCAACCAATCAATTTCAACCATCAAAAGCACACGGATCATGATCCAGAACCATCCGATCAAGACTAAGCTTTGATCTCAACCATTGGATCATGTGCTAAAAAGAAACACAACTCAGACAAATTGTGAACCGTTGATCTCAATCTTTGCTAGCCCTCTACCATTTGATCCAAAAAGTAAGTCAAATTATATATACAATTTTTGCAATTTTTAATTCATTTGTTTTTCTTCCTTCTCTCTCCTCTCTTACACGTCTGGATTTTCTCTCTCATCTTCTCCGACTTCGTCTCTCTCTTTCTCCTCTCAGTTCATCTTCTCCGATTTCCTCTCTCTATCTGATCTAATTTTCCGGCGTCGGTCTATCTCCAATTTTCATTTCTTCTTCTTCTCTTAATCATGATCCTCAAATTTTTTAAAGATTGTTCTTTTGGTATGTTCAATCGATCCATTTGCGAGTCTTAAGCCAGTTAGGGTTTCGGTTAAATTTCTGTCTACTGATTTATTTTGGTTTAGATCTGAAAATGCTTGTTCTACGGTTTTTGAACACTTGCATGTGTTCTTCTTTTCATCAAAATCAAAAGATCATCAATCTTATTAAATTACTCAAAAGATCTTCTCTGTTTTAGTTTTTCAAAATTAATAATTTTTTTAAAACATCTGATGATCTATTATCTGTAAATTTTTATCAAGGGTTAGGGTTCATCAGTTGAACCCAACTGCAAAAAGTTCAAAAGACGTTTTTGTTTTGCTCTCCCAAGCCATCAAATTTCTAGGGCTTCGGTCAAAGAACAATTTCTATTTAAATTGTTCTGTTTAATTTTTTAGGGTTTCTACTTAAAATAATGTCTGAGTTAGTTTTCAAATTTATTTTTTTTTGGCCTTAACCACAAATACGTTGTTAGGATTCTCTTTAAATCTTTTGATGATCAAACTCTCTATAAAATTTTTCTGTTTCTAGTCTGTCGCAAAAGATTGCTAGTTGGGGTTTCTCTAAAATCTTTTTACAAGTCATTTTTATCTACTTCATCAGATCCCCTAAAGTTTATGGTATGTTCCACCTGCATTTTTTTTGCTTTTGTCAACTGCTACACTTATTTTTTTTAAAAAAAATTAATTTTTGATAAATTTTTTTAAACCCTAGTTTTTTAACATACCCTAATTTTTTACTTCAAATATTTTTGACATCTATTCTTTAAAAGGTTTCAACAGAAAGCATTTGTTTGTCTCTCCCAATTTTTCAATTTTTATTGTCCTCATCTTTTTTACATATTATATATCCTTATATATATATATATGTATATGTATATATATATATATATATATATATATATATATATACTATAACTCACACCTTTCTTTGAACTCATTGTTTTTCTTTAGAAATCTGTACAACGAAGAGCTTGTCATACTGCAATTGAAATATTACAGCTACCAACTCAGGTATAAACTTTCTATCTATCTATATATTCTTACTTGTGTGGATACTAATGTCCACTAGGATTTACGTTTATTTGTCTTATATATTGTGTGGATACTGAGGTCCACTGGATTAATTGCATTTATGCTATCTGCTCCTTCTTAAGATTTGCTATAAATGTAAAATCTTTCAAATTACTTGCCTCCTTGAAAACTATTTTCTGAAATGATAATTTCTTGCCGTGTTTATAAAAATGGTTTTAAATGATACATCCTTCAGGATTTAGTAATCATTCTTAAGTTTTACTGAAATCTTTTGTTCTCTGTGTTCTTCATATGAGATGTGGATTTTCTTTAATGCTCACTCTACCTTCTTAAATGACAGATTTTAAACAATGTTTATCCAACTGTTTCACTTAAATATTTTTTTACTGTTTTACTTCCTCACACCTCAGGTTATTAAATGTTTTCTTTACTTGATTATTTAGAGTGTATATTGCCTATCGCACATCATCCCTCTTCTCTCTACCTATATATTTATATATATACGCTCTTTCAAAAATGTTGCGTTTCTCTATAACTTCTCTCTTCAGCTTAATATTTTCCCCTGTATTTCCTGCATCCATACTTATCATGTCTAACTTATTTTCTTCTAAAAGAAAAACTCTTCCTCTAAATTCTGAGTTGCAATTCTCCAATGCTGTCCCTCATCTCATTACTGTAATAACCGTGAATTTTAAGTCACTATATATGTATGTACATTATTGATATTTAAAACTTTGTGTTATATAATGATTTAATATGTGACAACATATGTGAAGTGGTGCATGAATCAATAAACATATATCCTATAGTTATGGATATATACATTTATAGATTTCATTAAAAGTGAAAGCTTCGTAACCTAATTATACATTAGGTGAGACAATTAAATAACCTAAGGGTTATGATAATAAGGAAAGGTTAGTATTTGATATGTATACTAACTTAAGTGGATAATCTTGTTATTTTAAGTGACTAATAATTTTAAACCTATTTCTAGTAAACCTAATTAGGTTATGAGCTAAAGTCACATGTATAAGTAATTAAATTTCATAAGATTAGGAATGGAAATCCTAAATAAATAATTTCGTAACATATATTAAAATTGTTAGACTATGTTTATTACATGGCCCAAGACAATTAAAGGAGAAGCCCAAAAGAAATAAAATGCAAACCAATACTTAGCCCACTTGATTAAGGGTATTTTAGACTTTTGATTAATCAAATTTGTGCATTAAAATAAAAGCGAATTGGAGGAGATAATGGAGCATAGTGACCGGCCATATTAGGCCATTTAAGGAACAAAATTAAGCTAAACAAGTTCCATAAGTAGAAGTCTTACACACAAGGACATGTGTGTCATGCTCCCATTGGTGGAGAGCTTAATTAGCACCCTTAATTACATGATTAGGCTTAATTGAAAGAGATAAGGTGAAGTCTTTTTATCCACGGGACAACCAAAGTATGGGGGATAATAGTTTAATCACAACATTCATTTGCTAGACATTTTCATTTCTCTTATCATTTTCTTCTTTTTCTCCCAAGCTAGCAACATGCAAAAGAGAAAAGAGAGAGAGGGTTTGGTTTTTAGTGAGAGAGAGAGAGAGAGAGTGTGCTAGTTTGATTATGCACCCTAAGTTTATACTCTACTTTGGTAAATCAAGGAAGGTTGCCACTAAATTAAGGTATAACCTAATCTTCATCTTCATCTTCTACTTTGTTTTATAGCTTGATTTGTTAGGGTTATAAACTAATACTCAAGATACCCTAGTTCTACATATCATCATGTATGGAACTAAGTATCTTGAGTGTTAGATCAAAGGTTTAGAGGAAGGAAATGAGCATATGTTCTCCAAGGGGTGAAACCCTTGTTTTTCTTCCACTAAATCTTGTGTAACTCAAGTTTTATAACTTGGATTTGTGATCCATCGATGTGGGGTGCTGCTAGATACATGATTTATCTAGTAAACCCAAGTGGTAGAACACAAATCTAGCAAGTATTGAAGCCATGGGGGTTGTTTCCCCAAAACAGTCCACATGGAGTATTAAGGTTTTAAAAACCCTAAAAAGCTACTGTCCCTATTTTTCTTAGGACTGTTTCGGACAGTTGCAAGTCTTTTAAAAATCTGGGAAACATCACAGAGGTACCTTGAGAAGTTATCGACGTGTAGGAAAAAGAACGGACACATTTCGATTTATAGGTTGTGCGTAATGACTATTTCCGTAAAGGACTCCTACATATTAACACTCGAATATCTCAGAGTGTATACATGGGAAAAATCCAAAATATTTACAGTAGGTTCATATATGTTATGAGAGTATACCCTGAAAATTTCAGTTTTTTCTGAGCAAAACTCGATTTATGAAAAATGAAGCAAGATCCGAGTGTTTTGGGTACTTTAAAATTAGTAAATCATGTTCTAAAATTCCAGAAAAATTTGGGAATCATGGTTGGGTCATATACCGTCCAAATCCAAGAAAGAAGAATTTTGGAATCAGTTTGCTATTTTTCCTAAAAATGATGAAGTTATGAATAAAAGGAAATAAATAGTTAAATGATGTCTTAAATAAGAAAATATTATTTTAATGCTTGAATACTCTTAATATATTATATTATAACTATTTTAGGGCATTTTAAGTAATTTATAATAAAAATATTATTTATGACCTTTTATGGATATTAAATAAGAGGTTTTATAAAGGAGAACAATTAGAAATTAATTGTTTATTGATCTAAAATATTATTAAAATGTTATTATGATATTAATAATATCGAAATATGATATTGTTAAGTAAATAAAAATATTAAGATTAAAACTTTATTAAAATATTATTTAATGGTTAATAATATTTGATTTAAGCATTAATAAATGATTAAAGTATTATTAAATGATTAATAATATTAGATTAAAATATTAATCTTAGATTAAAATATTATTAAAAGATTAATAATATTAAATTAAAGTATTATCGGATGATTAAAATATTATTAAATAAATAATAATATTCGAGATTAAATAAAATGTTATTAATGTAATAACATTAGTAAAGAAATAAAATATTATTAAATGTTTAATAATATTAGTAAATGAATAAAATATTAATTCTATTTGTAAATGAATAAAAGTATTATTATTGATTAATGAAACTAAAGCAAAAGTAAGATATTATTAAAGTAATAATATTAATGAATGATTAAAATATTATTAAGGGGATTAATAATGTTAGTAATGTACTAAAATATTATTAAGATGTTAATAATATTAGTAAGTGAATAAAAGTATTATTAGTGAACTAATAATACTAAGAGGTGAATTAAATATTATCAAGATTAATAATATTAAGTGAATTAAAGGTAGTTATTATTTAATAGTAACATTATCGAAAGGGATAATATTTATAAGAACTAAATGTAATATATAATAGCTATGTGATTAAATGATCTAATGTTATGCTATGGCTAATTGAAAGATTAACTATAGATCCCTCAAAGGACGATAATTAAACTGCATAGTGGATATAATTTAATTGCATAGCCGTAACCTACAAACGAGGCAAGTTTCCTAACTCAAACTCGAGTTATTATTTTCAAAGCATGTTATTGAATAATTGTTGATGATTATTCACATCTATAATGATTATTAAAATTCGCACTTTGTGCAATTGAATTCCTATTCTATTATTATTGAACTGTGAATTAAATTAAAGTTCTTTCATTCATGAATCATTTATGAGATAGATCTATGCTAATTGTATCGACTAGATCAAGCGTGTTTAAATTTGTTAAATCAAATGTGTTTTAAAAAAGTTTGTTCTTATTAAATTGATATGATAAGAACTCTTGATCGAGAAAAGGACGAATTTGATTAAGGCATGATATCGATCTTGGGATTATTAAGTGTTTATGCATAAATCATGGGGTATGAAAGGCTGATCCCCTTGAATACCAAAACTTATTAAGAGGTCCAGTTTAAATGACTGAGAACCTTGGCAAATGTTCATGGTTATTTTAAAAGCACTCAGTACACGTTATTCAATTATTCAAATATTCAATTGTTGATTATTAATTCATGTTCCTTCACAATCTTATACTATTATTGAATATTGAAACCAAAACTTCTTTCTAGTCATGATATATCTCCCTTATATATAAACTTGCTAAGCAAATTAGTTGCTTACCCTTTCTATATCATGACATTTATTTCAGTTAAGCCTGAAGGATCCAATACGAAGGACAATGGCAAGGGCAAGATCCAGGAATAGTTTAGAATGAATATTAGCGTGACACCCCCAAATCCAGGTACTTCATTCCCACGAGATTTGGTGTTCACTTAATCAAACATTCATATCTAACTACCCAATCACAATAAAACTGGATAAATAAAACTTTTCCCATTAAAGGGTTACACAATAAAATCTCCCAGGTTATCTAACCTTTAAATACAATCATTCAAATGTAGAAATTAAATAAACATCATTAAAACCAAGTCTAAGATCATCATAATAAAAGTCTAAAGTAAAAATCACAAGTCTTCATCACTTGCACATTTTTCCCTTTCCTTTTCTAGACGAAGGTTCATCTACCTTCTCTTCTTTAGCTGCAATGAGTTTTAAAATATGCAAGAGTGAGCAAAACAATTTCTCACTGGATACAATATGAAATCAACAGGAGTATAATAATAATAACTGCCAATAATAGACTCATCAATAATGAATAGTACTCTATCATCAATAATCAGAAACTAAAATCCAAAATGTAGAATAACTATAACTGAGGGTCATAAGACCATGAACTATGTCCACAGTTGCGAGTAATCTTTCAACTCCAACTTTAACAGTCATAAGACTATAAGGACTCCTCGTACTTAGGGGGATCAGCCCTTCGTACCATGTATTATGCACAAACATTTAACGCTACGTGTAAGTTATCCCCTAATAATAATTGGGTTGTTCATCTCAGTATTTGGAGTACAAGTCCGCACCAAAGAGAGTTTGGTTTGGATAAGCTTTCAAGGGTAATTTGAAGTTCAATGATCATCAACTAGAGGACTAGTTGAATTAATAACATTATATTACAGAATAATTATAATTGAATCAACATGGTAAACCAAAATCATGCTTTAGGAATAATCTAATAGCATATACTTTGAATAACTATAACATGCCTTGCTTGAACAATATTAAGTCAAGGTTAATTAGAATTGAATACTAAGCATGCATAACAGTCTGAACGGTAAAATTTCTCGACATTAGTATAAATAATTGCGCATGCTAAACAACAAGTTAAATACAAGAATAACTTGTCAACATCAAACCAAAGTTTAGGAAGCTTGCATCATTTATAAAGTGATCGAATTGAATAAATAGTTCAACAAGATAAAGAATTAGAAAACTTGCATTACTATATTGAGAACAATAATTGATTCCAATTACAAAAGTAGAGTTAGAAAACTTGCCTTGCTCGTAGGCTAAACCAAATCAATACGAATCACAATATCCTATAAAAATATGTCATCATGACATAATTAGTCATCACCATCTTACAAACATAACTAAGTACGTTCATCATTTAAAATTGGATTTTTAATCACATAATCAAGTTATAACACAAGTTAATTGTTAATAACATACTTATTCATAGTATATAAATACTAAAATCAACATTTTACAGTCCTACTATCATCACATAACAATTCCTTAAAATTTCAAGTACAAAATCAACACCATCGAGACCATTATTCTCGCTAACTTCATGGCTGGGCGCCACGAGCTTCTACACGTGGGTCGCGCTACGACATGAGCATGGTGTTTGCAGTGATGGAACAAACATCTTCTTGATGGCGCCACGATTTACATCACGCGGCACATTATTATGACGTAAAAACTAACATCTTCTTTGTATACCATGCCATAAAAGCTATGATTTAATGAATAAAGGCGGAAAAAAGCCAATTTTGGCCTACAAGCTCATTTCTAACAGACTAAATAGCATATAATTCATACAAAAACTTTATGTAAACAAAATTCAAGAATTCCTAACATGTTTCTATCCATACAACAACATAAACAACAAATTTAGCACATTCAATTTCATTATTTTTGATAAAAACTCACTTTTTGATATTTCAATGAAAATCAACACTGTAACTTTTGTTTTCAACCAAAACCACTAATTCAAAGTGTCTTTATCAATGATTATACATACTCTAACAAATTAAACGTTCAATTTATCAACTAAACCACTAATTCACCCTTAATTTCTACTTTAAGCTAAACAATATATTTTCATAAAAACTCTCTGTAAAAACATTTTCTTCACAAATTACATATATATCATCAATTCATTGATTATAATCATATATAACCTATAAAAATAACTTTACAACAATGTTTTATCATATGAACACACATAAAATCAACAACTATATTAACACAAGAATTTTACAGAGAAATAGGAGAAGAGAAAACTAAAACTTTTAAAACTAAAAGGGTAGAAGAATACCTTGATAAAAGATGATATGGCTAATCTTTTCTACTCTCAAGCCTCCTTCTCCAATCTCTAGCCTTCTTTTCACTCTTCTTTCTTCTTTTCTTCTTCTTCTCTGAGTTTTCTTTCTTCTCTCTAACCTCTCTCCTCTAACATAGGTCTTAACCAAATAACGTATATAGATATTATATATATTAATTATATAATATAATTATAAACATAACTGATATCAGTTATATGAATTTTAAAATCAAAAGCCATAAGGTTTGTTTGGTTAACCACTAACAAAATAACCCATTAACCCTAACACCTTGTTTGGTAAAACTCAAATAAATTAAAGACTTAATAGGCCTTAGGCCTTGTTTGGCAAAACTGAATTAAAACTCCTTTAAGTTATTTTAGTAACTCCTTTATAATAAGGTTATTTGTCACACATTAATTTAATTAAATTAATCATAATAACAATTTATTAAATCACTTCATAACATAAATCAATACCACAAAATTATAATTTTCTGTATAATTATAACTTTATTTAATCAACTAACACATCCTTTTAAATTTACAAATTCCAATAAAAGAATAGTAATTCAATTAATCAAAATTCTCTAACGTAATAATTAAATTAAATTAGCAAAATAATTAATTTTCCTTAATTATTTATTTAACAAATAATTAACCACATCAATTCAAATTTGAACAATTATTTATTCAACAATAAACACATCCATTAAATATTTAAATAATTCAATAAATATTTAATATAACAATTAAAATTCTAGAATGTTACAGTTAGTTGTTATTATCTGATGGATTTTCTTATGTAAACCTTTTGTAATATGAATGGTGTGTTTAAGTTAAGGTTAAGAAGACCTTGGGACCATGTTATAAAACTTTATTATAATGAACAATGTTTGTTTATTATTTCGTAATAGTTATAGAATGCTTATGATGATGATAGATCGTGAGCACCGAATCTGAGGTTAGAGAACCTGGATTTGGGGGCGTCACAGGTTGGTATCAAAGCTGTAGGTTATAAATATTAGGAATGCGAAACCTACGTTATAACCTTAGTAGAAAACTCATATAGTTTATGTAGATGATGGGTTAAGGAGATCCATCGAGTTTCAGTTGTACTAAATAAAATATCATTTCATTTTATCAATGAATATATTTTATTGTGGTACTGATGTTGGTTTTATTTATGGTGTTTGTAGGATGTCTGAAAAACAACAGGGCAGTCACTCAGTGGAGCAAGAGTCCATTGAGCGCGAGGTCACGGAAGAACTATTAGAAGGCAGAGTGGGAGAACTAGAGGTTGAAAACCACACACTCCAGTTCATAGAAGGTCAATATAAGGATGCGGCTTATCAAGCCCAGATGGAGGTAGTCGAGCAAAAGGGATAGTTGGATGAGTCAGAGTTGCAAGTTGGGATGCTGAGGGTGCAGCTTCAGGCCTTGATTGCTGACCTTGAGGTGGAAAGGCTGGAGAGGACTAGGATGGATGAAGCATGGTATAATGCAGCTGCGAGGGTTGACCAGTTGGAAGGTGAGCTACTGGCGAAAGATACCATGATAGAGACACTAGGGCTAGCACTTGATGCAGCCTTCCAAAGCAAGAAGGGACTGAGTGTTAGGCCTCGCGTGGAGATAGGGGAGTCGAGTCGATCCGTTCAGCATAGAGTTATGGAGGGGTTGTTTCCCTAGGAGCCTGTTCACGTGACCCAGCAGGGCCACCAGTGATGATTATGCTATTGACCAGTTGTAGATAGATGCATTAGTACCCCTTTTGTGTAATATGGTTTTTATGTTGATGTACACCTCAACAAGTGTGAGGTAGTAGGTCGTTAGGTAGTATCCCTATTTGTGTTTGTAGGGGAGTATCATTTTGAGTTAATCCCATCTTTTGTGTTTAAAATGGGATAGTAACATTTTTAAAAATATACCTATATTGAACATGTGGGACACCAAAGATTGGTATATGAATATAAATGCATTATTATGTTATGTGTTTGAAAATTTAAATAGTAAATTGCCTATTTAATGTTATATGAATCCAGTAGACTGAATTGGATTTTGTTTAAAACAAACTTAACCCACTAATCAGGGAGAAAGACTTCCAAATCTTGGTAACTTAAAACTCTCACATAATGATCATCTGATTGTTTGAATACAGCAGCGTGTTACATGCTAAGTACTTATATGATAATAAAACCCGAGTAACGTGTTAGAATTTTGTTTCACTAGATAATGCCTCCCACATGTGTACTAAGGAACCAAGAGATCGAAGAGTCAGTCAATAATGCAGTGGGAGCTTAACCAAACCCAATGCAAGACTTTATCAACATGATGGCTGAAGCTATAAGGAATCAAGCTCAACTTTGTAGAAATCAAAGTGAAACCAATTAGTCAACTTTAAGGACTTCAAGGCAGTAGGACCGCTGGAGTTTAAAGGAACAGCAGACCCGATAGAGGCCCAAATGTGGATAAAGGAGATTAAGAAGGCCTTCATTATTGCTAGGGTAGCAGAAGAGCAGAAAACAATTTTTGTTACCTTCTTAATGAAGGGTGAGGCTAACTACTGGTGGGAGGCCAACCAGAACAAAGCTGGGACTGGAATCGTGACTTTGGAAGTGTTCAAGACGTTGTTCTTTGGGAACTACTTCCCTGATAGTACACAAGCGAGAATGGAGATCAAGTTTTTACAATTGAAACAGGAGAATATGTCAGTGTCAGAGTACGCTGTGAAGTTCAATGAATTGGCCAGATTCGCTCCACATCAGGTGGACACAGAGGTGAGGAAAGTAAGAAGGTTCAAAAATGGACTAAAGCCATGGATTTATAGTAAGGTAGCAGTTTTACAAATCACGTCATTCTCAACTCTGTTGGAGAAAGCTCTCATAGTGGAAGGTGGAAGCGAAGCGGTCTCAAAGTACAATTGGGAGAAGAACAAGAAGAAAGTAGAAGGTGGGAATCAGAATGTTAGCAATGGCGGTAGCAACAACAAGAAGCAGAAATGGAGCAGTAGGGGTAGTAATTTGGAGAGTCAGCAAGGAAGTGTGCAATAAAAAGAAGTCTCTGTGGAAGCTCAGGGAAAGGGTCACTCGGGAGAGTGCCTGAAGGGAAAAATGGTATGTTATACCTGTGGACAAGAAGGGCATACCTCACCCAATTGCCCTAAGGTGAAGAAGGGAGGTTGTTTTAACTGTGGTGAAGCAGGACATCGGATCAAAGATTGCCCGAGGAAGAAAAGCACGGATGGCGGAAACGGCAACAGGGGCAATAACACTAGGATAACCAGTGGAGGACCAGCCCAGCAAAACAAGCCGACAATGAGGACATTCAATATAATAGTGCAAGATGTCGTGGCATCTAGGGAGGTGGTTTCAGGTATAATTCTGATCAACGATATAAATGCCTAAGTGTTATTCTATTCGGGAGCTTCACATTCTTTTGTATCTGATGAATTTGCTCAAAGATTAAGTTTAACTCGTGAACTATTAGAACACCCAATGAATATAGAAGTAGCAAACAAAGAAATTATCCCTGTAGACTACATCCATAGGAACTGTTATGCTGATGTAAGAGGGTTTAAGCTTAACGTGGATTTGATACCGATTCGTCTTAGAGAGTTTGATGTAATCCTCGGGATGGATTGGTTATCGAATCATAGAGCGATCATTGACTGTAAGAGAAAGTGCATACACCTAAAGACTCCAAATAAGTCAAAGGTGGTATTTCATGTCAGTAAATCGCCGAGACAATCTTGTTGTCTGACGAGGATGCAAGCAAAGAAGTTGCTTAGGAAGGGTTGTATAGGTTATTTGGCTCATGTTGTGGATACCCATAGAGTCAAGGGTGAACTGGGTCAGATACCTATTGTAAGGGAATTCGTTGATGTCTTCCCAGATGAGATTCCGGGATTGCCACCAGATAGAGAGGTAGAGTTTATTATCGATTTGGCACCAGGGACATCACCGGTATCCAAAGCGCCGTATCATATGGCTCTGGTAGAAATGAAGGAACTGATGGTTCAACTACAAGAGTTGTTAGATAAGGGATACATTCGACAGAAGCGTATCACCGTGGGGAGCACCAGTCTTATTCATAAAGAAGAAGGATGGGTCATTAAGGCTTTGTATCGACTACCGAGAGTTGAACAAGGTCACCATTAAGAACAAGTACCCGTTGCCCAGGATCGACGATTTGTTTGATCAGTTAAAGGGGGCGAAATACTTTTCAAAAATTGACTTGAGGACCGGTTATCACCAACTGAAGGTGAGGCAGGAGGATGTTCCAAAGACGGCATTCAAACTCGGTATGGACACTTTGAGTTTCTGGTAATGTCTTTTGGATTCACGAATGCGCCAGCAGCATTCATGGACTTGATGAACATAGTGTTTAAATAGTATTTGGATAAGTTTGTTGTCGTGTTCATCGAGGACATTCTGGTATATTCAGAGATGGAGGAAGAACACACTGAACATCTAAGGATAGTGTTGGAGATGTTAAGGAGGGAGAAGTTGTATGCAAAGTTCTCCAAGTGTGAGTTTTGGTTGCAGAGAGTGCAGTTTTTATGTCACGTTATCGACAAGGATGTTGTTTTGGTGGATCCAGCAAAAGTAGAAGTGGTTATCAACTGGGAACACCCAAAGACGCCGATGGAAATTAGGAGTTTCTTGGGATTAGTAGGATACTATCAGAGATTCATCCAAGATTTTTCAAAGATAGCATCGCCGTTGACCAACCTTACTAGAAAGATGGTGAAGTTCATTTAGATGGAGAAATGTGAAGAGAGTTTCATGGAATTGAAGAAGAGGCTCAGTCAAACACCTGTGTTGGCTTTACCAGACAACACGGGAGGATTTGTAGTGTATAGTGATGCGTCACACAAGGGTCTTGGCTATGTACTGATGCAGCATGGCAAGGTCATTGCGTACTCTTCACGTCAGCTGAAGGACTATAAAAAGGGTTATCCGACTCATGACCTGGAGTTAGAAGCAATACTTTTTGCCTTGAAGATTTGGAGGCACTATCTGTATGGCGAGAAGTGTGAGATATATACGGATCACAAGAGTCTGAAGTATATCTTTACGCTGAAGGAGCTAAATATGAGGCGGTACGATGGCTGGCTAAATTGATTAAGGATTATGATTGTGAGATTCTGTACCATCCAGGCAAGGCAAATGTAGTGGCAGATGCCCTGAGCAGAAAAGGCAGAGAGAAGTTACTGAAGTTGACCATTCAAGAGGAATTGGTGAAAGATTTCGAACGACTTGACTTAGAGGTTAAGTATCCGATGGACACCAATGAGAAATTATTTACAGTGGCAGCGAGCCTGACTTTATTAGATAAGGTTAAAGAGGCTCAAGAGAAGGACGAAGATTGCGACAATATTAAGAAGCAGTTAGCTGAAGGGGATGAATTGAAATACAAGATTGATGGCACCGAACTGCTGAGATTCGTAGGACGAATTTGGGTACCATTAGTACCAGAACTAAGATGAGAGATTTTGAAAGAAGCGCACAATACGAGGTACTCGATACACCCGGGAAGCACAAAGATGTATCAAGATTTACGTTAACATTTTTGGTGGCCAAACATGAAGAGGGAGGTTGTAGAATACGTCAGCAGATGTCTAACTTGTCAAAGAGTCAAGGCAGAGCATCAACGACCGAGTGGATTACTACATCCTTTAGAGATTCTAGAGTGGAAATAGGAGCACATCACGATGGATTTTGTGTTGGACTTCCAGCAACACAAAAAGGACACGACGCCATATCGGTGATTGTAGATCGTCTTACGAAGTCGGCTCACTTTTTGTCGATCAAGATCAGGTATAGTTTGGACCAACTAGCCAAATTATATATCAAAGAAATTATCTAAAGACATGGCGTACCAGTATCTATTGTATCGGATAGAGATCCGCGATTCACGTCAAACTTCTGGAAGAGTCTTCAAGAAAGAATAGGGACGCAGCTACAGATGAGCACTGCGTATCATCCGCAGACCGATGGACAAAGCGAGAGACCGATTCAAACGCTTGAAGACATGCTCAGAGCTTGTGTGATGAACTTCAAGGGTAGCTGGGAGGATCATCTTCCATTAGTAGAGTTCTCATACAACAATAGCTATCACGCCAGCATTGGAATGCAGCCGTACGAAGCACTGTATTGGAGGAAATGTAGAACACCCTTATGCTAGGATGAAGTGGGTGAACGACGACTGTTGGGACCAGAACTAGTGTAACAGACCGTAGAGATCATCAAGGTGATAAGAGCCCGACTGGTAGCAGCTCAAGATCGCCAGAAGAAGTATGCAGACTTACATCGCCAGAAGAGAGATTTTGAAGTGGGAAGCTATGCATTTTTGAAAGTATCTCCCTGGAAAGGGAAGATAAGGTTTAGAAAGAAAGGTAAACTAAGTCCGAGATTTATTGGACCCTTCGAGATCTTGAGGAAGATAGACGAAGTGGCGTACAAGGTAACTCTACCTCCTGAACAAGAACATATTCATAATGTGATTCACGTGTCAGTGCTACGACCATATAAGCCTGATTACAAGCACGTGATATCGTACGAGCCAATTCAGGTCGAAAATGATTTGTCGTAAGAGGAAATTTCGGTTGAAATTTTAGATAAAAAAGAGCAAAAATTGCGAAATAAGGTTATACATTCTGTAAAAGTTCTTTGGAGGAACCACAATGCTGAAGAAGCTACGTGGGAACTCGAAGAAAAGATGAGGGAAAATTATCCACATCTTTTTGAGTAACCCTATGTGTAATTCCGGGGATAAAATTCTTATAAGGGGGGAGGATGTAATAACCATGAATTTTAAGTCACTATATATATATGTACATTATTGATATTTAAAACTTTGTGTTATATAGTGATTTAATATGTGACAACATATGTGAAGTGGTGCATGAATCAATAAACATATATACTATAGTTATGGATATATATATTTATAGATTTCATTAAAATGAAAGCTTCGTAACCTAATTATACATTAGGTGAGATAATTAAATAACCTAAGGGTTATGGTAATAAGGAAAAGTTATTATTTGATATGTATACTAACTTAAGTGGATAATCTTGTTATTTCAAGTGACTAATAAATTTAAACCTATTTCTAGTAAACCTAATTAGGTTATGAAATAAAGTCACATGTATAAGTAATTAAATTTCATAAGATTAGGAATGGAAACCCTAAATAAATAATTTGGGTAACATATATTAAAATTGTTAGAATATGTTTATTACATGGCCCAAGACAATTAAAGGAGAAGCCCAAAAGAAATAAAATACAAACCAATACTTAGCCCACTTGATTAAGGGTATTTTAGACTTTTGATTAATTAAATTTGTGCATTAAAATAAAAGAAAATTAGAGGAGATAATGGAGCATAGTTACCGGCCATATTAGGCCATTTAAGGAACAAAATTAAGATAATCAAGTTCCATAAGTAGAAGTCTTACACACAAGGAAAAGTGTGTCATGCTCCCATTGGTGGAGAGCTTAATTAACACCCTTAATTACATGATTAGGATTAATTGAAAGAGATAAGGTGAAGTCTTTTATCCATGGGACAATCAAAGTATGGGGGATAATAGTTTAATCACAACATTCATTTGCTAGACATTTTTATTTCTCTTATCATTTTCTTCTTTTTCTCCCAAGCTAGCAACATACAAGAGAGAAAAAAGAGAGAGGGTTCGGTTTTTAGTGAGAGAGAGAGAGAGGTGTGCTAGTTTGATTATGCACCCTAAGTTTATACTCTACTTTGGTAAATCAAGGAAGGTTGCCACTAAATCAAGGTATAACCTAATCTTCATCTTCTTCTTCTACTTTGTTTTATAACTTGATTTGTTGGGGTTATGAACTAATACTCAAGATACCCTAGTTCTACATATCATCATGTATGGAACTAAGTATCTTGAGTGTTAGATCAAAGGTTTAGAGGAAGGAAATGAGCATATGTTCTCCAAGGGGTGAAACCCTTGTTTTTCTTCTACTAAATCTTGTGTAACTCAAGTTTTACAACTTGAATTTGTGATCCGTCGATGGGGGTCGCTAGATACATGAGTTATCTAGTAAATCCAAGTGGTAGAACACAAATCTAGCAAGTATTGAAGCCATGGGGACTATTTTCCCCATAACAGTCCACATGGATTATTAAGGTTTAAAAAAACCCTAAAAAGATATTGTCCCCATTTTTCTTAGGACTGTTTTAGATAGTTTCAAGTCTTTTAAATATTTGGGAAAAATCACAAAGGTACCTTGAGAAGTTATCTACGTGTAGGAAAAAGAACAGACACATTTCGATTTATAGGTTGTGCATAATGGCTATTTCCGTAAAGGACTCCTAAATATTAACACCCAAATATCTCACAGTGTATAAATGGGAAAAATCCGAAATGTTTACAGTAGGTTCATATATGTTATGAGAGTATACCCTCAAAATTTTAGATTTTTCTGAGCAAAACTCGATTTATGAAAAATGAAGCAAGATACGAGTATTTTGGGCACTTTAAAATTAGTAAATCATGTTCTAAAATTCCAGAAAAATTTGGGAATCATGGTTGGGTCATATACTGTCCAAATCCAGAAAAGTAAATTTTTTGGAATCAGTTTGCTATTTTTCCTAAAAATGATGAAGTTATGAATAAAAGGAAATAAATAGTTAAATGATGTCTTAAATAAGAAAAATTTTAATGCTTGAATACTCCTAATATATTATATTATAACTATTTTAGGGCATTTTGATAATTTATAATAAGAAATATTATTTATGACCTTTTATGGATATTAAATAAGAGGTTTTATAAAGGGTGAACAATGAGAAATTAATTATTTATTGATCTAAAATATTATTAAAATGTTATTATGATATTAATAATATTAGAATATGATATTGTTAAGTAAATAAAAATATTAAGATTAAGAAATATTAATAAGAAATATTATTTATGACCTTTTATGGATACTATTGTTGAATATTGAAAGCAAAACTTCTTTCTAGTCATGATATATCTCCCTTGTATATAAACTTGCTAAGTAAATTAGTTGCTTACCCTTGCTATATCATGACATTTATTTTAGTTAAGCCTGAAGGATCCAATACGAAGGACAAAGGCAAGGGCAAGATCCAGGAATAGTTTAGAATGAATGTTAGTTGTTATTATCTGATGGATTTTCTTATGTAAACCTTTTGTAATATGAATGGTGTGTTTAAGTTAAGGTTAAGAAGACCTTGGGACCATGTTATGAAACTTTATTATAATGAACAATGTATGTTTATTATTACATAATAGTTATAGAATGCTTATGATGATGATATCGTGAGCATCGAATCTGAGGTTAGAGAACCTAAATTTGGGGGCGTCACAATTACTCCCTCTGCCCAGTCAAAATATCGGTTTTATGAGACACAACCTGTGTCCAGGAAATGTCATCACATTTCATAGCTTTCCAAAACTGTTTGATATTTTCAAAAATGTTGGGTGGGACTGTTTGGTTTCCTTCTATGATAAATCTATTTTTCCTAGTCCTTGTAGCCGAATTTTACGCTAATATGGAGTTTTCACATGACTCCTCTGGTTTATTAAAGACCATTACTACTTGCATCCAAGGACAAACTTATATCATAGATGAATTATTTCTTGTTCATGTCCTTCAGTTGCATCCTTCCACTCTTGAATTACCTAGGATTAATTCATATCTTCATCCATCTGGAATATCTGTAGAAGAATGCATGCTATTCAAGTTTAATTTGTCTATGGTAACTGATCAAATGGTACTAGCTCTTTTATTTGACTATCCATGCAAAGTTGGTCTGGAATTTCTAACTGCTGAGTGCCAATTTCTAGGCAAATTTTTGAGAAATAATTTTATGCATGTACGTGATGATCGGAAAATGTTACCCTTTGCTCTGGAAATTATCAAAAGTATGTTAAATGAATGCATGCCCTACAATCTGGCCTACTTCTTGTTGTCCTCGTTTGAATACTATTTTCAAAATAATTGTCTTGGTTTTGGTCTACTTCTCACACATATCTTCCATTGTTTGAATATTCCTATGTCTAATCTTTAGTCTCAACTAGTTCCTACCAGCAACATCGTATCTCACCTAAATCTGCCACCACGGCCTCTCATCATTTTTAAACCCCTTTGATCATGAAAATCTTGAAGCTAACATCAACATGGCTACAAAAATTGACTCCCTCAATTGTATGAACCAATTTTTGTTGCAAAATCAATCTCTCATGTTGGAAAAATTAGAAGATGTTTAGTTCTCTTTACACACAATTAAATCTGTGGTTTACTTGCTCTTAGAGAACAACAACCTATTGATGGATCCCTTCAATGTCAGTACCACTACTGACTTCACTGCTCCTGTCCCCCCACCAGCTAATCCTGAAGGAAACATTGCTGATCTGTCTCATTTCTCTCCTCTCGATCTTGATGAAATCTGACTTTGTACTAACTTAACTAACTATTTGAAAAACTGTAATCCTTAATCCCTCACCCCTCTACTACTTCACTACACTACTACTACTACTTATCTCTACTTGGTCTATATTTTTTTAACTAACTCTTTTTGCAGGTTCTCTAACATACTTGCTACAGGTTTAAACTTTTCATTTACCCCGTCACTTTTTATGATGACAAAGGGGGAGAAGAAAAATATGAATGGATTATATAAACTGCTATGAATGGATTATATAAAATATTTGAATGGATTATATATAAACTACTATGAATGGATTATATAACTACTATGAATGGAATATATAAACTGTCACGAATGGATTATATATAAAATGCTATGAATGGATTATATAAACTATTTGAAACTGCGATGAGATTGAATAATATAATATTATAAAGGTTTCACAGTTGAAGGGGGAGTTTTTCTTAAAACTAAAAATATTTTTATAATTGTCATCATCAAAAGGGGAGATTGATAGGTATAATTTTTATATTTTGATGATAATAATTATGTTTTAAATAAATATGTTATTATTTATTTTTCCTTATTATTTTATTTTCATTTTAATTGAATTAATTTTTATTGACCTTGATAAATTATATGTCAAGTGTTAAATAAATTAATTCATATAATATTCAAGGAAAGGAAACCCTATATATATATATATATATATATATATATATATATATATATATATATATATATCATGTGTGTGTATGTATTCATAATTCATGTGTGTGTGCTTAAATAATCTTATATACATATATTAAGTGTTAGCAGCATGAGCTGGCAATTTTTGTCTTACCAAAACCGTGACTTTTGTTTTGGGACAATAGAAACCAAGACTGATAAAAAGTTTTTCAAAAACCATGGTCAAAATATTAAATGCAAGGAAGTTTATTTTCGGCCTTGGCGGATTTTGTTCTTCTACCGCGTAAAAGCTTGCTTTAATATGGACCGTTCAATTCAAAAATACTTGATCAAAACCGTGCATTCAAAAATCATTTTTCAAAATTACATTTTTGCCCCAACTTCAAAAATTCTATAAATAGGGAGTATTTCATTCATTTGGTTTTTACCAATTTAGTGAAAAGAAAATCATACTCTCCTTGCCTACATTCTCTTTAAACTTTATATCTCTTCTTACAAAAGTTCTGATTATTTTTGAAGAGAAAAATTGGTCCAAGTATTGAGATAAGTTTAATTTCTGTTGAATTATTTCTTACTTGCATTATATCTATAGATATACAAATACACATTGTTATACACAATTTTATATATCTATATTTCATCTATTTGTCAAATAAAAGGATACTTGGGTGCCGCAAGACTACGGAGATACACCTCTACGGAGAGGAATTCGAACCGTACGATTCCTTATAGTCTTCAGTAACCTTTTATTGACATTATTTATATAAATATCCTAAAATAGATATGACACTTGATAGCTCAAACAACAACGAGAGATCTTGCTCCCAAAAAGAGTAGTCATCTGAACCGGATTTGAGAATCGTAGTGATCTATTGAAAATATTTATATAAATATCAATTGTGAAAATTATAAATTTTGTCATATTTAGACGTCGCAAGGCTACGGAGATACACCTCTACCAAGAGGAATTCAAACCGTACGATTCCTTATACTACTAAGTGACATTATCTATAAAAGTTCACATAATAGATAAAATATTCTTATATATTATTTGAGTTAAGAAAGTAATATTTGTTATATCAGTTTGTGCTTAACTGAGATTATACTTGATAAATATTGTTTAATTTGATTTATTCTTTTTTACAAGTATTGATTCATAAAAATAATTTATATAATACTTGGTAAAGACTAACTAATGAACAATTCTATATTATCCATAGAAAAACACTCTTTATTTTATAGAATTGTTAATTCTTTATAAGGTGCTTTAATATCATATACTTGCTTAAACAGAAGCATTAGTGGATCTAAACAAAGGTTCTATCTGCTTTAAAGAAGCTTATTGTTGAATATAAAAGTCCTTGAACTTTTATACTAATTTTTTCTATCTGCTTAATTGAGAAGCATTAATCTATACTTAACTCTTATCAGCTTTTTGAAGAAGCACTTTGTTGTAAACTAATTTGTAAACAGAGAAAGGATTAGAGTTAGTTTATTTTATGTACCTGTGAGAAAGATAAGTAATTCTTCGACCAAGACCAGAGTCTTAGAGAGGTCAGCAGGAAGTTGGGTCTCTAGTGTACTGGTGAGGTGAGGAAGAGGCTGTTGTTTCAAGATCAGATCATAGAATAAAACTAATCTCAAAAAGTGGTACAACTAGACTTGAGGAAGGAGCGGGGAGCTTGCTGTCCAAGATAGAATAGTTGAACAGTTGGAAGTTTGTCTATAAAACTTTGTAAAGGCTTCTCCGCCTGTTGAAGGAGTTTTTTTATTACTGATGGTAATAGGATCTCAAGTTCCAAGTAGGGACTTGAGACTAGACGTAGCAACATACCAAGGGGTGTATGTTGTGAACCAGATAAATCTCTGTGCATTGTGATTGAATTTTTATTATCTTGCATGCTAATTGCTAAAACTGCTAATTAATACTAAAAATTCAAAAAGGCCTAAATATATTTTTTAACATGTAATAATCTATTCAACCCCCCCCCCCTTCTAGATTATTATTGACCTTTCAATTGGTATCAGAGCAGTGCTCTTTAAATTGTTTGTTGAGTATATACATGCATACCTAAGAGTAGATCCATGGCCTATAATGCTACCGGTTGCGGGGAAGGACTGTCTATGTCCAGACCTCCACTATTTGATTGTACCAATTTTGCCACTTGGAAAAATAGATTCAAAATCTATGCCAAATCCCAAGGAATCAAAATTTGGTGTGCCATTGAACGAGGTGTACAAATTCCAACCAAAATTGAAGGAGAAAAGACTGTCGAGAAAGACATATATAAATTCACCACTAAAGAAGAAAAGATCATGAATATTGCATCCCAAGCGGAACAAGTGCTAAACAGTGCTTTGATTGAAAAACAATACAAAAGAGTTAGTAACTGTAAAAATGCAAAAGAAATTTGGGAAAAATTGATTGTAACCTATGAAGGTACCAAGCATATAAAAAAACCAGAAAAGATGCTCTAATTTAAGAGTATGAAAGTTTCAAGTTTGAAGAAGGAGCAAAGATCATTGATATGGAAACTCGATTTTCCAGAATCATTGATGAGCTAGAGCAATTGGGAAAAACATACACTAAAAATGAGAAAAACAGAAGAATTCTCAAAGCCCTTCCATCCATTTGGAAAATGAAGGTTACAGCAATAAAAAATATGTAAGATCTAACCACATATCCTATGGATAATCTAATTGGAAATCTTCATGCCCACGAAGTCGATATGTTTGTAAAAAAAGATGGATCAGACACTGATCTCAAAAAGAAAGGAATCGCTTTCAAAGCTCTTCTGGTGGATCAAGAAAGTGACGATGAAGAATTAAATGAAGAACTCCTTAGTCTAGACAACAATGAAGTTACTCTACTGTCCAGACAACTAAGAAGAGTAATTCAAAGCAAGGGAAGAAAATATGGCAAAGGCTTCATGAAAACAAACAACAACTTCAACAACTTCAAAGGCAAATAATTTTTTAAACCAAAGACGCAAGAAGGAAATTTAAAAGAAATCAACCGTTAGGTTTGTAATATTCATGAACGCAATCAAATTGCAAAAAATTAGCGGAAACGTGTAAAATCAGAGTTTAAAAAAATTTACAAACCATATACCCGGATCACCCTTTATGCATAATTATTAATTAAACGAAAAGATAAAGAATAAAATCATACCCTTGAAGATCGATCTTCCTCAGGTACAAGTTCACCTCCAAATCCTTTCGCGTTCAACTTGAATCTACCGGGGTTTTGTTCCTTCCTTTGATCAACGTTAGCCACCCATATGTTTGGCCTCTAGAGGTGATCCACCAAGGAAAAATAAAGATTCAAGAAGAAGGGGTATTGACTCAACCCTAGTTTTCTATCTCTATAGAAAAGGCGTACTCTCCCATAAATTGGAATTATTACGTTCTTGTAAAAGTCAACAACCCCCTTACCCATAATAAGACTCCTCTTATTTATAGATGTGGGCAACCCACCTTAACAATTAAGAAATTGGGTTTTATTTAATTAATTAAATTCTTTTAATTAATTAAGCTCCCTAATCTTATTAGGGATAATTAATTAAACTCCTTTAACTAATTTTTCTTCCTAATCCAATTAGGAATAAATGAGAGTACTTATATTAAATTAATTCCTAAACTCTTTCAGAAATTAAAATAATAATAATTGTAATAATATTAATAAGACTCCTCTTATTAATTTATATTTAATATTTCTAAAATATTAAATAATAAATATTAAGCTATTTAATTTATTCTATCATCATAGATTAAATTAAATATACATAACATATTATTACGATTATGCCATTAACTTCTTAAATAATTATTCTTCCTTTTATGGTGTGACCCTTTAGGTTCTCCATATTAAACCCTTGTGAATAAATCAATTAGAACAATTCTAATCTTATTTAAATAAATAAATTAAACAATTAATTTATTTAAATAAATAATATTTATTCTACATATAGGGATAAGCCTCCTAGCGATCAACGACTTTCTAGATAATATAGATTTCAACATTAATCATTAAAGAACCTTTGAGTAATAGTTCTTCCGCATAATTCAATCCTTCCACCATATAATGTCCCAATTAAATATAAGACATGGAATTCTTCACAAGTCTTATTTTATTTAATTATATGTATTTTGACTCTTAAATGCACAACATCAAATAATGCAAATTAGAAACTCCTTTCTAATTTCATTCGCCTTAACCAAGGACTCTTTGGGTTGTCATTTATCGAATCACATAGGAAATTTCTCTTCTTTTATTAGAAGTGGTAGATTCTTTTTTGATCATACATTATCTCCATGTACAACTTATTATACCCAAGCATACCCTTTGATATACCCTAAGGGTCTTAAGGAATAAGTCAAAGTATAACTCATCATACACAAGATACTATGATGATCTCAAGTCCAAGGATTACTTGTACTACTATCACTACAGGAATTCCTATTGATAGGCAAGTAAAACTCCATTAGGTATTCCTTAGCGAGCCACGTTCAATGAACTTATTCTCTAATAAGCACCTACATACTTGCTTTAGTGTCTCCACACAAATGATCATGAGATCAATCATCCTCATCCAATGAAGCGAACGTATGTATCAATCTATCCCATTCACTAATCCAATGATTGGGAACTATTTTAGTTTTAAGCTTTCTAAGAATTTAGATCTCATTAGAATGATCATCATCATTATTCTAAAAGCATTGCTTAAAACTATGGGTTTATCACATATTATAAAAAACAAGATCATATAGATAATTAAAAGCCTTTAATAAATTAATACTTTTATTAATAAATGAATAAGATTGTTACAAAGTATATGCTTTATCATCAAACATGATTGGCTTGTGTGCATATTACTTTCAATCTCCCACTTGCACTAAGCCAATCGCCATTGTATCTTATACTCTTCTTCTCTAAGTGACGATTATCCTGCTGTTGGATAAGCTTTAGTTAATGGATATGTAATGTTGTTCATGAGAGTCCACTATCTCTATAGTGATTTCCCATCTTTCAATGATTCTAATAATCAAATGAAAGTGCCACAACACATGTTTAGATCCAAGATGAGACTTAGGAACTATTCCTAGTTCTGTAATGAACTTTTAATCCAAACAATCAACTTGCAACTTCATTTATAGCTATATACTTTGTCTTTATCACTAAACCAAAGAACTCTTTCTTTGTTTGGAACCTTTCCAATTCAACGCACCACTTTATTCAAGATAACGCTTTACCTTAAAGTGGATTTTACATCATCTTGGTGCATCTCGAAAACTTGAGTCTGTTAAGCCCTCTAGTTTTAATTTAGACCCACCATGAATATGATCACATCCTTAGTGTTTGGTTAAGCACTTTAAGATGTTTTCAACGACTCATAGTGAACTTCTCCGAATATGATGATCAACATCGGTCTCGTATATTTCATTGCATACATGATAGTCACTCATGCGACCTCTCTTTTTTCGAGAGTCTGTGGGGACTATTAAGAGAGATACACTCCATAGCTCATCAACATGAGACATCTCTTGGAGTTTGCCATGCTAAACGACTTTAGCATCAAATGAATATACGTTCCTTGGGTTAAGTCAAGCATCCTCTTAAATCTGTCTATATAGATTTATATTCTCAATTAAGATACTCTTCCAAATCATTCATGGAGGAATGTTTAGACAACTTTATCTTTACTGATTGTAGCATTGGTATGTCATTCATTATCCGTAGTATATCAACATATAGTACTAGGAATGTCACGATGCTCCCACTGACCCTTTTGTACACACTAGGTTCATTCTTATTTTTGATAAAATCAAACTCTTTTGATTGCCTCATCAAAACGAATGTTCCATATTTGAGAAACTTGCTTCAATCCATTTCTCTGAGTGTCTACAACACTTACCTCATCGTATGTAACTGGATCATCATCTTCTATGATGTGTACCTCATCATCATCATCTATGATGAATCCATACCTCCCGTGTATCTTGATATTCCGCGATTTACTGATTATTGGTTGTGGTATAATAGGTCTATCTACAGGTTCCTCTTATTTGACTTATAGTATTTTGTGGTTCTTGAACTCTTCAAGATCTATTATCCTCCCACTAGCCCTTCAATGATAAACACCTTTATCTTAGAAGGCGCCGTGTTCATTGAACAAACACCTTTTGCTAAGTAGGATTATAGAACATATACCCTAAACTTACTTTAGGATGTCCCACAAATCGACACTTATAATATCTTGTCCCAAGCTTATCCTTTGAAACCTTTTCACATAAGTTGGACAAACCCTTATCTTAACATACTTAAGATTAGAATCCTCCCCATCCATAACTTTTATGGAGTCTTGGGGCGGATTTTGAGGTTACCCTTTGTAGATATGCGACCATTTCTAGGACATTACCCTAGAGGGATACTGAAATGTCGGTAAAATCATTATGGACCGCACCATGTCCAACAAGGTACGAATTTTCCTTTCAGATACATCAATCAATTATTGCGTATCAAGATGTGTCCATTATGAGAAAACCATTTGAGATGATCTAGAAACTTATTGCACAAGTATTTATTCCTTGATCTAATCAAAGAATCTTAATACTGTGTCAATTTGTTTCATTTCTGAATTCTTTGAACCTTTTCAATTAATTCACACTTGTATTTTAGCAAATACACACATTAACTCTTTGAATAATCATCTCCTTTTCTTATACTAGTTTGTTCAATTTTCAAAATTATTTTCACGTAAGTCAAGTATATAAAATCCATTAAAGTAATATTCGATTCTATACAAAAACATTATTATTATTATAAATAGAACAACAATTGTTCTTAAATATAATACTAAAGATTTCATTGTCCAACAATAAAATGGAAATAATATTTTTAACAAGAACTGGAATACAATAACAACTTATTGACTTAATAGATTTGCCTGTAGGCATTGCTAAACTATAAGTTTCTATGGCTAATATGGCAACCTTTGCTACATTTCCATACATAGGATTACTTATCTTTGTTTAACTTTCTACTTACCTTGGTCCCTTCATAAATCTATATTTATGATAACCAAAGTCGGTATCCAATACCCAAGTAGAACCTTGACTTAAAGAAAAATTTATTTCAATCATGAACAAAAACTGTATTGTAACCGAAACTTCACTAAGCTTCTTTGGTTAGCCTCTACAAGATGCTTCTCGCAGCTTCTTTCCGATGTCCGGGCTTATTGCGGTGGAAGCAAACTCCTTTGCTATCCGTGACGATTTTGTTCTTATTATCCTTTGTTTACGCCTTTACATTTACCTTCTTTGAATCGTTCTTCTTTTAGGAAGATCCTTTGGCCCCTACCAAGATAAGACTTCGGTCTTTCTTGGTTGGAAAGTGACTCTCAACATTTTTCAACATGATAAGCAAATCATCGAGGTCGTATATCTAGCTTGTTCATATGAAAAATTCACAACAATTGTGAAAGGAGTCTAGAGTGAGTGCAAGATCAAATCTTGGCTCAAATCTCCATCCATGACAAAACCCGTTGTCCTAATTGATCAATCAAATTGATTATCATTAGGACATGTGTCTGTACTGTAGTGCCTTCGGTCATTCTAGATCGAAAGAGCTCCTTTGATATCTGATATCTATCAGTCCTACTTTCCTCGCCATCAACTACTTGATGTGCAGGAATATAGTAGGAGCATCCATAGTTTTATGCTGACGCTGAAGCTCGTTACTCATGGATGTGAGCATGATGCATTGAGCCAACTGTGCATCATCTTTCCACTTTCTAAAAGTAGCAATCTCTTCCTCAGAGGCATTGTCTGCAACCATTGCAGGGATAGGCGTATTAAGGACATAAGATAGCTTTTTCACTATGAGAACTATTCTCAAATTCCTTAACCAATCCGCTTTAATTAGGTCCGGTTAATTTAGCATCTAATATGCTACTGCAGATGATAGTAATTTTAGACATTGTAAAATTACGTAAATGAATTTGTAATTAACAACATTTTAACATACATTCTTTTATTAATTACCAAAATAATTTAGGTCTTGTTTTAAATTGGTATCTCCCACTATTTTCTTCAAACTATATTACCTCACTTATATAGTTCGGCAAAATCTAATTAAAGATTTGCTAGTGAGAATAAGGATCCCATTTCAAATGTATATAGCCTTGTGGTGACACAACAAACTATATATAAATAAATAGGTAGACAACTTTTGTCAATTACATCAACTATCTGACTCCTTTTCTTTTGCCTCTTAGATTATTTTGATCAAGTGGTGGCATATCCGAATCAAAATTATCCAAGTTAAGTCCGACCTAGCACTCCATATATTCAAAAAAGAAAATATCATCCTTGTGGTGACACAACAAAATAATATTGTTCAATTTTCTTTATAAGCATCAAATGTGATAAATTAACATCTTAAATACTTAATACTTGCCTTGTGGTGACACAACAAAATCATATTAAATATTTAATACTCTATTAATTTTATCATGCTTTAGAAAGCGACGTTCGATATTCCAAATATCTTTGAACGCTTAGGACTTAATATAAAAATTGAGGGGTTTGTTATTAATTTGTCTCATCATGTTTAGCGAGCATGCACATATATATATAAAATACGTGTCATATTAATTAACATGCGAAGCATGTTTGCATAATATATAATATATATAGTATAAACATGCACATATAGAATACTATATTCTACCCGAATTGATTATGGACTTTTATTCTAGTTTGGTTCACTAGAGCCACCAAGTGAACCAAAAGGTCAAACCCTAGGGGTGCAAGAAATAATATTTAAATATAACTATTACATTTAAACCCTGGGCTCCATTACAAACGGGTCTTCAAGCGCTCTTGCTCCTTGATCTCGAATTTTTAAAATTAATTCTAACTATTTCTATTACAAAACTATTTAAAATAAATAGAAACCTTGATCGTGATCAGGGAAGTACATAGGAGGAGATAGAATTTACATTAAGAAAAAATAGAGAAGAAGGCAATCTGTGAACCCCATTTAATAAAACCCATACATTCATGCATCCAACTAAAATAAAATCCAATCATATTGGTCAATAGTCCATAATCAATCCCATTTATTATCATACACATCATCATATGCATCAATAAATAACATTCATCTTATGAATAATAAACATTTAATATATATATTGATATCATTTAATGGGTAAATTTAGTTAGTATAAAATCTAATTTTTGAATCAAAATAAACTCCTTTATTTTAATCCAAATTTAAATCAAAATAAAACTATTTTATTTTAATTTATCCAATTTTGAATAAAATAAACTATTTTATTTTAATCAAAATCTTTAATCAAAATAAACTCCTTTATTTTAATTAATTATGGAATCCAATTCCATGTAAAAAAACAATTATTAAAGGAAACATGGATTCTTTTCCTATTCACAAATAAACTCCTTTATTTTGAATAATATGAAATCTTATTTCATATTTAAATAAACTCCTTTATTTAAGGAAACATGGATTCTCTTTCCTATTCACAAATAAACTCTTTTATTTTGAATAATATGATATCTTATTTCATGTCTAAATAAACTCCTTTATTTAAGGAAAAATAGAATCCAATTTCAACTCCAATTAGTTATCATGAAATCCAATTCCAACTCTAATTAGTTAGCATGAAATTTAATTTTAAAATTAAAATAAACTACTTTATTTTAATATTAAAATAAACCTTTTATTTAAAGATTAAAATAAAACTTTTATTTTAATTATAAAATTATTAAAATATATATTATATATATATATAAATATATATATAATATTACGGTAATATATATATTTTATATATAATATAAATTACGTTATATATATATATTATGAATCCGTTCAGCACTTGAACCCTTTTTTTTTCAAGCCTGCATCCTTTAACTTTTTCAAAACCGTGGATATCAACTTGCTTTCCGTGTATAACAAATTTCCGTGAAGCATGATTATAATCAAATCATTTTGCTGCCATTTTTTTTTATTGTTAGATTGTGCACGGAAATCAACAAGATTCAGAAATTATATTTATATATATACAAAAACCGTAACTTACTTTTGCCAAGTCATCACGTGGATCAAGACTCAGTTATCCAGCTGATTTTTTTTATTTTTTTTTTTAAAAAAAAAAATTATACAATAAAAAATATGCCCAATAAAATTGTTCTAAACACATATCAATATACAAATTAAATCTGAACAATTAATAATTTGCATAAAGGTTTAGCTCTGATGCCACTGTTAGGTTTGTAATATTCATGAACGCAATCAAATTGCAAAAATTAAGCGAAACGTAAAAATCGAGTTTAAAAAATTTACAAACCATATACCCGATCACCCTTTATGCATAATTATTAATTAAACGAAAAGATAAAGAATAAAATCATACCCTTGAAGATCGAGCTTCCTCAGGTACAAGTTCACCTCTAAATCCTTTCGCGTTCAACTTGAATCTACCGGGGTTTTGTTCCTTCCTTTGATCAACGTTAGCCACCCATATGTTTGGCCTCTGAGGTGATCCACCAGGAAAAATAAAGATTCAAGAAGAAGGGTATTGACTCAACCCTAGTTTTCTATCTCTATAGAAAAGGCGTACTCTCCCACAAATTGGAATTATTACGTACTTGTAAAAGTCAACAACCCCCTTACCCATAATAAGACTCCTCTTATTTATAGATGTGGGCAACCCACCTTAACAATTAAGGAATTGGGTTTTATTTAATTAATTAAATTCTTTTAATTAATTAAGCTCCCTAATCTTATTAGGGATAATTAATTAAACTCCTTTAACTAATTTTTCTTCCTAATCCAATTAGGAATAAATGAGAAATACTTATATTAAATTAATTCCTAAACTCTTTCAAAATTAAAATAATAATAATTGTAATAATATTAATAAGACTCTCTTATTAATTTATATTTAATATTTCTAAAATATTAAATAATAAATATTAAGCTATTTAATTTATTCTATCATCATAGATTAAATTAAATATACATAACATATTATTACGATTATGCCATTAACTTCTTAAATAATTATTCTTCCTTTTATGGTGTGACCCTTTAGGTTCTCCATATTAAACCTAGTTGTGAATAAATCAATTAGAACAATTCTAATCTTATTTAAATAAATAAATTAAACAATTAATTTATTTAAATAAATAATATTTATTCTACAATAGGGATAAGCCTCCCCTAGCGATCAACGACTTTCCGAGATAATATAGATTTCAACATTAATCATTAAAGAACCTTTGAGTAAATAGTTACCAGTCTAATTCAATCCTTCCACCATATAATGTCCCAATTAAATATAAGACATGGAATTCTTTGTCAAGTCTTATTTTATTTAATTATATGTATTTTGACTCTTAAATGCACAACACCAAATAATGCAAATTAGAAACTCCTTTCTAATTTCATTACATCTTAACCAAGGACTCTTTGGGTTGTCATTTATCGAATCACATAGGACATTTCTCTTCTTTTATTAGAAGTGGTAGATTCTTTTTGATTATACATTATCTCCATGTATAACTTATTATACCCAAGCATACCCTTTGATATACCCTAAGGGTCTTAAGGAATAAGTCAAAGTATAACTCATCATACACAAGATACTATGATGATCTCAAGTCCAAGGATTACTTGTACTACTATCACTACAGAATTCCTATTGATAGAGCAAGTAAACTCCATTAGGTATTCCTTAGTGAGCCACGTTCGATGAACTTATTCTCTAATAAGCACCTACATACTTGCTTTAGTGTCTCCACAAAAATGATCATGAGATCAATCATCCTCATCCAATGAGCAAGCAACGTATGTACCAATCTATCCGGATTCACTAATCCCCAATTTAGTAATCCAATGATTGGGAACTATTTTAGTTTTATGCTTTCTAAGAATTTAGATCTCATTAGAATGATCATCATCATTATTCTAAAAGCATTGCTTAAAACTATGGGTTTATCACATATTATAAAAACAGCATCATGTAGATAATTAAAAGCCTTTAATAAATTAATACTTTTATTAATAAATGAATAAGATTGTTACAAAGTATATGCTTTATCATCAAACATGATTGGCTTGTGTGCATATTACTTTCATCAACAACTTCAGAAGTACCAACCCAAATGAAAATTCAAACACATGTTTTGAATGCAAGCAGCCTGGACACTTCAACAAGGATTGTCCAAAACTAGCCAACAACAAAGTTCTTGTAGCTGAAGAAGGATGGGATCTAAGTGACAAGGAAGAAACTGCCAAACAAACTGAAGAAATTGCCAATCTCTACTTAATTGCAAATAATGACTCATCACCAAGATCTGAGGTAAATTCTGAACATCAATTGCTTAGCACCTCAATTTCTTCATACACACTAGAAAATATAAATGAAGAACACTATGAATTACAAGAAGCTTATAGTCACTTATACGGAAGTAATGAATTGTTAAAAGAAGAGTTATAAAGATTAAGAAAAATAAATAAAAGTCTTGAAATTGAAAATGCTAATTTAATCATCTCCAATAAAAGTTTAAATGAAATAAACTTAGAAAATAAAGAAGAATTAGAACAACTTAAGAAAATTAATAAAAATCTTGAAATAGAAAATTCCTCACTTATTATCCCAATTGAAAATCTTGAAATTGAAAATTCAACACTTGCTGTAATCAATGAAGATAATCAAGTACAAGATCAAGTAGTAAATGATGAAACTCTTATCGAGTTCTAAGAAATGAAATAAGGAAATTCATTGAAGATAAATAATAAAATGACTTATGTGATTACTTGTTGATAATAGACTTATGTTTTCATGAGTAGTAATTAAAACTTAAAATTGTGGTGGTGGGATGACTGAGATAGGTGAACCTAGTCAGATTAGGGAGGAGAAGACCAAATGTGATGCCCCCAAAATAGGTATACATCACCCATTTTGAGTCACCAAATACATGGTACAGAATACAACTACAACCTGATTATACAACTGTCGTGTAATATATGACAAAACATAGCTGAGAGTTTAACACGAATATTGTCTTCTACACAATATCCAAACTCAAATTCAATCTAATTACAATTATTATCACATTATTTCACATAATAGTGAGGACTACTAAAACAACCATCTGGACCGTCAATCCATTCCCCGACTAGTCCCAGCTATATTCTCATTTCCTGAATAGAAAATGAAAGAAAAGGGTGAGCTCAACTAGCCCAGTAAGAAATATTATGACTAAGATAATGCAGAATAAATTATCGTTAGCCTTCAACAGTATAACAACTGATAAAATATAATAGATAACAAGTTTTAGATCAATAACTGCAACGGAATAAGCAATCCATTATAAGAGTTAAGTAGAGCATGATATCTACCATCTTCTATGATTTAAAAGTTTACCATCAATTTTATCGCTGAGACTCAGCTTAATAAATAATCCACATCACTGAATTATCCATGCACTACGGGCCAAGGATATTCATTAGTATCACGACCATGAATTATCCATTCACTACGGGCCAAGGATATTCGTGTTTTCACCAATGGTCATGAACATGCCAAACAACAATTCATCTTTGCACTCTTGGCTGAAGAGAACGCATGTTCATGATCATACCAATAACTGTCGCTGAGACTCAACTCAATAAATAATCCACATCACTTATAACATCACAGGTCATGATTATACCGAATAATCTCTGGTCATAATCATACTAATCAATATTCCATCTATGCACTACAACCAAAGATGACTTTCATCATAATATAAGCATGAGGATGATGACAATGATATAAAAATTTAAGTAAATGAAAGCAAGAATAAATTTTAAAGATTTATAATTTAATTTATCCAGAATTCAATAATATCCAAATAGTCACCATGATACTGCTTTGTGGAGTAAAATTCAAGAATAATATTGTATCAACAATGAATTGGACAGAAAAGAAATTAATTTTTGTCATGAATAATACCCCAGGTGAATAGTACCTGAGTGAATAGTACCCCATGAATGTACTTCATGAATAGTACTTCAGAAATAGTACTCTTTGAATAATACCCCGTGAATAATACTCCGGCATGAAAATCTTAACATTTAACAAGAATGTTCAAAAAATATCCTTGTGAAATGATACTGGATGAAGCGCAAATTTTAAGGATATTCTACTAATTTCACGGAGTATAGAAGCAATACTTTAACAAAATGAGTGTAGAATTCGGAATCTGCAACGAAATAATATTACTTACATACTACAGGTATGGAAGAAAATATTATTTTATATGGATATTGAAAAAATAATATCCCTTACACGAATCTGAAAAGAAATAATACCCTTACCTCGTTAGAAAGGTCAAATCTTTGCAATAGTGAAGTAGCAGAATACTCTTATTCTTTTTCTCTATAGCTTCTCTCTCTATAATTGCTCTTGTAACTTGTGAGTCTTAGTGAATTAGTGATAATGAAAGAAGAATGAGCTTCCATTTATAGGAAAATATAGTTTCGATAATTACAAGTTTTTGAAATGCAGTCTTTGGTATGTCCTCATCCCGTACTTTTAGTTGATGATATCCCGTCCGTAGGTCGTTCTTCGAGAAACATTTCGCTCCTTTTAGTTGATCAAATAAGTCATCTATCCTCGATAGTGGATATCTTTTTTTAATCATTACTCAGCTCAATTCTCGATAATCGATACAGAGCCTCTTCGATTCGTCCTTTTTATTAACTAATAACACTGGTGCTCCCCAAGGAGACACACTCGGTCGAATGTAACCTTTATCCAATAACTCTTGAAGTTTTATCATCAATTCTTTCATTTCTACTGGCGCCATACGATATGGAGCTTTCGAAATTGGTGCCGTTCCCGGTGCTAAATCTATTATGAATTCGATTTCTCTGTCTGGCGGAAGGCCAGACAGATCATCCGGAAGCACATCCTGAAATTCACTCACTACGGGTATATCTTTAATCTATACTCCCTTTTTCTGAGTATCCACAATGTAAGCTAAATAACCTACACATCCTTTCTTTAACAATTTCTTGGCCTGCATCATCGTAACGCAACACGATTGCTTAAGCGATGAACTACCATAAAAAACTACCTTAGACTTACTCGGAGTCTGAAGGTTCACACATTTGTTCTGACAGTCAATTACTGCTGCATGGTTATTTAACCAATCCATCCCCAGTATTACGTTGAATTCTCCTAATCTAATAGGAATCAAGTCTACGCTCAGTTCATGTTCTCTAATGTTTGCGCAATAATTTTGATAGACGTATTCTACAGGGATTATTTCCTTATTCGCAACTTCTATGTTCAAAGGATCTTCTAAACGTTCTCGGGGTGTACTAAGTTTATTAGCAAATTCTTCAGATACAAACAAATAGGGGGCACCTAAATTGAATAATACATAAGCATTTATATTATTGATTGGGATTATACTTGACACCACGCCCTTTGCAGCTACGGCGTCTTGGATGGTCATGTTAAAGGTTTGAGTGGTAAATCGGTTGGGTTACGCAGGTCCACCAATTATTAACTTACTTCCTCCTCCCTGGCTTCCGCTAGCTCCACCCTTTCCTTTCTTCGGGCAATCCTTTATCTGGTGCTTTGTCATTGATAAGTGGGATTTATACCTACTTATTGGATATCAATTCATGAGAACTATGGCCATCTCCAATACACTTTAGTGTGTTTTTAGTTGCATTTTGTTTTGTTTTGCATTGCATGTACTAAGAACTCCTTTGGAGTGAAAGTGCAAGAAATGGCATAGCTTGGCGATGGTAAATGGCATGAGGCTAATGGAAGCATGACGCAAGGAACAATTAGAGATATGCAACTGAGCATGGATGAAGGAAGAGGGATTAGCATCTGGACACAGAAGCAATAGCAGCAGCAGAGCACAAAATTCAAAATGCGAAGCCATGCAGCTACATGAAGCTTGAACTTCATATGCTATCGCTAAATCACCCTGACCGAAAGCAGATTTTGAACAACGCGCACCCGCGTTATGATTACAAAGGAACCTCGCGCGCCCGCGCGCGATATCTGCAGTTGTTAATTAATTTTATTTTAATTATTAAATTGGAAGTGTTTTAGTTGGTATAAATGATTATGGTTGGCACCAGACATATCTATATTTAGTTTTTACGTGTTTTTTATAAGAGAACTAGGGTTTTACACTTTGAGAGAATTCCAATGTGAAGCCAAGTATAGTCTTATTATCTTCTACTTCTTCTTAGGATTTTAATCATTGTGGATCAACTACTTTTATGTTGCTGGATATTAGTGAGGATTTGAATGTTACGTTTGGATTATAATCAGCAATTGGGTTTGATCGATTCTATCTTCTCTCTTTCAATTGTTTATTTATTTTCCATGTATTGCTTTGATCCCATAATCTCTTTTAGTTCAGTCATGAACTAAACTCTATTATGGGATTCTAACGGATTTTAATATGTAGTCTAATTGATTGCTTGATTGCTGGACTATTTGCGTATCGTGAGGAATTTCTATTATGGTTGTTTTGAATGTATGAATGATTGATCACCATTCATTTTATGTACTTCTATGGAGTTGAAAAATAACATGCAAGTATGGTTGTAATCATGATATCATGCGTATATGGGGCTGTTTACTTAGCTTTGTATTTCGTGAACCAGATAGAAATATACTGTTTCACCGTATGAGTTATATTGCTTGTGCTTAAATTTAATATGGCTGCAATTTCACAGAAATATAGTGAGGTTGGTTTTATTGATGATTACATGATGTCTATTGTATGTGGATGTTATGAAAGTAGGTCATAATACATTGAAAAATAGTTATGTCTACATTCGTTCTCTTGGCTAATTTCCTGTGATACGTGAATAATCTTTCATGACGACGGTAATTAGATGAACTATTAAATGAAGTTAGGATCCCATTATTTCCAGATTTGATTTTATTACATTAATATTCTTCTTTTAGTTATTAATTGAGTTTAGAGTAATTAACTATTATAAGCATTCGTTTATGCATATACAAATAGTGATTTAGTTGACGCATAATAGTTTAATTTAGAATCCTTTCTCCGTGGATCGATACTCGACTTACTCTGTATTGCTTGTTGACACATGTATGCTTGCATGAGTTAGAGCTCTTTTGTTAAAACTAAAAAAGAGGCAACAAGTTTTTGGCGCCGTTGCCGGGAGGGAAAGGTGTATAAATTTTTATTATTATCCTCACTTTTAAGCTATATTATATAACTTAAGCAAATCTAATCTTATCTCAATTCTATTTTTGTTTTTGTTTTGGTTTCAGGTACTTGTACAATTTTTATGCACACATGATCATCCAACTCAGAATTGATACCAGCACAGGATAATATTAACAGGAGAGGTTGGAAAGCGAGAGTGCGAAGAAATTTACAAGCATAGTTAGAGGGTACTATATCTAATATTGTAGAAGGACAAAGAGAAGAGAAAAGAGAGGAGCACAGGGCTCTGAGAGATTATTCCATGCCTAATATTAATGGACTTCAGTCGAGCATAGTCAGACCAGCGATAGCAGCTAATACATTCGAGATAAAACTGGGCACTATTCAGATGGTGCAGATTTCAATACAGTTTGGGGGTGCTGTATTACAGATGATCCTAATGAGCACCTGTTGAGTTTCATCGAGATATGTGACACATTCAGATATAATGGGGTGACGGAGGACGCTATTAGACTTAGGCTATTTCCGTTCTTATTGAGGGATAAAGCAAGAAGTTGGCTTCATTCTTTGCCTTTAGGATCAATCACTACATGGGAGGACCTAGCTCAGAAGTTCTTAGCCAAGTTCTTCCCAATGGCTAAGACTGCAAAGATGAGGACAACAATCTCCCAATTTGAGTAACAACAGGGTGAATCCTTATACGAAGCATGGGAGAGATATAAAGAGATGCTAAGGAAGTGTCCGCACCATGGTATGCCAGATTGGATGGTGATCAACACATTCTATAATGGATTGGGATGGCAGTCTAGGCCGATTGTAGATGCAGCTACAGGAGGAGCATTATGGGTAAAGAGCTATGACAAGGCCTATAACCTTATTGAAACAATGGCAGCAAATGATTTTCAGAACCCTACAGCTAGGATGCCACAACCCAAGGTTGCAGGTTTGTTGGAAGTGGATGTTATTACTCAGTTGTCAGCACAGATGGCAGTTATGGCGAAGAAAATAGATTCATTGGCAGAGAGCAAAGCAAAAATAGTTGCCTTCGTATATGAGATTTGTGCAGGTTCACACTCGACAGATCAATGTGCTATCAGCGCGGAGTTGGTACAGCATGTGAGCAATTACAGGAAAGACCAAGGACAGTTTCAGAACATGTATAACTCCAACAACCGCAATCATCCTAACTTCAGTTGGTCGAATAATAGAGGAAATCAACAAAATCAGTTTCAGCCAAATCATCAATTTCAGTCAAACCAAATAAGTGATAACGATTTACACTAAGACCACCTTTTCCACGGGACTCAAATTAGCACCTCAAAGAAGAAAAGAAATCAAAATGGAGGAGATAATGATGAAATACATGGCAAACACAGAGGTAATGATCAAAAGCCAAGCAGTATCTATTAAAAATCTGGAAACTCAAATGGGGCAAATGGCGAACATGCTTAACAACAGGCCCCAGGGTTCATTGCCAAGTAATACAGAAGCAAATCCATGAAGAGAAGGGAAGGAACAGTGTTAGGTTATAACACTCAGGTCTGGGAAGTAGTATGCAGAAAATTCATCAGGCGTGACCGCGCCTGGTTTACATGACGCGCGGCCGTGCGATTCTGAGAAGTTGGCTGAGCAGAAAGAAAATTATGAGGGTTCTGAGTTGCAGCAAGTAGAGAAGGATAAAACAGGTTCAGTTGAGAAGCCCGTGAGTATAGTACCACTAGTTCACCCTCCGGTTCCGTATCCACAGAGATTGAATAAGTAGAGGGAAGACAAGCAGTTCAGTAAATTTTTGGAGGTCTTTAAAAAGCTGTAGATCAACATACCTTTCGCGGAGGCATTGGAACAGATGCCAAGTTATGCAAAGTTCATGAAGGGTATATTGTCAAGGAAGAGGAGATTATAAGAGTTTGAGACAGTAGCCTTGACAGAGGAATGCAGTGCAGTGCTTTAGCGTAAACTACCTTCAAAGCTAAAAGATCTGGGCAGTTTCACAATTCCATGTACGATTAGAAAGATGAGCTTCGATAAATGTCTATGTGATCTTGGGGTAGGTATCAATTTGATGCCCTTGTCAATATTCAACTAGTTGGGATTGCCGGCTCCAAGGCCGATAAATATTTCTTTGTAGCTAGCTGACAGATCAATCACGTATCCACGGGGAATAGTTGAAGATGTACTGGTAAAAGTGGATAAATTTATCTTTCCGGCTGACTTCATCATTTTGGATTATGAAGAAGATAAAAGTATACCAATCATACTGGGGAGACCATTCCTAGCTACAAGAAGGACCATAATTGATGTTCAGAAAGGGGAACTCACTATGCGTGTTCATGATCAGGTTCTAAATGATGAAATAGAGAGTTTAGTGGATTATGAACTGTTGACAAGTGTCATTACTGAAAATTCAGAATTGGGGGACGAGGAAGTTGAAGAACTTGTGCAATATCTGGATACCACTCCACAATTCAGAAAATTCAAAACACCTGTTGAGCCATTGAAGAAAGCTTGAGAGACGTTAGTAAAATTGAAACCATCTCTTGAGACACCTCCAGAACTTGAATTGAAACCACTTCCAGATCATCTTAGGTATGCAATTTTAAATAAAGATTCAAAGCTACCTGTGATTATTTCTTATGCACTAACATCTTTTCAGGAAGAAAAACTGCTACGAGTGCTTAGAGAGTTCAAATCACCTATTGGATGGACTATAGCAGATATCAAAGAGATCATCCCTTCTTTTTGCATGCATAAGATCCTGTTGGAAGATGGTAGTAAGCCATCGGTAGAGCAACAAAGAAGACTTAATCCGATAATGAATGAAGTGGTCAAGAAAGAAGTTTTGAAATGGCTGGATGCAGGTATAATATATTCAATTTCAGATTGTGCATGGATGAGCCCAGTGCAATGTGTACCGAAGAAGGGTGGTATGACCGTGGTTTTAAATGAGAATAATGAGTTGATTCCAACACGGACAGTGACGGGGTGGAGAGTCTGCATGGATTACCACAGGCTAAACAAAGCTATGAGGAAAGATCACTTCCCACTGCCATTCATTGATCAAATGTTGGATAGATTAGCAGGTCATGAGTATTATTGCCTTTTGGACTGTTATTCAGGCTACAATCAGATTATGATAGCTCTAGAAGACCAGGAAAACACTACCTTCACATGTCCATACGACACTTTTGCTTTCAGAAGGATGTCTTTCGGGTTGTACAATGCTCCAGCCACCTTTTAGAGATGCATGATGGCTATATTTTTGGATATGGTGGAACAAAATATGGAGGTATTTATGGATGATTTTTCAGTCTTCGGGGACTCGTTTGATTTATGCCTTGAAAATTTGGTAATGGTTTTGAAGAGGTGTGTTGAGACGAATTTACTACTGAACTAGGAAAAGTGCCATTTCATGGTACAAGAAGGAATCATACTGGGACACAAAGTTTTAAAGAAGGGACTCGAGGTGGATAGGGCGAAGCTGGAAACTATTGAGAACTTTCCACCACCTACTTTAGTAAAAGGTGTTTGCAGTTTTCTGGGACATGCAGGCTTCTACCGCAGATTCATCAAGGACTTCTCCAAGATAACTAAACCACTATGCAGTTTATTGGAGAAGGATGCACAATTTAATTTTGACGAGGCTTGCATGTCGGCATTTGAGCACTTAAAGGGGAAATTAACTTCAGCACCAGTTATCACTGCTCCAGATTGGGATTTGCCATTTGAGTTGATGTGTGATGCCAGTGATTACGTTGTAGGGACTGTTTTGGGGCAGAGAAAGGAAAAGATATTTCATGTGATCTATTATGCCAGCAAGACCCTTACAGATGCATAGTTGAACTACACCACCACAAAGAAAGAGTTATTAGCAGTGGTGTATGCCTTTGATAAATTTCGAGCATATCTAATTGGTACAAAGGTGATAGTGTACACGGATCACGCAGTAATTTGACAATTAGTGGCAAAGAAGGATGCTATGCCTTGGTTGATCAGATGGATTTTATTACTGCAGGAATTCGATTGGGAGATCAAGGACAGAAAAGGCACTGAAAACCAAGTGGCGGACCACTTATCTCGACTAGAGAATGCGGAAAGAGAAGTAGACGATAAAGTTATAATTAATGAATCCTTTCCAGATAAGCAGTTGTTTGTGGTGAAATGGGAAGTGCCATGGTTTGCAGACTACGCGAACTATTTGGTGAGTAAGATGGTACCTTTTGACTTGGTGGGTCATCAAAAGAAATTTTTTTTGCATGATGTCAAATGGTATATATATGGGATGAGCCATATTTGTTTAAACAGTGTGCTGATCAAATGATAAGAAGGTGTATCCCATATAGTGAGACCGAGGGGATTTTGCAGGATTATCACGCTTCTGTGTATGGGGGTCATTGATGAGTGAGTTTTATAATCATAATTGAGTGCGTTTGAGCTTAATCTTTTGGATGTTTTTAAGTTTTTGTGTCTATTCATGCATGTTTTACGTTGTTTTGTAGGAATTGGGATAAAAGTTACTTGGATTGACGTTTGGGGTGGCTAGATTCGCGTTTTCGGCTTGCCATTTACATAGTAGTCACTTCAGAGCCAATTTGAGTATTTCTTCGGACCTTATTTCGAAACACTCAAAGAATGAGAGTTGTAGATCTACGTCTCCTCTTTCCGTAACATCTTGAATCATCAAAATCGGAGTTCGAAAGAAGAAGTTATGACCATTTTCCCAAAGGACGTCGGAGTAGAAAATGTCAAAAAATGGGGCTAGCGTTGGGGCGCCCAAATCATGCCTATTTGCGGCACGGGGCACAGGGAGGCGATCTTGCAAGACCGTGTACCCAAAGACTGGGCATTGGGGAAGGTCATGGCAAGGCTTGGACTCGTTTTGGGGTGAATTTTGATACCTTTTTGACTCCAAATTGGATTGGGTTCCTAAGCTAAAAATTGGACTTTAACCTATAAATACATGATGCAAGGCATAAAATAAAGGGAGATTACATAGATTAGACTAGATAAAACACTCCATTAGATTAGAATATAAACCCTAGTTCTTAATTAGACATTGGAGATTGAAGCAAATTGAAAAACACTGAAGATCAAGAGCAAGAGCAAGAGAGGAGTATCAGATTTGCTGACAACAGATTCTATTTTCCTCTCTTATCATACTTTTATCTTTTAATGTCTATTCAGTTGTAGATTCTTGGTTTTAATTTATTAATTATGAACTAACTCTTTTATTAAGATTTCAATTGAACCTTTTATGACTATAAATTAGTTATTTGATTTATTCCAATTATTTGTGTCAAAGTGAGTTGTTTATCTTGCCTTATGCTTATTGATTAATTATCTGATAGGTAATTACCTTGTTACTCTAGAACGAATTGAAAGAGGAATTCTAGGGTTAGAACTGGGCATGATATCATGAGACTTAGTTATTTGCAAAGTGAATAATTAGGTTTGTGAATTGAATGGAAATATCTGTTCACCGCATGTGACACATAAAGAATTGGGATTGAAAAGAGTTTAATTCAATTGTTTTGCATAGGAATATATCAAGATTAATCTGGATTAAATAGAAGGCAATTGATCACTTGGAAAAGGACTTTTGACATTTGAGAATTCCTGTTAACAATTTAGTAGGCATAAATATTGGGATAATTGGATAATTGATTTAGAGTTCATAATTGGGGATATTGAAGTCTTAATCCTTATTTATCTGAATTCATTCAAATCTTAGTTTTGTTTATTTGATTTATTTTAGAATAATTTCTTTTAATTGTTAATTTAGTTTTCTTAATTAGAAAAATCACAATTCTGATTGTTTAAATAAAATTGATTTGGTTAAGAGTTAGTATTTGGTAATTTTTATTAAATAATTCCTCATGGGAACGATACTCTACTTTCACTTTATTACTTGTTGACCGTGTATACTTGCACGTATTCATTGATTGCGAAATCGATTAACGATCATTATGGTGGAGCGAGCGAGCAATGGCTAGAGTCTTCTGGCGAGTTTTCTTGGCCGATAATTTTCAAGGATGCGTGCTGATTTAAATCCGGAGGTGTGATAGATATCAGCAAGTTGGGAACATCTTGAAAAGAAATGAAATGCCATTGAATACGATCCTCAAAGTAGAAATTTTTGATGTGTGGGGGATTGATTTCATGGGCCCTTTTGTTTCTTCTTGCGGAAATCTCTACATCTTGCTCGTAGTGGATTATGTGTGAAAGTGGGTAGAAGCGGCAGCTCTTCCAACAAATGATGCTAAAGTAGTCCTCAGGTTTTTGCAGAAGAACATCTTCACGAGGTTTGGGACTCCTAGGGCCATCATTAGTGATGAAGGCAGTCATTTCTGCAACAGACAGTTTACAGCTTTGTTGGCCAAGTATGGGGTGAACCATCGCATTGCTAAAGCTTATCACCCATAAACAAATGGCCAAGCTGAAGTGTCAAATCGAGACGTTAAAAGAATCCTTGAAAAAGTTGTGAATCCCACCAGGAAGGATTGGTCTTTAAAGCTTGGTGATGTTGTTTGGGCCTATAGGACTGCATACAAAACTCCACTGGGCATGTCACCTTTCCAGCTAGTCTACGACAAAGTATGTCACCTTCCTATGGAGCTAGAACATAAGGCATATTGGGCGATTCAGAAGCTCAATTTTGATTTAAAAGATGTAGGGGAGAAATGCCTACTCCAACTCAATAAGTTGGATGAATTCAGACTACAGGCATATGAGAATTCAAAGCTGAACAAGGAGAAGGTGAAGAAATGGCATGATCGCAAGATCACAAAGAGAACATTTGAACCGGGACAAAGGGTTTTGCTTTTTAACTCCAGACTTAAACTTTTTCCCAGGAAGCTGAAATCAAGATGGTCAGGGCCATTTACAGTGAATACTGTCTTCCCACATGGTGCGATAGAAGTGTTCGATAAATTCCCAGATCAGCCTTTTAAAGTGAATGGGCAGCGATTGAAGCATTACTTTGGTGGCGAGGTGGATAGATAAAAAGTCACCTCAATTCTTTCTTCGATATGAGAATCAGAGACAGTCAAGCTAATTGACTATAACTTAGCGCTTGATGGGAGGCAACCCATTATTTCTTTCTCTACTTTTTATTTATTCAATTTAGGTTGTCTTTGTAGTTCATTTTCAATTGTAGTTGTGATAGTCAGATTAGCTTTGCATAAATACATTAGTAACTGAATGTCATATGATTTTGTTTGTGCATAGCAGAGAAATTAGGATGTTCAGATAGACACTCATGCTTATTTAGTAAATCATGCTTTGATAGTGTTTATTGGTGATATTGTAGGTTTATTGGATTGAGTGCATGATTGTCTTACAGTTTTGGGAGTTAAAAAATTGATAGTGCAGGAATTAGGGACGTGCGGTACGCTACCGTTAAAAAGCTTTAAAATTTGCGCGCGCCTGTGCACGGAAGCAATTACATGCGATCAAGCCACTTTCATGGCCTCCCGCCGATCTCCATTGAAAGGTTGCGCGGCCGCGCCTAGAACCAGAGGTTGAAAAAAATTTTGGTTTTTAAAACGTGTGTGACTCATTTGTCTATCAGTTGATATAACAGAGAGGCGCATACTCCTTGCTCTCCATTACATGCACGACTCCTCATCTCTAATCAGTTAAAAATTGAAGCCATACATCTCTCCTCTATTACGTGATTGTCGCATCCGATCTCACACCCACGATTATACCTACGATCTATATCGGCCTTATAAAACTAGGGTTTCAGAGAGTGGTTGTGCGAAATAAGTTTGGGGGTTATTCACTTCATCAACTATCACTCACTATCAGTCAAGTCATCTTCGTTTTCTCTATCAATTGCAAATGGGTCCTAAAAGAGCTTGCTCTGTGTCTTCGTCATCATCGTCTTCTTCTAGCAGTCAAAGGGAGGATGTTGTGGATCATACAAAGTTTCTCAGTCTAGATGCACAAATAGAGTATTACAGAATCGTGGCTAAAACATTTGTGAAGGAAAGGGCATTCAAGCCTGAGAAATAGGATGGTCAATTGTTGAATATTATCCAGGAAAGAGGATGGTTTGGACTGACTGCATCTCTTATAGCTGCCCCTATGGGTGTTCTTTGAGAATTTTATGCGAATGTAAAAGATACTATGAGTGGGTTATCCATGGTTTGAGGAGTTCAAGTGGATTTTTGACCTCCCGCGATCAGAGCAATTTTCGGGATACACGACATGCCACCGACTGGGTATGATAATTGGGTCGCAGGGCATATTTGGAAACTGATTTGGAAGTTATCATTGCTGAATTGTAGGTTCCAGGAACGAAATAGACTTGTAAGGCCATAACGAATCATCCTCGAATATTCCTAGCCTCAGCCTTGAATCGGTATGCTAAAGCGTGGAATCCATTTATATGTTCAAAGCTTGTTCCGTCGACTCACCAGCATGAAATCACAACTGAGAGGGCTATCATTCTGTGGGGCATAGTCACATGCAAGTACATTGATGTGGGCCACCTCATTCATCAAAATATGTTACGCTATATGCGAGGGAGCACGACGGGGAGTATTCCACATGCGTCCATTATAGCTAGCCTATGTGCCCATCAAGGAGTCCGGTGGGGCAATGAACAACTATAGAACCCTAGCCAAGATATCACTCATGCAACCATTGAAAAATTTGAGGATTGGGCAGGAGGTGCACCGCACCCACGAGGAAAAGGCTTTATCATCCAACCCACATTCTCAGAGCCTCCACCACAGCCCACACAGGAGACTGAAGCGGGAACGTCGGCTCAAGCAACTGCTGCCACTAGGGATCGACAGCTCCGAAGGTTAGAGCAAAAGGTTAACGTAATGTACAACAACTTCACAGCATTTGCTACGGGTCTGACGAGGTCATTGGTGGAGGCATTTGTACAGCAAGGGACCATGCTTGAGTGGCCACAGTTCGGGACAATCGTGCCATATCTACCACCGAATTCACCACCCGAAGAGGGTGGTGCAGCAGAACAGTAGGGGAGTTTCTCTAATCCTATACCTTCATTCATTGGGGCAATAAATATTATAAGTTTGGGGGTATTGGGATAGTAGGGTAGTGCATATAATATTTGCATGTTTAGTTTATAATTTTATGTTAGTTTAACAGTTTGCATGTTTATGTATTAGATAATAATTGCATGTTATATTGTTCTGTTTTTAGTTATCATTATTTGTGTTAGTATATGTTCAGTTGCATGACTCACAGTTCTAGTTTTATGGAATTTTTGTCTAGCCTATGATGAAAGTGAATTTTGAAGGATCGTTGAGTATTTTGGATAACATGAGCTTAGATATAATGTTTTACACGATGTAATTCATGATGCTATTTAGATGCTTTCGGTTTGCACTGCCGTGTTCACAATTGCTTGTAGGCATAAGAATGATGTGTTGTATTTCTTAATAGAAAATGTGGTTTTAAAAAAGAGAAATATGTGGAAAATGGACTTAGACAGTACAAAACATCGATATTCAAACTGTGGGAAAACATGAGTATGCTGTATAAAAAAAAGAAGAGAATAACGTGGCTAGTCTTATTTCGGGGCCCTTGTTACTTGAGTAAGTACGCCCGTAGGGATGTCTTAACACCTAGCACCCTAAGGTCTTTTATGATCTGGGAGTCGTTGGTTGAAATCTCGCTAAGGGGTAGCATTGTTATCCTAATGGAATGAGGCATTGCACAGTCTTGTGAAAAAAAGAGAAAAAGAAAAAGAAAAAAATAATAGCAATAAACACCGCGGGAAAGAGCAAAAATCTCCCTCGTGAGTAGAAATAAAGTAGTTAAGCCCATTGTTGAACCTTAGTTTGTTTTGATATGTTGGAATAGTCGTTGTTGCATAAGTATACATAAGTTATGATTTAGACTGTAATTTTCTATTTTGAGCAGTTTAGCATGTGTATTCTTTGCTTAAATCAAGTTTTGGTGAACACAACACACACACACAACATCTTTATAGCATATATGAATTAGTTGAGTGTATGATATTATGCCTATAGTTTGGTTTGAATTTGTATTCTTGAATCTAGATAATTTGCTGAGGCATTTTGGACTAAAATTCAGTTATAGCTGGAACAATGTGAGACTAGGTTGCATCATGATTTAGTTGCATAGCATGTAGTTGCATTTTCAGTGTTTATATATTATGTATTGCTTGAGGGCAAGCAATAGTTCAAGTTTGGGGGTATTTGATAAGTAGGTTTTATACCTCCTTATTGGATATCAATTCACGAGAACTATGGGCATCTCAAGTACACTTTAGTGTGTTTTTAGTTGCATTTTGTTTTGTTTTGCATTGCATGTACTAAGAACTACTTTGGTGTGAAAGTGCAGGAAATGGCATAGCTTGGCGATGGTAAATGGCATGAGGCTAATTGAAGCATGATGCAAGGAATAATTGGAGATATGCAACTGAGCATGAATGAAGGAAGAGGGATTAGCAGCTGGACACAGAAGCAATAGTAGCAACAGCAACAGAGCACATAATTCAAAATGCAGAAGCCGTGCGGCTACACAGGGTAGAACTCGTGCGCCCGCGCGATCACCCGGACTGAGCATATTTTGAACAACACGTGCCCGCGCTATGATTACAAAGGAACCTCGCACGCCCGCGTGCGACATCTGCAGCTGTTAATTAATTATATTTTAATTATTAAATTGGAAGTGTTTTAGTTGGTATAAATGATTATGGTTGGCACCAAACGTATCTATCTTTAGTTTTTACGTATTTTTCATAAGAGAACTAGGGTTTTACACTTTGATAGAATTCCAACGTGAAGCCAAGTATAGACTTATTATCTTCTACTTCTTCTTTGGATTTCAATCATTGTGGATGAACTACTTTTATGTTGCTGGATATTAGTGAGGATTTGAATGTTACGTTTGGATTATAATCAGCAATTGAGTTTGATCGATTCTATCTTCTCTCTTTCAATTGTTTATTTATTTTCCATGTATTGCTTTGATCTTATAATGGCTTTTGGTTCAGTCATGAACTAAACTCCATTATGGGAGTCTAACGGATTTTAATATGTAGTCTAATTGATTGCTTGATTGCTGGACTGTTTGCGTATCGTGAGGAATTTCTATTATGGTCGTTTTGAATGGATGAATGATTAATCACCATTCATTTTATGTGCTTGTATGGAGTTGAAAAATAACATGCAAGTATGGTTATAATCATGATAGCATGCGTATATAGGGCTGTTTGCTTTGCTTTGTATTCGTGAACCAGATAGAAATATACTGTTTCACCGTATGAGTTATATAAGGGCTTGTGCTTAAATTCAATATGGCTGCAATTTCACATAGAAATAAAGTGAGGTTGGTTTTATTGATGATTACATGATGTCTATTGTATGTGGATGTTATGTAAGTCGGTCATAATACATTAAAAAATGATTATGTCTACATTCGTTCTCTTGGCTAATTTCTTGTTATACGTGAATAATCTTGCATGACGGTGGTAGTTAGATGAACTATTAAATGAAGTTAGGATCTCATTATTTCCAAATTTGATTTTATTACATTAATATTCTTCTTTTAGTTATTAATTGAGTTTAGAGTAATTAACTTTCATAAGCATTCGTTTAAGCATATAAAAATAGTGATTTAGTTGATGCATAATAGTTTAATTTAGAATCCTTTCTCCGTGGATGGATACTCGACTTACTCTGTATTGCTTGTTGACACATGTATGCTTACATGAGTTAGAGCTCTTTTGTTAGAACTAAAAAAGAGGCAACAGTCGATCCACAAGCAAAACATCCTCTGATCTTCTTCGGCTTTGGACAATTTGGCGATATGTGCCCCTCTTGGCCGCAATTATAACAAGTGCTTTTCCTCTTCCAGTATTCTCCCTGATGACTTCTTCCACATTTGTTACAAGCTTCGGTCCTTTTCTTGAAGTTTCCCTGGTGACTCCCACCTTGGTTATTATTTTAGTTATTTTTATTCTCCCATTTCCTCTTTTCGGAGTTACTTCCTCCGCTGCTGCTCCCTCCACGACGCTCACTACTAGCGTTCTCATTCTTCTTTTCCTTATGATATAGACTTAAGGCCTCACTGCCACCTTTCGCAATTATTGATTTCTCCAACAATGTTCTAAAGGAATCAATCTGGAAGACCGATACCTTATTATACAACCAGGACTTCAACCCTTGTTCAAAATGTCTCGCCTTCCTCTCCTCATCCACAACTTGGTGCTCTGCAAATCGCACTAGTTCATTGAACTTAGCTGCGTATTGCGCCACCATCATATCACCTTGTTTTAATTCTAGGAACTTCACCTCCATCCTACACTTCATACTTTTCAAAAAAAAGTTCTTGAAGAACAACGTCGTAAGCCTCTCTCATGTTATCGTTCCTTCCCCCACTCTCTGCTGGTTAGTTTCCCACCAATAGTTTTCCTCACCCCTCGTCATGTATGTGGCAGATACTATCTTTTGGCCTTCACCCATATGAGCTATAGTGAAGGCCTTCTCGATCTCCTTGATCCAGGTTTGCGCAACTATCGGGTCAGTGGTTCCCGTGAACTCTGGGGGTCCTACACTCTTAAAATCTTTGAAGGTCGTTACTGGGATAACTTGGGGAATCGGGTGGTATGGGTTCGTTTCTTCCCCTCAGAGGTTCTCCCAATAAATCTACCAATCTCTGTATCGGATCTACTTGACCTCTCTCATCATTAACTGACTCTTCTGGGACAAATATTCTACGTCTGGGCGGCATTTTCTGCATCACAAAATTTTCATTATATTATCTAATTATCACATTTAGACATTTCTCAATAGAAAAGAACTATAGGTTTATACCACGTTTCTGAAATAAGATCATTTATATTCATATGCCAAAGGGTTACATTACATGTTCTTTTCTAGCATACTGCTATAAATGATAACACATATCCCCTAATATCACAAAAGATGGGGACATACTAACTTACTACCCCCCAACACTTTTCAGAAGTTTAGGGGTTTACCACTATCTCACATCTTACATAAAAGATCGAGATTACAACAACATATTATAACACATAAATAAACTACTACACTACTGAGCTTTTCCCTCTAAACTCAATCTAACATCCCACGCTCTACGGCGCTCTGATATTCCTTCTGTGTGATGTGCACCACCTTGTCCCGACTTATGGTATGCCAGGTCTGTCCTTACTCAGCTGGGTAATGATGTACCCCATCGATTAATCTCTCCATGGCCATGAGTAGAGTATAGCCCATCTTGTTCATCTTCCTCCTCTTGCATCGCACCTCATCCTCTAGATCATCTGACCTATTATTGGCTTCCTCCCACTTCTCCTCGAAGGGAATCCTATCCATCACCTCCATCTCTAACTGAGTTCGAGAGCTTCCTTCTCCGCCCTCTCACTCAAAACCTTCTGCTTTAATTCCTTCAGCTTTCCTTCCACCTCAACAATCCTCGCCACCGCTCTGTGAAATAAAGCTCCCATTTGGATCCCTGCTTCCTTACGGTGAGCAATCTACACCTCCATCTCCTGCATCACTAGTTGCCTCTGATGGTCCTCGTCCCTCAACTTCTGGAACGCAGACTCCCTCTCCCTAGCCTTAGCCTCTAGCTCCTCCACTCTACATCACAACTCCAATATGTGCTCCTCATACTCTCCTAACATCCGATCCTCAAAAGTAGCTTCGTCGAAGTCCATCATAGGTTCGGGCTCCTCCTCCAAAGGCTCCTCCTCCGGATCAGACTACACCTCTTCCGCTATCAAGGGTCTCACATAGACTACGTGGATATCACGCGGCTCCTCCTCTACTACGTGACTAGGTCCTCCCATGTCAGTCATCCTATAATAACCAACATAAGACAACACAAACAACAACTCCATTAGAATGTTAAATAAACATAAGTTCATTGTATAGAATGAAGTTACTTTTCATAACTCACTAAGTCTCTCAAGGAAAACTCTACATGAGTTTTATCTCCTTCCTAACTTCTAGGTTTTCTTAAGTTATAATCTAAGGACTCTCGTTCCTAAGGTTTATAACTATAGCTTTGATACCAACCTATGACGCCCCCAAATTCATACCTCCACTTGGTCACTCGAATTCGGTTCATCACGTGCTCAAAGTATTACCATAATAACTAAAATCATACACTCACAACGGAAAATCTAAATTTGAATAATGTGCAATGATTTATTATAGTTATTCCCCCAAGTCTCGCAACCTACAATACTTAATAGATTACATAATAGTATCGAATATAGACCTATTACATAATCCTATTTAAATTTAAACATTGTTTAAAAATAGTCTTAACACAACATGATAGTTTTAACATAAAAGGGACAAGCTAGTCGGTAGCCTTGCCCTTGCCTTTGTCTGCTCCAGAGACACCTCCCTGTTCCTCCTTATCTGAAAGGTTTTAAATAATCAAGGATGAGCACAAATTGCCCAGCAAGTAATATACAACAAGGGTAAAGAGTTTTATAACACGAGTTTGAAATATCGAAGCATCATCTCTAAGATAGTTCAGAGTTTCAGAATTATATCATGAAAAATAAATATCAATAATTCTCGAAATAAGAACGATAATTCAATATAAATCATCAGATATATATGAATTCAACGACTATCAATGTATCTAACTATATAGACAATTCATACTGAGCAGTCACAAAGGACTATTGAACATCTACTAGAATTACCAATATTAAACTGATAATCCAAAAGAATCAAGTAGTATAGATGATCAGTCTACAATACTCTAAGTTATGCATAACACCACAATAATAAACCACTCATGTGTTGGGGTTTCCAACAACATACACTCTCCTTACCATAAGGGTTGTTCAACTCAGTTTTCAAGATTTTTGCACCAGTCAATTGGTATGAACAATTTTATAAACATGCATATAGTCTAGCCGAATCAATGGCATAGACCCTTTCATAATATTCGAGAACGATACCAAGTTCTACATGGATAATAGTTTCCACAAGAGTTTAAACATTTTAGCTCAATTGAACGGATAAGTAAGATAACTTGCATTCAATATATGTATTATAGGAATTTCAAGAACTTGCACAACATCCAAAGTTGTGTAAGTTAGGATACTTGTACTATAAAAGGATAGTTCGGATACTTGTTCAATATAGATTTGAGTAAGGTTAGAGAACTTGCTTACGATATGCGTCGAATAAAGTAATGCAAGGGTTTAGGATACTTGCCTCAAGCGCAGTTTACCAAAATATCGCATAACAATACTCTTTCAAATCCTAACATAATGTAATACATATATAAGATATTCATTAGTTAAACTTTTTCGGTAAACAATCTTGATATATATAGATCAAGTGTACACACATGACTAAATCAAGAAACCTTATACGCATGTTATTACGTAGCTCAAATCTTTCGTTAGACATCATCATTTTAAAATACCTTGTCAATTCAAGCTAAGATAGGTGTTAACATGCAAAGCTTCCTTTGTCAGGGTATCATGGACTTAAATAAGCATAATGAAATTATACTAGCATGCTACATACTTCAGAAATCACAGAAGTCACTTTCCAAGTCTGCAGAATTGCGCGACCTCGCCTGATTTGCACTAAGGAGACGCGCGGCTCCTAGTTCAAACTAGGGCTGAGCAATTATTTGCTTGGCCTAGCCTGCACATCCTTATATACATAACATATATTGACATGTTAAGGGTCCTTTCACATCTTTCAAGTTTAATCTAGGCCACGTCTTGCATAATATGGTTCTAAGTTGGACATCACAACCAATTAAGGCCATTTAAGGTTATGAAATCACAAAGCACAACATGCTCGATTCTTAAACACATAAAGTAGTCATATAACTCATATTAGACATGCTTGTGAGTATTCATATCACATACGTGTAATTAACATCGTTTTGTTTTGAAATATGCTTTGTTTATGATTTCCTTGAATTATGATACCTAAGCATGATGATATATATATTTATGATAAATGAGTGAGTGTAAGAGTATTATCCGACATGTTTATAATTATCAGATTTTAACCCACAAGGTAGTATATAAACATTCACGTTCAAAGTTCATATTTTCATTTAGTAAAACTTACTAATAAGTCTAACATGCTCATGCTTCAATATGAAATCCATGTACTTAAGTTAGTATGTCCGACATGCATTTCAAAACCATACTAACATGCTTGCAAGGTCAGAATATGCATTACTCAAGTTTACCATTTCTAGTTTTTCCAAAACTTGAAGTTTTTCTTGAAAACTTAACTCAAATCAAGCTAAGATAACTTTCTATGTCCACAACAACATCTCATCACCTGACAGGGTCTCTTACATGTATAACCTAACAATCCTAGCATGCTCGGAATAATACAAAAACATTAAAGTAGTACACAGGAAAACACCACGTCTTGTGCAGTAGCGGTATTAGACTATGAAGTTGTGCGGTAGTGCCACCACTTGAACATAATGAAAAAAATATGGCTCTGCTTCTGCAGAGCCTTATCACATGTAATGCTAAACCTGCAACCAGACCAACTACCATGTTCCAAAATATGTTTTCCAACTCAGATAACACAATAGCATGTTATTCTACATCAATTAACAGAGAATTCAACAAATTCTAGAATTTGACAAAACTCAAAGTTAAAACATCAAAATAGAATTATACCTCTTGAAGCTTAATGGAATTCCTCAACACACTGATTATGCTTCCTCAATTTCTCGAAGCGACTCACTCTCCCTATCACACACCTCTCGAGACAATTTCAAGTAACATAAAATCTAAAGAAAGGGTTGTTATATATAGAGAATTGAGTGCCCGGTTCAATTTCATTACACCATGGTTTGATTCAACAGAAATTGAGAAGAAATGTGGGATGAAGAAGAGTTGGCCAACTGCCCAAACTTGTAGCCATCATAACCATGGATTTGTAGCCTTTTGGTTTTGCTGGAGTTTACGCAATGAAGAAGTAAGCTACTGTTTATGTACTATGAAGGTCATTGATTTTGGGACACGGGTTTTAAATCCCAGCAAGGTGATTAAAATGCTTAGTTTGGTTCCTTTAATTCCCATAATGAAATTTTAAGGTATAATTGTTACCATATTAGAAATGTAAAGATAATTTTATACTCACATCATATAATCCATGTACATTAGTCCAGTCTAATTATTATTATTAATATATATGGACTTCATTTAATTCCCCGCTAGTAATTAATATCTCCTTAGAACTTTAGTATTCTAGTTATACTCACTTATTGGAATAGTTTGAAATTCTTTGACAGAGTACATCTTTTAATGTTTCCACTCATACTTATTGTCACATAAATAATTATTTATAGTAACTTATAATTCCTTTACACTTTATTATATAGTTTATATTATTACATAGTTATACTTATGTCACACTCACACTATATAATTTATATTTCATTTTTTAATTAATGTAAGAACCATATAATATCATTAACAACTTATTATTGTCAAATATAATCTAATTACTAAATAAATCATTTCATTCTAGATCTCTATGCAATTTACTTTTTTACTATTTTCACAATAACAATTAATAATCATCATATTATTAATTAATCACCATTGATTATTTAATATAATATAATAATTAACAATTAATACTACTTAATTGCTCACTTGATAATTCCTTCGTTAATTAATATTACTATTAATATTTTCCATCACCGTGCCACACAAGGCTTTCAACGAGTTTATCACAAACTCCATACATTTCTGATTATTTAATTATTTACTATAATTGAGTTATCTCATTTCGTAACACCAAAATTCATTTATACTCAAATAAATATTCATTTCCATTAATATTTAATTATTAAGACATAGAAATTTCACGGGTATTACATCCTCCCCCTTATAAAAATTCCGTCCCGGAATTGCTATAAGGTTACACAAACAGATGGGGATAATCCCTCATCATTTTATCTTCTAACTCCCACGTTGCCTTCTTGACATCGTGGTTACACCAAAGCACTTTTACAGAAGAAATAACTTTATTCCTTTAAGTTTTCTCTTTCCTATCTAGAATTTGGATAGGAATTTCTTTATACGCTAAGTTTTTCTCCACTTGAATGGGTTCATAAGAAACCACGTTCTTGTAGTCAGGCTTGTACGGACACAACACGGATATGTGAAACACGTTATGGATGTGCTCCAACTCAGGTGGTAGTGCAACTTTGTATGCTACTTCGCCCACTCACTTTAGTATCTCGAATGGTCCTATGAATCTTGGACTTAGTTTTCCTTTCTTACCGAAACGGATCTTTCCCTTCCATGGAGATACCTTCAAGAATACAAAACTGCCGACTTCAAAATCTCGGTCTTGCCGATGCAAGTCTACATACTTATTCTGGCGATCTTGAGCTGCTACTAGTCTAGCTTTTATCATTGTTACTACATCCGCAATTTATTGTACTAACTCTGGTCCGAGTATTCATCGTTCTCCGACTTCGTACCAACATAATGGCGTTTTACACTTCCTTCCATAAAGAGCTTCATACGGTGGCATGCCGATACTCGCATGGTAACTATTATTATACGCAAATTCGACTAAGGGTAGGTGGTCGTCCCAATTTCCCTTGAAGTCCATCACGCAAGTCCTAAGCATGTCCTCTAGCGTTTGTATTGTTCGCTCACTTTGTCCATCTGTTTGAGGGTTATAAGCAGTACTTAATCGTAACTATGTTCCCATCCTTTCTTGCAAACTTTTCTAGAATTTCGACGTGAAACGCGGGTCTCGGTCAGAAATAATCGACACCAACAATTCATGTCGTGAAATAATTTCCTTTACGTACAGACTCGATAATTGATTTAAAATGTAACGGATCTTGATAGGTAGAAAATGTGTGGTCTTCATAAGTCGGAGCACGATAACCCAAATGGCATCCAAACCTTTCTGCGTAACTAGAAGTCCTACCACGAAATCCATCGTGATATGCTCCCATTTCCACTCTGGTATTTCTAATGGTTGTATTAAACCACTTGGTCGCTCATGCTCTACTTTGACTCGCTGACACGTAAGACATGTACTAACATACTCTGCAATTTCTCATTTCAGATTTGGCCACCAAAAATGTTGCTTCAAGTCCCGATAAATCTTTGTGCCTCCCGGATGAATGGAATACGTCATATTATGAGCCTCATACAAAATCTCCTCTCTTAACTCGGCCATTGTTGGTACCCACACTCTCCCTTCGAATCTTAAGATACCATCTTTATCTATTCAAAATTTTCTTCCTCTTTTTCCGTGATCCTTCTTCTGAATTTCTCACATTCTCCATCTTTCTCCTGGGCTTCCTTTACTCTATCCAACAATGTCAGACAAGCTTCCATTACAAATAACTTCTCTTCAGACCTCTCAGGTCCCTTCACTTCTATTTCCAATTTCTCCATATCTGCTATTAACTCCTCCTGAGTTGTCAGTTGAAACAATTTCTCCCTTCCTTTCCTGCTCAGAGCGTTAGCAACTACGTTTGCCTTCCCCGGGTGATAAAGAATTTCATAGTCATAATCTTTGATTAATTCTAACCACCTCCTCTGACGCATATTCAGCTCCTTCTGCGTGAAGATATATTTCAGACTTTTGTGGTCCGTGTATATCTCACATTTCTCTCCGTACAAATAATGTCTCCATATCTTTAACACAAAAACTACTGTCGCTAACTCTAAGTCATGAGTAAGGTATCATTTTTCATAATCCTTCAATTGTCGTGATGCATACACAAGGACTTTGTCGTGTTGCATAAGCACACAACCAAGTCCTCTATGCGACGCATCAATGTACACCACAAACCCTCCCGTATCATCTGGTAATGATAATACAGGGGCCTCGCTTAATCTCTTCTTCAACTCTTGAAAACTCTCTTCCCATTTGTCGGTCCATAAAAATTTCACCGTCTTCCTCGTTAAATTAGTTAACGGGGTCGCTATCTTAGAAAAATCTTGGATGAATCTTCGATAGTACCCTGCTAACCCTAATAAACTTTTCACCTCCATCGGAGTTCTCGGTTGTTCCCAATTACTTACCGCTTTGACCTTTTCGGGGTCTACTGAGATTCCATTCTCATCAACAACGTGGCCTAAGAATTGAACCTTCTTCATCCAAAATTCGCACTTAGAAAACTTCCCATACATCTTCTCCTTTTGTAGTGCCTCCAAAACTATCTTCAAATGTTCGGCGTGTTCTTCCTCCGTCTTCGAGTAGATCAACATATCATCAATAAAAACTACTATGAATTTATCCAAGTATGGCTTGAAAACTCGATTCATCAAGTCCATGAATGCTGCCGGAGCATTAGTTAAACGGAATGACATTACCAAGAACTCGTAATGTCTATAACGGGTTCGAAACACAATCTTTGGTATGTCCTCATGCCATACTTTCAGTTGATGATATTCCATCCGTAGGTTAATCTTCGAGAAATATTTCACTTCTTTTAGTTGATCAAATAACTCGTTTATCCTCGGTAGCGAATATCTGTTCTTGATCATTACTCTGTTTAATTGTCGATAATCGATACAAAGCCTCATCGATCCATCCTTTTTCTTAACGAATAACACTGGTGCTCCCCAAGGAGACACACTCGGTTGAATGTAACCTTTATCTAATAACTTTTGAAGTTGTATCATCAATTCCTTCATTTCTACTGGTGCCATACGATATGGAGCTTTCGAAATCGGTGCCGTTCCCGGTGCTAAACTATTACGAATTCGATTTCTCTATCTGGCGGAAGGCCAGGCAGATCGTCCGGAAACACATCCTAAAATTCACTCACTACGGGTATATCTTTAATCTCTACTCCCTTTTTCCGAGTATCCACAATGTAAGCTAAATAACCTACACATCCTTTCTTTAACAATTTCTTGGCTTGCATCATCGTAGCGCAACACGATTGCTTAAGCGATGAGCTACCATAAAACACTACCTTAGACTTACTCGGAGTCTGAAGGTTCACACATTTGTTCTGACAGTCAATTACTGCTGCATGGTTATATAACCAATCCATCCCCATTATTACGTTGAATTCTCCTAATCTAATAGGAATCAAGTCTACACTCAGTTCATGTTCTCTAATGTTTGCGCGACAATTTTGATAGACGTATTCTACAGGGATTATTTCCTTATTCGCAACTTCTATGTTCAAAGGATTTTCTAAACGTTCTCGGGGTGTACCAAGTTTATTAGAAAATTCTTCAGATACAAACGAACAGGTGGCACTCGAATCAGATAATACATAAGCATTTATATTATTGATTGGGATTATACCTGACACCACGTCCTTTGCAGCTACGGCGTCGTGGACGGTCATGTTAAAGGTTCGAGCGGTCGATCGGTTGGGTTGCACAGGTCCACCAATCATTAACTTACTTCCTCCTCCTGGCTTCCGCTAGCTCCACCGCTTCCTTTCTTCGGGCAAACCTTTATCTGGTGCTCTGTCGATCCATAGGCAAAACATCCTCTGATCTTCTTCGGCTTTGGGCAATTTGGCAATATGTTCCCCTCTTGGCCGTAATTATAACAAGCCTCTTCTAGCATTCTCCCTGATGACTTCTTCCATATTTGTTGAAAGCTTCAGTCCTTTTCTTGAAGTTTCCCTGGTGACTCCCACCTTGGTTATTATTTCTGTTGTTGTTATTCTCCCATTTCCTCTTTCCGGAGTTACTTCCTCCGTTGCTGCTCCCTCCACGACGCTCACTACTAGCATTCTCATTCTTCTTTTCCTTATGATATAGACTTAAGGCCTCACTGCCACCTTTTGCAATTATTGATTTCTCCAACAATGTTCTAAAGGAATCAATCTGGAAGACCGATACCTTATTATACAACCAGGACTTCAACCCTTGTTCAAAACGTCTCGCCTTCTTCTCCTCATCCACAACTTGGTGCTCTGCAAATCGCACTAGTTCATTGAACTTAGCTGCGTATTGCGCCACCGTCATATCACCTTGTTTTAATTCTAGGAACTTCACTTCCATCCTACACTTCATACTTTTCAAAAAAAAGTTCTTGAAGAACAACGTCGTAAGCCTCTCTCATGTTATCGCGCCTTCCCCCCCGCTCTCTCTTTGGTTAGTTTCCCACCAATAGTTTGCCTTCACCCCTCATCATGTATGTGGCAAATACTATCTTTTGGTCTTCACCCATATGAGCTATAGTGAAGGCCTTCTCGATCTCCTTGATCCGAGGTTTGCTTGAACTATCGGGTCGATGGTTCCCTGTGAACTCTGGGGTCCTACACTCTTAAAATCTTTGAAGGTCAATTCTTCGGGATAACTTGGGGAATGGGTGGTACGGGTTCGTTTCTTCCCCTCGAGAGGTTCTCCCAATAAATCTACCAATCTCTCAGATTTGATCTACTTGACCTCTCTCATCATTAACTCGACTCTTACGGGACAAATATTCTACTTACGGGCGGCATTTTCTCGCATCACAAAATTTTCATTATATTATCTAATTATCACATTTAGACATTTCTCAATAGAAAAGAACTATAGGTTTATACCACGTTTCTGAAATAAGATCATTTATATTCATATGCCAAAGGGTTACATTACATGTTCTTTTCTAGCATACTGCTATAAATGATAACACATATCCCCTAATATCACAAAAGATGGGGACATACTAACTTACTACCCCCCTAACACTTTTTAGAAGTTTGGGGGTTTACCACTATCTCACATCTTACACAAAAGATTGAGATTACAACAACATATTACAACACATAAATAAACTACTACACTACTGAGCTTTTCCCTCTAAACTCAATCTAACATCCCACGCTCTACGGCGCTCTGATATTCCTTCTGTGTGATGTGTACCACTATGTCCCGACTTATGGTATGCCAGGTCTGTCCTTGCTCAGCTGGGTAATGATGTACCCCATCGATCAATCTCTCCATGGCTATGCGTAAAGCATAGCCCATCTTGTTCATCTTCCTCCTCTTGCACCGCACCTCATCCTCTAGATCATCTGCCCTATTATTGGCTTCCTCCCACTTCTCCTCGAAGTGAATCCTATCCATCACCTCCATCTCTAACTGAGTTCGGAGAGCCTCCTTCTCCGCCCTCTCACTCAAAACCTTCTGCTTTAATTCCTTCAGGTTTTCTGCCACCTCAACAATTCTCGCCACCGCTCGGTGAAATAAAGCTCCCATCTGGATCCCTGCTTCCTTACGGTGAGCAATCTACACCTCCATCTCCTGCATCACTAATTGCCTCTGATGGTCCTCGTCCCTCAATTTCTGGAACGTAGACTCCCTCTCCCTAGCCTTAGCCTCTAGCTCCTCCACTCTACATCCCAACTCCAATATCTGCTCCTCATACTCTCCTAACATCCAATCCTCAAAAGTAGCCTCGTCGGAGTCCATCATAGGTTCAGGCTCCTCCTCCATAGGCTCCTCCTCCGGATCAGACTCCACCTCTTCCTCATCGTCATCATCAAAAGGGGCTACTACTGAAATAGGCTCCGCTATTAAGGGTGTCTCATAGACTACGTGGATATCACGCGGCTCCTCCTCTACTACTCAGCTAGGTCCTCCCATGTCAGTCATCCTACAATCACCAACATAAGACAACACAAACAACAACTCCATTAGAATGTTAAATAAACATAAGTTCATTGTATAGAATGAAGTTACATTTCACAACACACTAAGTCTCTCAAGGAAAACTCTACATGAGTTTTATCTCCTTCCTAACTTCTAGGTTTTTTTAAGTTATAATCTAAGGACTCTCGTTCCAAAGGCTTATAACTATAGCTTTGATACCAACCTGTGACGCCCCAAATTTAGACCTCCACTTGGTCACTTGAATTAGGTTCATCACGTGCTCAAAGTATTACCATAATAACTAAAATCATACATTCACAACGAAAAATCTAATTTAGAATAATGTACAATAATTTATTATAATTATTCCCCCAAGTCTCGCAACCTACAGTACTTAATAGATTACATAATAGTATCGAATAAAGACCTATTACATAATCCTACTTAAGTTTAAAAATCGTTTGAAAATAGTCTTAACACAGCATGATAGTTTTAACATAAAAGGGACAAGCTAGTCGGTAGCCTTGCCCTTGCTCTTGTCTGTTCCAGAGACACATCCCTGTTCCTCCTTAACTGAAAGGTTTTAAATAAGCAAGGATGAGCAAAAATTACCCAGCAAGTAATATACAACAAGGGTAATGAGTTTTATAACACGAGTTTGAAATATCAAAGCATCATCTCTAAGATAGTTCAGAGTTTCAGAATAATATCATGAAAAATGAATATCAATAATTCTTGAAATAAGAACGATAATTCAATATAAATCATCAGATATATATGAATTCAACGACTATCAATGTATCCAACTGGATAAACAATTCATACTGAACAGTCACTAAGGACGATTGAACATCTACTAGAATTACCAATATTAAACTGATAACCCAAAAGATCCAAGTAATATAGATGATTAGTCTATAATACTCTAAGTTATGCATAACACCACAATAATAAATCACTTATGTGTTGGGGTTTCCAACAACATACACTCCCCTTACCATAAGGGTTGTTCAACTCAGTTTTCAAGATTTCTGCACCAGTCGATTGGTTTGGACAGTTTTATAAACATGCATATAGTCTAGCCGAATCAATGGCATAGACCCTTTCACAATATTCGAGAACGATACCAAGTTCAACATGGATAATAGTTTCCACAAGAGTTTAAACATGCTTGCTTAATTGAACGGATAAGTAAGATAACTTACATTCAATATATGTATTACAGGAATTTCAAGAACTTGCACAACATCCAAAGTCGTGTAAGTTAGGATACTTGTACTATAAAAGGATAGTTCGGATACTTGTTCAATATAGATTTGAGTAAGGTTAGAGAACTTGCTCACGATATACGTCGAATAAAGTAATGCAAGGGTTTAGGATACTTGCCTCAAGTGCAGTTTACCAAAATATCGCCTAACAATACTCTTTCAAATCCTAACATAATGTAATACGTATATAAGATATTCATTAGTTAAACATTTTTGGTAAACAATCTTGATATAAATAGATCAAGTGTACACACACGACTAAATCAAGAAACCTTATACGTATGTTATTACGTAGCTCAAATCTTTCGTTAGACATCATCATTTTAAAACACCTTGTCAATTCAAGCTAAGATAGGTGTTAACATGCAAACATACCTTTGTCAGGGTATCATGGACTGAAATAAGCATAATGAAATTATACTAGCATGCTACATACTTCAGGAATCACAGAAGTCACTTTCCAAGTCTGCAGAATGGCGCGGCCCTGATTTGCACTAAGGAGACACGCGGCTCCCAGTTCAAACCAGGGCTGAGCAATTATTTGCTTGGCCTAGCCTACACATCCTTATATACATAACATATATAGTCATATTAAGGGTCTTTTCGCATCTTTCAAGTTTAATCTAGGTCCCGTCTTGCATAATATAGTTCTAAGTTGGACATCACAACTAATTAAGGCCATTTAAGGTTATAAAATCACAAAGCACAACATGCTCAATTCTTAAACACATAAAGTAGTCATATAACTCATATTAGACATGCTTGTGAGTATTCATATCACATACGTGTAATTAACATCGTTTTGTTTTGAAATATGCTTTGTTTATAATTTCTTTGAATTATGATACCTAAGGATGATGATATATATATTTAAGATACATGAGTGAGTCTAAGTGTGACGCCCCCAAAATAGGTCCACACGACCCATTTTGAGTCGCCAGATAGCGTACTATAAAAATCAAATACAAACTTCATTTATACAACCGTTGAACTGTCGTACAGAATACGACCACAGTTAAAATTGTGAGTTTTAATACAAATGTATGTAACTCTCATGGTGCCTCGACCACAACCTTACAATGGTACTTTACATAAAAATACAGTCAAAAACTATTTTAGAAATTAAAATCTTTGGTAAGTGCTCAAGGAAACCTTCATTCATGGGGGGCCATGCGTCTAGGTTATGATAGATATCATATGTCCACAGAATTATCCTTGGTTGACCGAATAGACCCCAAAGAAAAATGAGAAGATTACTATCATGTTCTTTCTAATGGTGAGTCTTCTCTTGACATATAACTATCTCCACCGTCTCTGCAATTGAAAATTATATTTCAACCAAACTCCAAGATCATATAGGTAGTACTTTCGTGGATATACTCAAAGAAGTGGATGTGCACAACCTGTCTTATGATAACACGAGGTTGTATGTCATTAGACATCTTGTATGATAGTGGTAAAACACCCTTCCAAAGTTGGGTTCACCTCACCTTATTCGGTTCACCAAAATTAAATATCAAATGACGTATACAATACGACACACTTATCTAAAGTTCTCAACAAAATTATTTCTATACTATTTAGGGAGAACCTCAACAGCTATAGACCACCGTTCTATTCCCCTGTTACCCCCGCTCGACCCAGCTACACTCTTATTACCTGAAAGAAATTGTGAAGCAAAAAGGGTGAGCACAACTAGCCCAGTAAAGAATATCATGACTAAAGATAATTTACATCATCAATAGCCTTCATCAGTAAAAATCAGAGATTTAGAACATATGGTAGATGATAAAACTTTTCAACCATAGTTGCAGCGGACCGAGCAATCCATTAGATGAGTCAAATACACCATCAGGTCTATTATCTTCTCCATGTTAAAAGTCCACCAATAATGTTTTATCCCTGTACATCAATCAACAATTCATGTCCACAATCATATGAATAACTCATAATCATAATTGTGATTCTAAATTCCTCTTCGCACACAGGACGAATATATTTTCATCACCTATCTTCACCTGAAACATCAAAAATCATGGTTATACCAAATCACAATTCATCTTTGCACTACGGCCAAAGATATTCATTAACAATTCATCTTTGCACTACAGGCCAAAGATATACAACTGTATTTTAGAAGAGTCAAGTAGAGCATGATATCTACTATCTTTTATGAATTAAAAGTGTATAATCAATATTTTATCGCTGAGACTCAGCTTAATAAATAATCCACATCATCGAATCATCCCTACACTACGACCAAGGATATTCATGTAATCATCAATGGTCATGATTATACCGAATAATCCCTAGTTATAATCATACCAATAACTGTCCATCATTGCACTATGGGCCAATGAGAACTTTTACCACATCATCTATAACATTATAGGTCATGATTATACCGAATGATCCCTGCTCATAATCATACCAATAAACAGTTCATCTATGCACATAAGCCAAAGATACTCATCAATCAATAGTTCATCTTTGCACGTAAGCCAAAGATATACAACTGTAAAACCAATAATCAACAATCCATCTTTGCACGTAAGCAAAAGATATACAACTGTAAAACCACTAATCAACAGTCCATCTTTGCATGTAAGCCAAAGATATACAACTATAAAACCAATAATCAACAGTCCATCTTTGCACGTAAGCCAAAGATGACTTTCATCATAATATAAGCATGAGGATGATGACAATGATATAAGCATTAATCAAACGAAATCAAGGATAAATATTAAAGACTTTAAATTTATCTAGAGTTTAAAAATATCCAAATTGTCAACGTGATACTGCTTTGTAGAGTAAAATTCAAGAATAATATTCATGTACCAAAAATAATTTGGATAGAAAAGAAATATATTTTTCGGGTAAATAGTACCCCTCAATAGTACCCTATGAATAGTACTTCATGAATAGTACCCCAGCATGAAAAGTACCCCAAATACCCGAGTGAATAATATTCGGTGAATAGTAACCCGTGAATAGTAACTCGTGAATAGTACTCTGACACAAAAAGTGCCTCGAATACCCGAGTGAATAATACTAGAGTGAATAGTAACTGGGTGAATAGTAACTCGTAAAAAAAAATACAAAAGAAAATGATATTCCATGACGAGTACAAAAGAAATGATATCTCATACGAGTATAATAGAATATCTGAAAGCTATGCAAATGGATTTTCACCGCCATGCGGTAATCCACGTAGATGATCATTTCCACAATTTAATAAAGAATGAATACAAAGGATCATTCACCATGCATGTGGTAATCCACATAGGCAGTTATTCTAATAGAATAATAAAGAATGGAACCAAAGTTATGCGTAATCCGCATGCATGGATATTCAAAATGAATAATAAAGAATGGAATAACAACGAAATTCACCAGTATGCGATAGATCGCATGCATGTGAGTTATTCCCAATGAATAATAATAAAGAATGGAACCAGTCATTATAATCCGCATGCAGACAGGATATTCCAATGAATAATAAAGAATGGAACCAAAGTCATGCGTAATCCGTCATGATGCATAAAGATATTCCAATGTAATAATAAAGAGTGGAATAACATAAGAATTTCACCATGTATGCGGTACTTCGCATAGACAGATTATTCCAATATAATAATAAAGAATGGAATAACAACCCTTACGAGTATTGAAAGAAAATAACTCTCTTCATGAATGAAAGAAATAATGCCCCTTACTATAATAATGATATCCCTTACCTTAGAAGAAAACTGGATACTGGAATAGTGAGGTAGCAGACTTCTCTTCTTCTTTCTCTCTATAATTTCTCTCTATAATAACTGCACTATAGCTTTAGTGAATTAGTGAAAAATAATGAAGGAATGAGCTTCTATTTATAGGAAAATATAGTTTCTATAATTGCACATTTTTGGGCTCAAAATATTACAGTATAATACCTTCATCTTTTCCTTAATTTTTAATTTAGTCATGCAAGTATTATCAAACTTGCACCACCTCCCCTAATAGTAATCATGTGAATCAATAGTAAATTATGTGAATCAATAGTTCTAGACATGTGAAAATACGAATTACAGTATAGTACCTCCATCTATACCTCCATTTTTAACTTAGTCATGCAAGTATTATCAATCTTGCACAAACTCCCCTAATAGTACAAGAATGTGAATCAATAGTACACACATGTGAACAAATAGTTATAATCATGTGAATTAATAGCAATTAATTTCTCATTTATCCGATTAATTACCCGATTGGTCAATATAACTTCCAGACATCAATTATTATCGAAATAAATGTCAATTTTTACTAACACTAATAATTCTAACACAATGGAACTATCAATTTCATCTTTAATCAACACGAACTTATTTATCATTAATTTTATAATTCACAATATTTAACAACCAGGTCATTCCCATGAAAGAGGGGCTTTTGATAAGGATTTCTCCTTATTGGCGCGCAATTAGGTGACCAAACCTCTTCTTGACAGAACTTCTAGACATTGCCAATATTGCAAATAATAATATAAATAACTTTGCCGTCTCAATTATTGATTTAATAATATAAAATATTGTAACAATAATTGAATAAAACTGAGTGACTTATCACATAAGCATCAATAATCAATACCGTGTGCTACTATGCAATCACGCGTATTACTGTACTTTTATTATCGGGTAGTTCAACAGTTTTAAAGGTAACACTTTCGTCGTTATTTTTATATAAAGATAATTCTGTCGTTTTCTAAATACGACAATACTTCTGTTGTGGGGTCCACCAATGATTATGCCGTTGTACGAATATTCCCTGTGAAAATGAATATTCCCCGACCAATCGAATATTCCCCGGCACAACGAATAACAACTTGCTTACTTTGTAAAAATTTTCAAATATCACCCTTAACTTTAACCTTTTATCAATTTAACCATTTACGAAATAAAATAATAATTATAAGAAAATTGAATACTTTCATTTCATAAAATTTGGGATCTCACACTAAGAGTATTATCCTACATGTTCATAATTATCAGATTTCAACCCTCAAGGTAGTATATAAACATTCACGTTCAAAGTTCATATTTTCATTTAGTAAAACTTACTAATAAGTCTAACATGCTCATGCTTCAATATGAAATCCATGTACTTAAGTTAGTATGTCCGACATGCATTTCAAAACCATACTAACATGCTTGCAAGGTCAGAATATGCATTACTCAAGTTTACCATTTCTAGTTTTTCCAAATCTTGACGTTTTTCTTGAAAACTCAACTCAATTCAAGCTAAGATAACTTTCTATGTCCACAACAACATCTCATCACCTAACAAGGTCTCTTACATGCATATCCTAACTATCCTAGCATGCTCAGAACAAATACAGAAACATTAAAGCAGTATATGGGGAAAACACCACGCGCGGCCTGTAACGATCGAGAAATTTGTAATTTAATTTAAATATTTATGGAATTAAATAAATATTTAAAATAATTTATTTATTGAGGAAAATAAATATTTGATGAGTTGTCATGAATTAATTTAGTAGCTAAATTAATTAGTGTTAATTGAATCAAGTAATGATAATTTTATTTGTTGGGTTTAATATTAGGAAATAATTAAATTAAATCAATTGCTTAGTATTTAAGAAAATAATTAAAGTAAATGAATTGTTTAATTTAATGGAAATTAATGAATTAGATAAAGTAATGTTTCTAATTTAATAATTAAATTAGATATATAATTGTTTATTAATGATAATAAGATTTTTGTTATTATTAGTATTATAAGTTATTTAAATTAACTAAACTAAGCTATTTAAATTAATCAACTAAAAGTGTGACATAAAATTATATAATATAAATTTTATTAAAATAATTTAGTTGGGAGAGTTGGTAAGCCAAAAAAGGCCTTATGGCCTTTGGCATTATTCAACGGACGCTACATTTTTGTTTTTCAACCTGACGTTTATGGGAGGCCAGTTATATTATTCCTACGCGTCTATTTTTCTAAGGCAAAATATCAGAGTGTTGAGAGAGAGAGAGAGCTTGGAAGAAGAAAACACAGTGATATTGGAGGGTTAGAGAAGAAGGGTTTTGGGGAAAGGATTTCTCTTAGTTTGGCTATCATATCATCAAAGATTAAGGTATAAACTATTCCTATTGTTATTCTTTAGTTTTGGTTGTATATGTATATATCTTCTTGGTATGATTCGAAATCATGAGATTGTGATGTATACATGTTCTTGTAGAATTGCAAAAATCTGTTAGTTATTATGTAAACATGTTATCTGTTATCAATTTCATGAGAAATTGGGTTGAGGAAGAAAAGAAAAATCACAGTGTTTGTGTTCTTGTTATATGGCCTTAGAAAGTACCAAATTTCTTGTCCAATATGTGTAGTAATCTATAAATTGATGCTTGTATATGGTAGTTCATTGAGATACGAACATAACGTAATTTGAATGGAATGATTTGGTCAAGTAATGAGTTCACAATGATGATTTTTGGATAGACTATCAAAAAATGGAGTTTTATATGGATAACATGAAAATTGAGAAATTAAAATGGTTCTAGTTGTTGTTAAATTGTGCTAAGTGGTTGAATATGTTAGCAATCATGATATGATAGTTGTATAATTATTTTACATGTTATTATCACCGTTTGATGGGTGAATTTCGTGTTAGTTGGGCTTAAAACTCTTTCGCATTCACTACTCTCTCTGCGTCATCATACGAACACTTGGTAGTGGCAATTGCTTGGCATTGCCAAGGTAAAAAAAAAAACAACGGTAATAAAGCCTGGCCCGAAGCTAAGTGTGGCAATTGCGTCACACCTGAATCGAGACAATGAGGTCTGCTTATTGGCAGATCATGCGTAGTGGACTTATATTAGTTTAGCATACATGTTAATGATGTTGAGGCATAATATAAACCACAATAACAGATTATCATGCGTTGTTATATAAAGTGTAAAAGAATTTAAGTGATTACTTGAATAAGTTATGTAATGAACCAAATGTGATGTTTTCAAAATTTGAATATAAATGATAAGGTTTATAGTGTGATTTCAGAATCGTTAAGGTGTTAACTAACATGGTTAGGTGCTAGGTTAGGGTTATGACCTAAATGATGGTTTAAACCCTAAAAGCTAATATTCATGCAATTAATTATTGTTGCGATTTCAATGATATGTGTAGGAAAATTGGAGATTATTTTACATTTGTGTAGCTTACAATCAAGGTAAGTTCTCTAACCCTACTTTTATAATTATGCAAGTTTCTAAATCTTATCTCCTTACGATTGAGCAAGTTTTCTAACTCTACCTTGTTATTATTGAGCAAGTTCTTAAACCTTAACTCTTTACATTGGGCAATCTTTCTAACTTCATTCTTTTCGTATTGAATGCAAGTCTCCATTTTTATAATATTATTGTGCAAGTTCTTAAAATTGAGCAAGCCTAATCTATCTTGAATATGTTTGTATAAGCTCTTGTGACCTTTTTCGTTACCTCAAATGAGTTTAACATTTCTATTTCTCATTATTCAGAATTTGTAATGCTTTAGTTCATTGCTTCAAATGAGATTGTTCTAACTCATTTGAATGTAGCACTTTGCATGAATTCCATGTTTACCTAAATATATACTGTTGTTATTAATCTTTGATCTAAATAGTCTTGTTCAGTTATAAACTCTTGTATCAAACCTTTACTGATGTAAATCGAGCAGTGTTTTAAAATTCTAGAAACACTGATAAGTTAGTTCCAAACTAAACTTTCTTTAGTGCGGAAATTCTAAATCCAAACTGAGATAAACAACCCTAACATAGGGTATTTTGTACGTGTAACGTTTAGATGTTTGTGTACAACACATGGTACAAAGGGCTGATCCCCCTAAGTACGTTAAGAAGGGTCCGTATAGTCTAAATGACTGTTAAGGTTGGGTAATAATACCTAAGAACCGGGGACATAGTTCATGGTCTTAAGACCCTCAGATAAATAAAGTTCAAACTTGTTTTCTATTTTGAATTGTAGAACAAGTTCCTTATTGTTCAGCTTTCGTTGTTCACTCTCATGTTATTATCATTTCTATGTTCTATATTAGTGAGCATTTATTTGCTCACTCTTGCAATTAACACTGCAGCTAAAGTGGAGAAAGTTGATGAGCCGTCGACTACCAAAGGCAAGGGCAAGATGTCCAAATGATGAAGACTTATGAGAAGTTTATTTTAATGAATTATGTTAAAGACTTGTTCTATTTTATGACGTATTCTGCAAACTGATGTAATAAATTTTAAGGTTAGATTACCTGGGATTTAATTTGAGATGATGATGTAACCCTTTAATGGGAGAGATTATTGTTTAAGTTATTTAAATTATGTCTTTATCCTTTATTGATGGGTAGTTAGATGTAATAGTTTTGATGAGTGAACACCAAATCCTGTGGGAATAGAGTACCAGGATTTGTGGGTGTCACAGGTTGGTATCAAAGCTTTAGGTTATGAACCTTAGGTGGGGAAACCTTAGGAAGTAACCTTTAAGGAAATAGAAAACATAGAAGTGTTTAACTCTTATCTAGTTTTAAGGAATGGATTAAGGTATCCATTGAAGATAAATAATAAAAGACATTATGTGATATGTGTTAATAACTTATGTGCTTGCGAATATCGAAAAAATGTGAAGTAAAACTTAAAATATTTTGTTGTTAGGATTTCTAACGAAGGAGGATCCAGTCCAGCTAGAGAGGTGATACCTCAGATACCTATAGATGATGAGCCCCGGGATATTCACGTAGTGCGGGAGCAGCTGATCCAAGAGGATGTGCCTGTGGCCGATCCCGAGGAGGATAGTTTTGAGGAGGTAGAAGAGGATGATGATGAGGAGGATCCTGAGGAGTTTCCACCAAACTCCATATCAGTGAAGATATATGATGCTTTGTATGACCGTAATGTAGAATTACAGGACGAGGTCGAGGAGCTGAAGGAAATGGTTGAGATGCATCACGCTTCGATGGAGCGAAAGGATGCAGAGATTTAAGAACTTGACTCAAAACTTGGAAACACGAAGTGGGATCTGGTTCATACAAAGGGTCATAGTGAAGACCTATTGGCAGTTCACGAGAAGATGAAGACTGACATGGAGAAATTGAAAGATGATTTCAAGGAGGAATCAGCTAAGCGTGCAAGAGCGGAGGATGCGTGGATGAAGGCGACTCAACGTGCAGATCGTGCTGAGGTTAAGGTCCAAGTGAAGAAAGCCAAAATGAAAGAGATGGATTATGCTTTTTATTCGGCGATTGATAGGGCCCAGGATCGAGTCTACTATTATCTACCTCAGTTTGAGAATTCGTTGTGGTTCGTGATGGACCATAGAATGGCGTATCATATCATGGAGGAGGAATGTCGGGAAGCCTTACGACGCCTTAATATGCCTAGATAGAATAAGATAGATAGCAATATGTGGTTAATTATGTGAATAAATAAATTGTGAATTCCTTATTTTAAGATAAATAAAGGGATAGTATGAGTATGTAATCCTGAAACTTGTCTAGTTCAGGAAAGTGAATGTTTATAGTAGATATGCTATCTTTATCATGTTCTAAAATGTTATGAATAAATAAAATGTCAAAGTTTATTTGAAATGTTATGTGTTAAAGCTTTAATCTTAGAATGTTTAAGTTAAACTTTAAATACCCAAGAAGTTGAGTAATGAGCTAATAAGCGTATATTTTAACAGAAGATGCCTCCTAGAAGAAGACAACCACGTCAGCAAGCACCTCCTGAGGGGTCTACTAATAATAATAATGAGACCAACGCTAATGCGGTTCAGTAGTTGGTAGCTTTGTTGACGGGTGCACTTGCGAATCAACCACAAGCTCAAGTCACGACTTTCAAGGAATTCAAAGCGATTGGACCGCCAGAATTTCAAGGGTCTATGAATCCAGTGGAAGCCCAAACCTGGATCATGGAAATGGAGAAGGTGTTCAACGTTGCTAGAGTTAACGAAGATCAAAAGACTGCGTTCACAACGTTTATGCTGAAGTCTAAAGCTAGCTACTGGTGGCAAGCAAACAAGGTTCGTGGAGGAGAAGGAGTGATAGCGTGGGATAGATTTAAGGAAATGTTCTTTGAAATGTACTTTCCAATGAGTTCTCGGTATCAGCTGGAAGTACAATTTCTGGAGTTGAAGCAAGGAACTATGACGGTGCTAGGAATATGCTGCGAAGTTTAACGAGTTGGCAAGGTTTGCCACTTATCAACTCAATACCGATGAGCGTAAAGCGAGAAGGTTTGAACAAGGATTGAAGCCCTGGCTTTACAGAAAGGTTTCAATGTTCCAACTAAACACATTTGCTTGGTACATTTACTAGAGTTGATTTCACAATCAAAGAACAAACGTGTGTTTCAAGTACACATTGCATACAACGGCTTTTAGTCAACAAGTAATAGAGTGATAAGATAGAAGTGTCGATCCCACAAAGCAAGAATTCTAATTAATAAATTCCAACTACTAATAAACTATATCAATTCAATTTTATTTAAACAACCAATAATTGTGATTTTTCTAATTAAGAAAACTAAAATTAAATAATTAAAAGAGATTAGTCAAATAGAAATCAAATAAACAAAACTAAGATTTGATTGAATTCAGGTAAATAAGGATTAAGACTCCAATATCCCCAATTATGAACTATAAATCAATTATCCAATTATCCCAATTATTATGTCTCATCAATTGTTAATGTGAATTTCTCAAATGCCAAAAGCCCTTATCCAAGTGATCAATTGCCTTCTATTTAACCCAGATTAATTTTACTATATTCCTATGCAAAACAATTGAATTAAACTCTTTACAATCCCCAATTCCTTATATGTTACATGCGGCAAATAGATATTTCCATTCTATTCACAAACCTAATTATTCACTGTGCAAATAACTAAGTCACATGTCACCATGCCCAGTTCTAACCCTAGAATTCCTCTTTCAATTCCTTCTAGAGTAACAAGGTAATTATTGGCCAGATAATTAATCAATCAGCACAAAGCAAGATGAACAATTCACTTCAACATAAATAATTGGAATAAATTAAATAATTAATTCATAACCATAAAAGGTTCCATTGGAATCTTAATGAAAGAAATTAGTTCATAACGGAAAATAAAACCAACAATATTTGAAAAATCATCCTTAATGAAATACACAAATTAAAGAATGAAGAAGAAGAAGAGAAAAACTCCAAGTAAATTCGTCCAATTCTCCCTTAGCTCCTTGATCAGCCTCCAATTTTGTAGAATATCTTCCCTAATTCAATGCAAATAAACCTTATATACTTCCCATGTTGTTCCACAATCCAATTCCAACTCAATTTTTTGTCACATAACCACCTCCTTAAAGTTTTTAATGAAAGTCAACGTCCAGTCAATAACGCGCTCCTTGGTCAACTAAATTTCATTTCATCACATAGCCGATTATTATTATATAGAGCGCCTGTAAGGTGCTAGGAGCGTAAAATTCTCTTATGCCCATTTTTAGCTCAAATGCTCCCAAACGTTCTCCAACATCTCACAAACCCAAGAATAACACAACTAAACACAGTAAAACGAATCTAAATGCTTTGAGAATACAATAAATTAAGCCCATATATATCCAATTCATGGGTATATTACCCAATCATCAAATACCCCAAACTTAAATCATTGTCATCCTCAAGCAACAAAGCACAAGACACAACAATACTAAAAACTAAACACCACATGTAAACTATCTAAATGATCTTAATTCCAATCAATCCAATAATACAAATATATTCATTTAGTCCTCGAAAAATCAAATCACAAAAACATGTTAATACATCATGTTACTGCAGTTCAATAATATCCCAACAATCAATGAATCTAAATCTGTTATTACTGATAATGTGAGTGTGTGTTCAACAACCATGCTAACCAATGAACAACAAAATACGAAAGATAATAAATTTCTTAATAGGCATCATACAGTTTCAACTCAAGAACTCATCAAATAAACTAGATTCAACTGAAATTAAACAATCACCAAAGTCCAAGGGTCAAAATGGAATACTTATGCTTGTTTTTTGCTATACGAGGGCATTTTGCACTTTTCCCGCTTTATTATTATTATTATTATTTTTCCCTCATGACTATGCATTGTCTTATTCCTTTAGGCTTTTCAGTGCTACCTTAACGAGCTTTCGACCAACGACTCCCAAGCCATTAAGACCTTAGGGCGCTAGGTGTAGAGACAATCCCCTGCTTACTTACTACTCAAGTAACAAAGGCCACAAAACTAGACAAACATGCCACTGTTTATTTATTCTTTTTTTTCAAAGCTTATATACTCCAAATATTTTTCCCCAAACTTGAGTTCATATCTAAATTCAAATTTCACTAGCTATTTAAATTGTTCCTTAATTTCACTAGCATTCATCCTTTAGAACTCTATTATCTATCCATTTAAACTATCATAGCCAACACGGTCATTTTTCAAAACGTATATCCTTATAATATCGTTGTCAAAATGTATGAAGATTTAAATCATATCAAGAAAATCATATCACTAGCTTAACAATCCTTACTAGCCTTATTCATGTAATTTTTAATTTCATCATTGGCCCCAAACATACGTACGATCAAAAGCTGGAATTAACATGCAATCCTAAATGCAACATTTAATCACAATAATAAAGATCGAAACATACCATTAACAATCTAATAATGCAAAAAAAAAAAACTACCCCCAACTTATCTAGAGTAATGTCCTCATGCGAAAAATACCGCAAAAATAAAACTGAGGACTTCCCTGACGAGCTTATGCCTCGAGTGGAGCATCATCATCCTCGCTCATCTCTAGATCGGAAGGGGGAAATATCGCGTAATTGGGGCGGTGGGGGAATCGATCGAGATTAACACCCGGAAACAATCATGTTCATAGCATTCTCTAGCGGCAAACCGGGTCAACCAAGTACTTATAGATCACATCTTGGCGTTCAGACAGGCGGACATTTTGGGATTTGAGATTGTAGAACCATCTGTCTATCTCACGCTGAACCACTTCTGGAACCACACCACGATGAGCTGCTGACGAAGGACCATAAGTAGGTGGAGCCTGAGGTGGTGGAGCTTGAGAAGTTTCGACTTGGGGAATTATGAAACCAAATCCCCTAGGGTGATTTGCCCCACCTGTCCACACTTTATACCTGCTTATCAACTTATGGTCCAACACGGGCATTGGCATCTGAATCATTTCATCCGACTTCCATTTTACCCCAAACTTAGCACACAAAATGCAGATGAGAGACGGATGTGGTAACCCTCCTGTGGTCCCTCGTCGTGATGCTCGGAGAATGGACTGCTGAATAAGGTGGCCGACATCTATCTTTAGGCCTTGTATAATTGAATATAGAACCATAGACCTTTCTTTGGTGACGTGGCTCACATGTGTGCATGGCATGAGTTTGGCGCAAACAAAGGCATACCATGCCTTTCCATATAGACCGAGGTGAGACAATGAGAAAGTCATGCTGCCACGCTCATGCACGGTCCATGTGGTGCCCGGTTGACAAAGCTCCCGAATTATCTTTTCATAATCCGGCCCATCACTCACGAGTCGAGCATACTCATCATTCAGTTCCCTCTAATGGCAGTTGATAGCACCCGTTAATGTCTTCTTCGCCAATTTCAACTGTTTTGCCCCTCACAAAGACCCCATAATGGTAGTGCTCGCACGTTGGCTTAGAACTCTTTTACAACTATAATTACGGCTGGATCGGTCTGCTCGGTGAGTGTGAACCAATTTCTTTCAGCTATCATGACCGCTATATCCCCGTCTTTGGATTGATCGGGCCTTAAACCTCGTTCGGGGATGAGAGAGCGGGTAGCCATCTTGTTGTAGCTTTCATGTGCCTCGGCGAAAACAAATCTTCGGCTGTCAAATCTGGGCTGGGCTGCGGCTGACCTGAAACCCTCTCCATGTTGTCGCTTTAAAGCCATGTAAAAAAAATCTGCAAGAAAACGCATACATCTGAATTAGGCTTGGGCAAAACTCGCATATGTAAACATAGACCCTGACCACAACCCCCAAACTTCACTTTATGTGTACGCGGAGTACATGTTGGGTTAGAAAGAGACATATATGCACGGAGAAATTGTATCGAGTAGCCACATTGTAGAGCATAATGGTCAAAGGAATTCATGATATGCCCAAAAACAAAGAATTTGACGTGTAATAAATATATGGAAATTGAAGGCATACTAGCGTGACATGAATAACGCAACACATTGATACCGGAAACTCGGATGAACATGTAAAGTACTAAACAGAGATCGCCGCAAGAGTAGAGAAAGAGATATACATGCCTTAAGAAGTGAAATTCCAATTAAAGTTCATTGAGGCAAAACGCTAAACACCTTGTAGGAGTGGTGTAAATCTCTATATATTCACAAAAAGGGTACATCATGTATACACTCATTCAATCTGCTAGTATCAACGTCACCCACATGACCCACTTCAGACTAAAAATTGTCCATAAGAGTTGATAAATTAAATCGACATGCATAAGTGTAAAAGATTGTAATGATAGTAAGAAGAAGTTGGGTATCTAATAATTAAATTGAATGTATCAATAATACCTTTAATTCATGGTACGATAAAAGAAGATGTAAGATGAAAGTGGGGTACACATACCTTTTACTTGGAGAAATTGAACTAAACGTAGATATGGAGCTGAAGTGTGTAAATTACCAAGTGAGGATGGAATATGTCATGCAAAAGATATAGGAGATATGAGATATGCAAGTGCAGGGATAGATCAATTAGAATTCAAAAAGGAGTGGGATTACGGGGGTTGAAGAATTCGTGGTAAACAAAATTGTTCGACTTCATAACCGTCCCCAGCGCCGGGGCGCTGGGTTTTTAACTGGACAGAGCGGCGGGGCTCTAGGGGTCAGGGATGTCAAGAGTCATGCAAATGCGGGGTGCGTGCCATGCGTGCTGTGTGGGAGAGTGCCGGGCGCTTAGGGTCGTGGAATTGAGAAGCCTCAAGAGCCGGGGCTGAGTTATAGAGGAAAGGTAGCGCCGGGGCGCTGAGCAACAGGGATTGGTGGTAACCTCATGCGCCGGGGCGCTAAGGTTGTGGGCATTTCAAGCGCCGGGGTGCTGCAAGTTCTTCTTCTCGTTTGGCCTTTGAGTGACGCGCCTTGTTTTGAACTCTTTTAGTGCACTGCATATACATGGTATATAGAGACTATTAGGCAAAACTTACACTAGCAAATAATGAACTAATGAAATAGAATACTCAACACATATATTAAATGAAGAAAAATAAAACATATTAAACTAAAATTTATTGGGTTGCCTCCCTAAAGTGCTTGGTTTCAAGTCGTCAGCCCGACTTTGCTGTTGTGCTCAATTGTCCTCTAGGTCAGAGAGATACATGACCGTTGATTGACGTTCAATGGGTCCACTCCAGTAATGTTTCAATCGTTGACCGTTGACCTTAAATTTGCATTTTGAATTCGGTTCCTCGACCTCAGTGTTTCCGTGTGGTGCGACAAATACAACTTTGAAAGGTCCCGACCAACGTGATTTCAGTTTCCCAGGAAATAAACGTAGTCGAGAGTTGAAAATCAAGACTTGTTGGCCCGATTCAAATGTTCTATCAAGAATTTTCTTATCATGCCAAGCTTTAAATTTCTCCTAGTAGAGTTTTGTGTTCTCATAGGCATTGAACCGGAATTCGTCCATCTCATTCAATTGCAATAACATTTTCTCACCCGCTGCTTGTAAATCAAAGTTAAGTTTACGAATGGCCCAATGTGCACTGTGCTCTAATTCTACTGGGAGATGACACGCTTTTCTGTAGACCATCCGATAAGGTGACATGCCAATAGGATTCTTATATGTTATCCTATATGCCCATAGAGCATCGTCAAGACGCAAGGACCAATCTTGTTGTGACGGATTGAACACCTTTTTAAGAATTCGCTAGACCTCCCTATTAGAGACCTCTGCTTGACCATTGGTTTGGGGATGATACGCGACTGCAATTTTATGACGAACCCCATATTTTGTGAGCAACTTTGTGAATTATTTATTGCAGAAGTGAGTCCCCTCATCACTTATTATCGCTCTCGGCGTCCCAAATCGTGTGAAGATATTTTTCTTTAAGAATCAGAGGACAGCGTTGGCATCATTTATGGGTAAAGCTGCGGCTTCTACCCATTTGGAAACATAATCAATCGCCAATAGAATGTACTGATTATTAAAAGATGATGGGAAAGGTCCCATAAAATTGATTCCCCATACGTCGAACATATCTACCTCCAAAATTGAGTTGAGTGGCATTTCATTGCGCTTGGAGATATTACCTACACGTTGGCATCGATCACACTTTAGCACAAAGAGGTAAGCATCCTTGAATAAAGAAGGCCAGAAAATCCTAATTGTAACACTTTGACCATTGTTCGATCACCGGAATAATGGCCTCCATAATCTGATGAGTGGCAATGACCCAATATGCTGTCCATCTCTTTATGTGGCACACAACGTCTAATCATTTGATCTACGCAAGCGTTAAACAGAAATGGTTCATCCCAATAATATTGCTTCACGTCATGTAGGAACTTCTTATGTTGCTGTGAGTTCAAATCTGGTGGTAATACCTTAGCAACCACGTAATTCACATAATCAATATACCAAGGCAGTATTGTGGTTACTCGGAGAAGTTGTTAATCCAGAAATTTCTCATTGATCATTATGTTGTCTTTATTCTGCACCTCCACGTTTTTCAACCGAGAAAGATGATCCGCCACCTGATTTTTGGTACCTTTTCTATCCCGGATCTCCAGATCAAATTCTTGCAGTAACAATACCCATCAGATAACATGCGGTTTAGCGTCCTTCTTCTCAATCGATATTTGATGGAAGAATGATCCGTAGAGACAATTACCTTTGTCCCAATGAGATATGCTCTAAATTTGTCGAAGGCGAATACAACGACAAGTAATTCTTTTTCTGGTTATGTAGTTTAATTGGGCATCCACAACGTCTTGTTGAATAGTATATTATGTGAAAAATCTTATCGTGATGTTGTCCCAAAGATCGCTCCAATCACGTAGTCACTAGCGTCGCACATTAATTCGAACGAAAAAGACCAATCGGGCACCACAATAATCGGAGCAGATACCAATTTCTTCTTTAGAACCTCAAATGCTCAATACATGACAGATCCATCTTAAAATGCACATCTTTCTCCAACAGGGAACATAAGGGTTTTGATATTTTGGAAAAATCTTTAATGAAGCGTCTGTAGAAACCCGCATGTCCCAAGAAGCTCCGGATTCCCTTCACAGATGATGGAGGAGGTAATTTCTCAATTGTCTCAATCTTCGCTTTGTCCACCTCTAACCCTGCTGCAGAAACCTTATGCCCCAGAATAATCCCTTCTTTCACCATGAAGTGACATTTTTCCCAGTTAAGAACCAGATTAGTCTCCACGCATCGTTTTAACACTAAAATTAGATTTTTCAAACATAGATCAAAGCTATCACCGAACACAGAAAAATCGTCCATAAATACCTCCAAATTTTGCTCGACCATATCGGAGAAGATCGCCATCACGCACAGTTGAAAGGTTGCCACAGATTACATAAACCAAAGGACATACGCCGGAATGCAAATGTACCGTATGGGCATGTAAATGTAGTCTTCTCTTGATCCTCTGGTGCTATGGCAATTTGATTATACCCAGAATATCCATCTAGAAGACAGTAGAACTGATGTCCCGCTAGCCTATCCAACATTTGATCAATGAATGGCAAGGGGAAGTGATCCTTACGAGTGGCTTTATTCAGTTTGCGGTAGTCCATGCATACTCTCCATCCTGTAACTGTTCGAGTAGGGATGAGCTCATTAGCTTCATTCTTCACCACTGTCATACCCCCTTTCTTTGGTACACATTGTACAAGACTCACCCATGAACTATCTGAGATTGGGTAAATAATGCCGACATCCAACCACTTTATAATCTCCTTTTTCACCACATCCTTCATAATGGGGTTTAGCCTTCTTTGCATCTCAATGGTTGGTTTTGCCCCCTCTTCCATTAGAATCTTGTGCATACAATAAGATGGACTAATTCCCCGAATATCCGCTATGGTCCACCCAATTGCTGTTTTGAACTCACGCAAAACCCGTAACAGTTTCTCCTTTTATGTGTCAGTTAACTCCGTTGAAACAATAACTGGTAGGGTGGCATCTTTTCCCAAGTAAGCATACTACAGATGAGAGGGTAATGGCTTTAATTCCAACACTGGTGGCTCTTCTATCGAGGGCTTAAACTTTTTACCTTCCGTTTTGGGCCTCTCAAGGGTGTCGAATGATTGATTACTTTTCCGGAAGAAAGATGTTGTATCTAACCATTTGACATACTCCACGTCATCTTCAATATCATCTTCGTCCATCCCAAGCAAAAAGGATTCAAGCGGATCCTCTGAGTAATTTCCACTGAACTTATGATTAACCAATTTCTCCATGATATCAACTCGCAAACATTCACCTTTTTCTTTCGGATAAGACATCGACTTAAAAACATTAAAGATGACCTGTTGATCTTCAACTCGCATCGTCAACTCACCTTTTTGAACGTCAATCAAAGTTCTACCCGTTGCTAAAAATGGTCACCCGAGAATTATTGGAATTTCGCTATCCACTTCACAATCCAGGATAAAGAAGTCCGCAGGGAAGATGAATTTATCCACTTTAACTAAAACATCTTCAATAATACCTCATGGATAAGTAACCGATCTATCCGCTAATTGCAAACTGATATTTGTCGGTCGTGGAGCTTGAAGTCCAAACTGGCTGTAGACGGATAATGGCATCAAATTTATACTGGCCCCCAAATCACACAATGCTCGACCCGAAAACTGATTTCCAATTTCACATGGAATATTAAAGCTACCTGGGTCCTTAAGCTTCGGTGGTAACTTATTCTGAATGATCGCAACCGCATTCTTCTTGGGTCCAATGCTACTTGTTCAAACTCACCCAATTTCCTCTTTTCGACAAAACCTCCTTCATAAACTTAGCATAACTCGGCATTTGTTCCCAAGGCTTCGTGAAAGGGATGTTGATATGTAGTTTTTGAAGATATCCAAGAATCGTGAAAACCGCTTATCCAACTTGGATTTTTGAAACCTCTCATGGATACGATATGGGAGGCATTGTGATGGTTGGTTCCGGTTCTTTCGCTCTAAAGTCTCATCTTGACGCTTTTCCTGTCCACAACTTCCTCAATTTCAATTGATGCCTTGTCCCTTTTTCCCCATCCTTGATCGCTTCTTGCAATTCCTTTCCACTTCCTAGAGTTACTGCCTTTACAATGCTCATCTCTGCCTCGGTTTTTCTCTCAGACGCTTCTAAGTGTTCCAAGTGGTCGGTTATTCAGTTAATGAGCTATCTGTCCCACTTAATTTTCCAGATTCTTAATCGACGCACCTTGGCTTTTCATATTCAGCTCTAGTTGATTCAATGCTTTATCTTGTTCCTCGTTCTTTTTCTCAGACGCTCTAATAAATCTATCCAAGGTTTCTTCCAAACTTGATTTCCTCTCTAGTTGTTATTGAGTCTGATTTTGAAACCCGGATGTGTTTTATTGTCTCGGCGCTTGAGCTTGAGCTTGATTGTTACTCCATAAAAACCCCGGATGATTTCTCCAACCCGAAATATATGCGTTTTGATTCGGGTAAGGTTGGGTAGATTGACTATAGCTCCCTATGAACTGAGTTGATTCAGGATTTATGGCACATTGATCCGTAGCATGACCCCCAGCACATAATTCGCAAACCATTGCTACCTGCTGTGTGGATTGTGGACGCCATATTTCCATCTGCTTAGCCATTGCGGCCACTTGTGCTGTTAATGCTGTCATCGCATCTACGCCATACTTTCTCGGTGTTTTTGGAGGATTAGACCTAGTCATGGGCCACTGATAGTTATTGGTGGCCATTGTCTCTAACAGCTGATATGCCTCATCAAAACTCTTAGACATGATCGCTCCCCCTGCTGCTGCATCAATACTAGCCCTCGTGGACGCTTGCAAACCATTACAAAATATCCCTAACTGCATCCACTGCGAAATTCTGTGGTGTGGGCACTTACAGAGCATATCCTTAAACCTTTCCCACGCCTCATATAACGATTTTGAATCAAATTGTGCGAAAGTGTGAATATCGTTCCGTAGTTTTGCCGACTTCGCTGGTGGGAAAAACTTAGCTAGAAATTTTTGAGCTAAGTCGTCCCAAGTGGTGATTGAGCCAGGAGGCTGAGAATGTAGCCAACTTCGCGTTTTGTCTTTTAAGGTAAACGGGAACATCCTCAACTTTGTAGCATCTTCCGATACATTGTTGAATTTGAAGGTGTCAACTTGTAAGAAACTTATGATATGTTCATTCGGATCATCTATCGAACTACCCCCAAACTGATATGTATTCTGAAGCATCTGAATTGTTCCCGGTTTAATCTCAAAACTGTTTGCATTTATCACTGGCCTCCTAATACTCGATCAGATATCCGTGACATTCTTGCATGGCATAGTCCCTAAGTGATTTCGATCGTTCCTCGCCATGTTCATTGGAATTTCTTGTTCGCCAGCTTCTTCTTCCACAGTGACATCAAGCACTAGTCGATTGCAATTTTCTAACTTCCTTTCGATATCATTCGTATAAGGAAAAAGTTCCTTTTTCGCCTTGATCTAGTGTGCATACACTCGCAAAGAATTCTCGCAAATACAAGAAGAAAAAAATAAGTAACGCTTTAAATTAAGACCGAATTGATTATAACTAATATGAAATTAATACTAATAAAGAATTCCCTAAGAATCTACGCCTAAAAACTTGTTGGTTGATTTCACAATCAAAGCAAACGTGCAAGTATACACAGTCAACAAGTAATAGAGTGATAAGGTAGAGTGTCGATCCCACAGAGAATTCTAATTAATAAATTCCAACTACTAGCACTATATCAATTCAATTTTATTTAAACAACCAATAATTGTGATTTTTCTAATTAAGAAAACTAAAATTAAATAATTAAAAGAGAATAGTCAAATAGAAATCAAATAAACAAAACTAAGATTTGATTGAATTCAGGTAAATAAGGATTAAGACTCCAATATCCCCAATTATGAACTATAAATCAATTATCCAATTATCCCAATTATTATGTCTCATCAATTGTTAATGAAATTCTCAAATGCCAAAAGCCCTTTTCCAAGTGATCAATTGCCTTCTATTTAACCCAGATTAATTTTGCTATATTCCTATGCAAAACAATTGAATTAAACTCATTATAATCCCAATTCCTTTATATGTTACATGCGAAAATAGATATTTCCATTCTATTCACAAACCTAATAATTCACTGTGCAAATAACTAAGTCACATGTCACCATGCCCAGTTCTAACCCTAGAATTCCTCTTTCAATTCCTTCTAGAGTAACAAGGTAATTATTGGCCAGATACTTAATCAATCAGCACAAAGCAAGATGAACAATTCACTTCAACATAAATAATTGGAATAAATCAAATAATTAATTCATAACCATAAAAGGTTCCATTGGAATCTTAATGAAAGAAATTAGTTCATAACGGAAAATAAAACCAACAATATTTGAAAAATCATCCTTAATGAATTACATAAATTAAAGAATGAAGAAGAAGAGAAAAACTCAAAGTAAATTCTTCCAATTCTCTCTTAGCTCCTTGATCAGCCTCCAATTGTGTAGAATATCTTCCCTAATTCAATGCAAATAAACCTTATATATTTCCCATCTTGTTCCACAATCCAATTCCAACTCAATTTTTTGTCACATAACCACCTCCTTAAAGTTTTTAATGAAAGTCAACGTCCAGTCAACGCGCTCCTTGGTCAACTAAATTCCCGCCCCAGTGCCCCGGCGCTTGGATTAATACTGGATAGAGCGCCCCGACGCTAGGGAGCAGAAAGTGACTCTTATGCCCATTTTTAGCTCATTTGCCCCAAGTGTTCCAATGGCTCACAAACCTACAATAACACAACTAAACACAGTAAAACAGATCTAAATGCTTTGAGAATACAATAAATTAAGCCCAAATATATCCAATTCATGGGTATATTACCAAATCATCGCTTTTATGCAGTTTAAGGATGTGGTGTTAGGTATCATTCTGATTAATGGTATTAATGCTTATGTACTATTTGATTCGAGTGCTACTTGTTCATTTATATCCTACGAATTTGCTCATAATTTAGATTTGCCTCAGGAAGAATTAGAATTTCCCTTAAGTATAGAGATTGCGAATAGGGAAGTGATTCTTGTTAGATTTATATATAAGAATTGTAGAGTGGATATAAAAGGTCACGAGATGAGGGTAGATCTTATACCAATTAGACTTGGTGAATTCGATGTTATACTGGGAATGGATTGGTTATTCAATTACGGAGCAGTAATTGATTGTCAAAGAAAGTGTGTTAACCTTATGACTCCGTCAAAGGTTGTGTTCTTTGGCAGCAAGTCACCTCGACAAACAAGTTGTCTGACGGTGATTCAAGCCAAGAAGTTGTTGAGACAAGGATGTGTAGGATACTTAGCCTACATCGTCGATACACAGAAGAAGAGTGCGAAGTTGGAAGAGATACCGATCATAAGAGATTTTTCAGACGTATTTCCAAACGATTTGCCGGGTCTTTCGCCGGATCGACAAATCGAGTTCATGATCGACTTACTACCAGGAACGACCCCGATATCTAAAGCACCGTACAGAATGGCCCCGGTAGAAATGAAAGATTTGATGGTGTAATTACAAGAATTGCTTGACAAAAAGTATATTCAGCCGAGTGTTTTGCCATGGGGAGCACCGGTGTTGTTTGTTAAGAAGAAAGACGGATCGATGAGGCTCTGCATTGATTACAGAGAGTTGAATAAGGTCATGATTAAAAATAAGTATCCATTGCCTAGGATCGATGACCTGTTCGATCAGTTGAAGGGAGCGAGATATTTCTCGAAGATAGACTTGAGAAGTGGTTATCATCAGTTGAAGGTGAGGCCAGAGGATGTACCAAAAATAGCGTTCAGAACTCGATATGGTCATTATGAGTTTCTGGTTATGTCTTTTGGTTTAACTAACGCACCTGCAGCGTTCATGGACTTGATGAACAGGGTGTTTAAACAATTCTTAGACAAGTTTGTGGTGGTGTTTATTGATGATATATTGGTATATTCCAAAACCAAGGAGGAACATGTGGAACACTTGAGATTGGCGTTGGAGACGTTGAGAAAAGAGAAGTTGTACGCTAAGTTCTCAAAATGTGAATTTTGGTTGGAACGTGTACATTTTCTCGGACACATTATTGATATGGATGAAATTTCGGTAGATACATCAAAAGTTGAAGCTGTAATAAACTTGGATCAGCCGAAGACACCGTCAGAAGTGAGGAGTTTCTTAGGATTGGCGGGTTACTACAGGCGTTTTATTCAAGGCTTTTCCAAGATCGCAACTCCATTGACGAATTTAACTGGAAAAGCGGTTAAGTTTGTTTGGACAGAGAAGTGTGAGGAAAGTTTTTGGGAATTGAAGAAGAGGTTGAGTTCAGCATCTGTGTTATCATTGCCTGATGATACATGAAATTTTGTGGTGTATAGTGACGCATCACATAAAGGACTAGGTTGTGTGCTTATGCAAAATGGCAGAGTTATTGCGTATGTGTCACGTCAGTTGAAAGATTACGAGAAGGGGTATCCGACTCATGATTTAGAGTTAGCAGCAGTGGTATTTGCCCTAAAGATTTGGAGACATTATCTTTATGGAGAGAGGTGTGAGATATATACCGACCATAAAAGTCTGAAATATATCTTTACACAAAAAGATTTAAACATGCGACAAAGAAGATGGTTGGAGCTGATCAAAGATTATTACTACAAGATTTTCTATCATCCCGGAAAGGCGAATGTTGTTGCTGATGCCTTAAGTAGGAAGGTACGGGAGAAGTTAATGATGTTAATTGATCAAGAGAAGCTAGTGTCGAAAATGGCTAAGATGGAGTTGGAAATAAAATATCTGACAGAATCCGATGAAAAGTTATTCCAGATGGGAAATAGTTCAACATTGGTGGATAAGGTGAGAAATGCACAACTTCAGGATGAAGATTGCGGAAAGATAAAACAGAGAATATCTGAAGGTGAGGAAACCAAATTCAAAATCGATTCAGAAGGGTTACGTCAATTCAAAGGGAGAATTTGGGTTCCGCCAGTAACAGAAGTTAATGAAGAAATTCTTAATGAAGCTCACAACTCAAGATATTCTATTCACCCTAGGAGTACAAAGATGTACCAAGATCTTAAACATCATTTTTGGTGGCCGAATATGAAGAGGGATGTGGCTAAGTGTGTGGCAAAATGTTTAACGTGTCAGAAAGTCAAAGCTGAGCATCAAAGGCCAAGCGGATTATTACAACCGTTAGAGATACCATAATGGAAATGGGAGCATATCACAATGGATTTTATGGTAGGTCTTCCAACGACTCAGCAAGGTTACGATGCCATTTGGGTGATTGTCGACCGAGTGACGAAGTCGGCACACTTTTTGCCAATCAAGATTCGGTTTACCCTAGATCGGTTAGCAAAACTGTACGTGAAAGAGATTTTGTCAAGACACAGTGTACCTATGTCTATTGTATCAGACAAAGATCCATATTTCACATCTAATTTTTAGAAACGATTAGAAGAATGTTTGGGGACACAGCTGAGAATGAGCACATCGTACCATCCTCAGATCGACAGACAGAGTGAGAGAACCATCCAAACATTAGAAGATATGCTCAGAGCTTATATCATGGATTTCAAGGGAAATTGGGATGACCATCTGCCATTGGTGGAATTTTCTTATAATAATAGTTATCACGCGAGTATTGGCATGCCGCCTTACAAAGCGTTATACGGCAGGAAATGCAGAACTCCATTATGTTGGGACGAGGTTGGTGAACGTCAGCTATTGGGTCCAGAATTGGTACAGCAGACTGTCGAGATCATCAAAGCAATTCGAGCAAGATTGATAGCAACACAAGATAGACAGAAGAAATATGCTGATCAACATCGACAAAATAGAGAATTCGATGTCGGTAGTTATGTTTTCTTGAAAGTGTCTCCCTAGAAGGGGAAAATTCGATTTGGCAAGAAAGGAAAATTGAGCCCTAGATTTATAGGACCTATTGAAGTGCTTCGACGAGTTGGCGAAGTGGCGTACGAGGTAGCTTACTTCCGGAGTTAGAGCATATTCATAATGTTTTCCATGTTTCGGTATGGAGACCATATAAGCCTGACTATAAACATGTTATAGAATATGAGCCTTTACAGTTCGAGAAAGATTTGTCCTATGAAGAAGTCCCTGTTCAAATTATTGACAGAAAAGAGCAAGTACTGAGGAATAAGCTAATACCTTCTGTTAAGGTAATCTGGAGAAACCACAATGCTGAGGAAGCTACGTGGGAACTTGAAAGTGTTATGATGAAAATTTATCCTCAGTTGTTTGCTTGCTTTTGTATAGCGATTCTGGGGACAGAATCTTGTTAAGTAAGGAAGATTGTAACGAATAAAATATTTGAGTTATGATTCTAAGGACAAAATCCTTTTAAGGAGGGAAGGATGTAACGATCGTGAAATTTGTAATTTAATTTAAATATTTATGGAATTAAATAAATATTTAAAATAATTTATTTATTAAGGAAAATAAATATTTAATGAGTTGTCATGAATTAATTTAGTAGCTAAATTAATTAATGTTAATTAAATCGAGTAATGATAATTTTATTTGTTGAGTTTAATTTAAGGAAATAATTAAATTAAATCAATTGCTTAATATTTAAGAAAATAATTAAAGTAAATGAATTGTTTAATTTAATGGAAATTAATGAATTAGATAAAGTAATGTTTCTAATTTAATAATTAAATTAGATATATAGTTGTTTATTAATGATAATAAGATTTTTGTTATTATTAGTATTATAAGTTATTTAAATTAACTAAACTAAGCTATTTAAATTAATCAACTAAAAGTGTGACATAAAACTATATAATATAAATGTTATTAAAATAATTTAGTTGGGAGAGTTGGTAAGCCAAACAAGGCCTTATGGCCTTTGGCATTATTCAACTGACGCTACCTTTTTGTTTTTCAACCTGACGTTAATGGGAGGCCAGTTATATTATTCCTACGCGTCTATTTTTCTAAGGCAAAATATCGTGTTGTTGAGAGAGAGAGGAAAGAAAAAAAACACAGTGATATTGGAGGGTTAGAGAAAAAGGGTTTTGGGGAAAGGATTTCTCTTAGTTTGGCTATCATATCATCAAAGATTAAGGTATAAACTATTCCTATTGTTATTCTTTAGTTTTGGTTGTATATGTATATATCTTCTTGGTATGATTTGGAAATCACGAGATTGTGATGTATACATATTCTTATAGAATTGCAAAACTCTGTTAGTTATTATGTAAACATGTTATCTGTTATCAAATTCATGAGAAATCGGGTTGAGAAAGAAAAGGAAAATCACAGTGTTTGTGTTCTTGTTATATGACCTTAGAAAGTACCAAATTTCTTGTCCAATGTGTATAGTAATCTGTAAATTGATGCTTGTATATGGTAGTTCATTGATATATGAACATAACGTAATTTGAATGGAATGATTTGGTCAAGTAATGAGTTCACAGTGATGATTTTTCGACAGACTATCAAAAAATGGAGTTTTATATGAAAAATATGAAAATTGAGAAATTAAAATGGTTCTAGTTGTTGTTAAATTGTGCTAAGTGGTTGAATATGTTAGCAATCATGATATGATAGTTGTATAATTATTTTACATGTTATTATCACCGTTTGATGGGTGAATTTTGTGTTAGTTGGGCTAAAAACGGCTCTCGCTCACTATCGCCTCTCGTCGTCTCGAACACCGGCCGAATACTGGCGTTGTGCAAGGCAAAAAAACGGCAATGTGCTTGTCGGAACAAATTGTGCTTGCCTTCCTAAGGTAAGTGTGGTGCAATTGCCACACACCGAAATCGAGACAATGAGGTTTGCTTATTGGCAGATCATGCGTAGTGGACTTATATTAGTTTAGCATGCATGTTAATGATGTTGAGGCATAATATAAACCACAATAACAGATTGTCATGCGTTGTTATATAAAGTGTAAAGGAATTTAAGTGATTACTTGAATAAGTTATGTAATGAACCAAATGTGATGTTTTCAAAAGTTGAATATAAATGATAAGGTTTATAGTGTGATTTCAGAATTGTTAAGGTGTTAACTAACATGGTTAGGTGCTAGGTTAGGGTTATGACTTAAATGATGGTTTAAACCCTAAAAGCTAATATTCACGCAATTAATTGTTGTTACAATTTCAATGATATGTGTAGGATAATTGGAGATTATTTTACATTTGTGTAGCTTACAATCAAGGCAAGTTCTCTAACCCTACTTTTATAATTATGCAAGTTTCTAAACCTTATCTCCTTATGATTGAGCAAGTTTTCTAACTCTACCTTGTTATTATTGAGCAAGTTCTTAAACCTTAACTCTTTACATTGGGCAATCTTTCTAACTTCATTCTTTTCGTATTGAATGCAAGTCTCCATTTTTATAATATTATTATGCAAGTTCTTAAAATTGAGCAAGACTAATCTATCTTGAATATGTTTGTATAAGTTCTTGTGACCTTTTTCGTTACCTCAAATGAGTTTAACATTTCTATTTCTCATTATTCAGAATTTGTAATGCTTTAATTCATTGCTTCAAATGAGATTGTTCTAACTCATTTGAATGTAGCACTTTGCATGAATTCCATGTTTACCTAAATAATGACTTTATCCTTTATTGATGGGTAGTTAGATGTAATAGTTTTGATAAGTGAACACCAAATCTTATGGGAATAGAGAACCAGAATTTGGGGGTGTTATACGACCGCTCGGTATTAGACTATAGAAGTGGCACGGCCGTGCCACTTCGAACAAAATGAAAAAAAATATGGCTCTGCTTCTGCAGAGCCTTATCACATGTAATGTTAAACCTGCAACCAGACTAGCTACCATGTTCCAAAACATGTGTACCAACTCAGATAACACAATTGCATGCCATTCTACATCAATTAACAAAGAATTTAACAAATTCTAGAATTTGACAAAACTCAAGCTCAAGAATATCAAAGTAGAATTATACCTCTTGAAGCTTAATGGAATTCCTCAACACAATGATTATACTCCCTCAATTTCTCAGCAGCTCACACTCCCTATTGAACCTCTCAAACAAGTTTTAAGCAACAGAAAATAGAGAAGGAAAGGGTGCTATTTATAGAGAATTGAGTGCCCAGTTCATGGCATTACACCATGGTTTGATCCAACAGAAATTGAGAAGAAATGTGGGATGAAGAAGAGTTGGCCAACTGCCTAAACTCATAGCCATCATAACCATGGATTTGTAGCCTTTTAGTTTTGCTGGAGTATATGAAATGAAGAAGTAGGCTACTATTTATGTACTATGAAGGTCACTGATTTTGGGACACGGGTTTTAAATTCTACCAAGGTGATTAAAATGCTTACTTTAGTTTTTTTAATTCCCATAATAAAATTTTAAGGTACAATTGTTACCATATTAGAAATGTAAAGATAATTTTATACTCACATCATATAATCCATATACATTAGTCCAGTCTAATTATTATTATTATTAATATATATGGACTCCATTTAATTACCCACTAGTAATTAATATCTCCTTAGAACTTTAGTATTCCAGATTATACTCACTTATTGGAATAGTTTAAAATTCTTTGACAGTATATCTTTTAATGTTTCCACCCATACTTATTTTCACATAAATAATTGTTTATGTAACTTATAATTCCTTACACTTTATTATATAGTTTATATTATTACATAGTTATACTAATGTGTCACACCACATTTTCTTTTTAATGTAAGAACCATATAATATCACATGTCATACACATATAAATTAAATGAATCATATCATTCTAGTCATGCAATTTACTTTACTCACAATAACAATTAATAATCAAATATTATTAATTAATCACCATTGATATTTAATTAATATAACAATTAACAATTAATACTGCTTAATTGCTCAATTGGTAATTCCTTCGTTAATTAATATTTCCCATCACCATGCCACACAAGGCTTTCAACGAGTTTATCACAAACTCCATACATTTCTAATTATTTAATTATTTACTATAATTGAGTTATCTCATTTCGTAACACCAAAAGTCATTTATACTCAAATAAATATTCATTTCCATTAATATTTATTTATTAAGAGAATGAAATTTCACGGGTATTACATCCTCCCCCCCCCACCTTTATAAAATTTCCGTCCCAAAATTGCTACAAGGTTACATAAATAGATGGGGATAATCCCTCATCATCCTATCTTCTAACTCCCACGTTGCCTCCTCGACATCGTGGTTACGCCAAAGAACTTTTATAGAAGAAATAACTTTATTCCTTAAAGTTTGCTCTTTCCTATCTAGAATTTGGATAGGGATTTCTTCGTACGCTAAGTTCTTCTCCACTTGAATGAGTTCGTAAGAAATCATGTGCTTGTAATCAGGCTTGTACGGAACGCAACATGGATATGTGAAACACGTTATGGATGTCCTCCAACTCAGGTGGTAGTGTAACTTTGTATGCTACTTCGCCCACTCACTTTAGTATCTCAAATGGTCCTATGAATCTTGGACTCAGTTTTCCTTTCTTGCCGAAACGGATGTTTCCCTTCTATAGAGATACCTTTTAGAATATAAAACTGTCGACTACAAAATCTTGGTCTTGCCGATGCAAGTCTGCGTACTTCTTCTGGCAATCTTGAGCTGCTACTAGTCTGGCTCTTATCATTGTTACCACATCCACGGTTTGTTGTACTAACTCTGGTTTGAGTATTCATCATTCTTCGACTTCGTCCCAATATAATGGCGTTCTGCACTTCCTTTCATAAAGAGCTTCATACGGTGGCATGCCGATACTCGCATGGTAACTATTATTATATGCAAATTCAACTAAGGGTAGGTGGTCATCCCAATTTCCCTTGAAGTCCATCACGCACGTCCTATGAATGTCCTCTAGCGTTTGTATTGTTCGCTCACTTTGTCCATCTGTTTGAGGGTGAAAAGCAATACTTAATCGTAACTGTGTTCCCATCCTCTCTTGCAAACTTTTCTAGAATTTCGACGTGAAATACGGGTCTCGGTCAGAAATAATCGACACCGGACACTCCATGGCGTGAAATAATTTCCTTTACGTACAGACTCCCTAATTGATTGAAACTGTAGCGGATCTTGATAAGTAGAAAATGTGCTGTCTTCGTAAGTTGGTCTACGATAACCCAAATGGCATTCAAACCTTTCTGCGTGACTGGAAGTCCTACCACGAAATCCATCGTGATATGCTCCCATTTCCACTCTAGTATTTCCAACGATTGAAATAAACCACTCGGTCGCTAATGCTCTGCTTTGACTCGCTGACACGTAAGACATCTACTAACGTACTCCGCAATTTTGCGTTTCAGATTTGGCCACCAAAAATATTTCTTCAAGTCCCGGTACATCTTTGTGCCTCCCGGATGAATGGAATATGTCCTATTATGAGCCTCGTACAAAATCTCCTTTCTTAACTCCCACACTCTCCCTTCGAATCTTAAGATACCATCTTTATCTATTCGAAATTTTTCTTCCTCTTTTTCCGTGATCCTTCTTCTGATTTTCTCACATTCTCCATCTTTCTCCTGGGCTTCCTTTACTCTATCCAACAATGTCAGACAAGCTTCCATTATAAATAACTTCTCTTTAGACCTCTCGGGTCCCTTCACTTCTATTTCCATTTTCTCCATATCTCTTATTAACTCCTCTTGAGTTGTCAGTTGAAACAATTTCTCCCTTCGTTTCCTACTCAGAGTGTCGGTAAGTACGTTTGCCTTCCCCAGGTGATAAAGAATTTCATAATCATAATCTTTGATTAATTCTAACCACCTCCTCTGATGCATATTCAACTCCTTCTGCGTGAAGATATATTTCAGACTTTTGTGGTCCGTGTATATCTCACATTTCTCTCCATACAAATAATGTCTCCATAACTTTAACGCCAAAACTACTGCCGCTAACTCTAAGTCATGAGTAGGGTATCGTTTTTCGTAACCCTTCAATTGTCGTGATGCATACGCAATGACTTTACCGTGTTGCATAAGCACATAACCAAGTCCTCTATGCGACACATCACTATACACCACAAATCCTCCTGTATCATCTGGTAATGATAATACAGGCGCCTCACTTAATCTCTTCTTCAACTCTTGAAAACTTTCTTCGCATTTGTCGGTCCATAAAAATTTCACAGTCTTCCTCGTCAAATTAGTTAACGGGGTCGCTATCTTAGAAATATCTTGGATGAATCTTCGATAGTACCCTGCTAACCCTAAGAAACTTCTCACCTCCATCGAAGTTCTCGGTTGTTCCCAATTACTTACCTCTTCGACCTTTTCGGAGTCTATTGAGATTTCATTCTCATCCACCACGTGGCCTAAGAATTGAACCTTCTTCATCCAAAATTCGCACTTAGAAAACTTCGCATACATCTTCTACTTTTGTAGTGCCTCCAAAACTATCTTCAGATGTTCGGCGTGTTCTTCCTCCGTCTTCGAGTAGATCAAAATATCTTCAATGAAAACTACTACGAATTTATCCAAGTATGGCTTGAAAACTTGATTCATCAAGTCTATGAATGCTGTTGGAGCATTAGTTAAACCTAATGACATTACCAAGAACTCGTAATGTCCATAACGGGTTAGAAACGTAGTCTTTGGTATGTCCTCATCCCGTACTTTTAGTTGATGATATCTCGTCCGTAGGTCGATCTTCGAGAAACATTTTGCTCCTTTAAGTTGATCGAATAAGTCGTCTATCCTCGGTAGCGGATATCTGTTCTTGATCGTTACTCTGTTCAATTCTCGATAATCGATACAGAGCCTCATCGATCCGTCCTTTTTCTTAACAAATAACACTGGTGCTCCCCAAGAAGACACACTCGGTCAAATATAACCTTTATCTAATAACCCTTAAAGTTGTATCATCAATTCCTTCATTTCTACTGATGCCATACGATATGGAGCTTTCGAAATCGGTGTCGTTCCCGGTGCTAAATCTATTAAGAATTCGATTTCTTTGTCTTGCGGAAGGCCAGGCAGATCGTCCGGAAAGACATCCTGAAATTCACTCACTACGGGTATATCTTTAATCTCTACTCCCTTTTTCTGAGTATCCACAACGTAAGCTAAATAACCTACACATCCTTTCATTAACAATTTCTTGGCCTGCATCATCGTAACGCAACTAGATTGCTTAAGCGATGAGCTACCATAAAACACTACCTTAGACTTACTCTGAGTCTGAAGGTTCACACATTTGTTCTGACAGTCAATTACTACTGCATGGTTATATAACAAATCCATCCCCAGTATTACGTCGAATTCTCCTAATCTAATAGGAAAAAAGTCTACGCTCAATTCATGTTCTCTAATGTTTGCGTGATAATTTCAATAGACGTATTCTACAGGGACTATTTCCTTATTCGCAACTTCTATGTTCAAAGGATCTTCTAATTTTTCTCGGGGTGTACTAAGTTTATTAGCAAATTCTTTAGATACAAACGAACAGGTGGCACCCAAATCGAATAATACATAAGCATTTATATTATTGATTGGGATTATACCTGACACCACGTCCTTTGCAGCTATGGCATCTTGGACAGTCATGTTAAAGGTTCTAGCGGTCGATCGATTGGGTTGCGCAGGTCCACCAATCATTAACTTACTTCCTCCTCCCTGGTTTCCGCCAGCACCACCGCTTCCTTTCTTCGGGCAATCCTTTATCTAGTGCTCTGTCGATCAATGAGCAAAACATCCTCTGATCTTTTTCGGCTTTGGGAAATTTGGCGATATGTACCCCTCTTGGGCAAAATTTACGTACGTACTTGGTATGCCGAAGAGGTGAGGATACCTCGTCAGCTTCTAACTCTTGAGGTATAACCTTTGAGCGTAGAATATATTCCTTCTTATCCAACATTTTAATAGGTATCTCCTCATACGTTAAATCTTTTGCTATCTCGTCTAGTTCTAATTCAATAGTGTGGTCCAGGTCATCCACATAATTACGTAACATCGAGACGTGAAAAAAGTTATGAACACTCGACAAACTTAGCGGTAAAGCGAGTCTATAGGCCACAGTTCCTACTCAATCAAGTTTTTCAAATGGACCAATTAAATCGAGGGTTGAGATTTCCTTTCTTCGTCGATTCTTGCTTCTAGAATAACGCCTTCTTACACCTTCTTCTTCACATTCATCAGCTCTGAGTCTGTAGCTTGAGCGACTTTAACTTTATCGATTAAAGTCGATACTACTCGTATATTCGCTATCTTTATTTAGGTTCTTGGAGTCTTTAACTTTATCTCCATCTTTTGTACATCGTACGAAATGGGTCTTTGTGTTAACAATATTGCACTCGTAAATGCATACAATCTTCCACTGAACGCATCAGCTACCACATTCACTTTTCTAGGATGGTATTGAATGGTATTATCGTAATCTTTCAACAACTCGAGTCAACGTCTTCTGCGCGAGTTATGTTAGTTTTGAGTGAAGAAATATTTGAGGGTTTTAGAAATGGGTTTTATACTGGGGTCAATACAAAATTTGATTTCACGCTCTGGGGTAGGCCAAGAAGTTCTTTGGGGAATACGTCAGGAAATTTATTAATGATAGAAATATCATTCAAAACTGTGACTCTCATCTAAGACTTGGATAACACATCACATTGATACCTATCAACTTTGATGCATTCCAAGACTTGGAAGTCTTCAGAGAAAGGCTCGGGGCTATTTCCTTATGGCTTAATATGACAATGATTGACTTTAGTGGTTTGGTTACTTGAATTCGCATAACAGGTTGATTAGGAAGGCTAACAACCTTACAAAAATAATCAATTTTAGCATGATGAGTAGTTAACCAGTCTATTCCTAAAATCACATCAAAGGCAAGTATTTTCAAAGAGATGAGATCGACAGGTAACGTGAGGGTGCTGATTTGAATCAAACAAGATTTATAAATAGTGGATATAACGAAGGTTTCTCCTAACGGAGTTTCAACCAATAAGTTAAAGTCTAACTGTTTTGGGGTCAAATTTAAACGTTGAGTGCAAATAGGAGAAATAAAAGAGTGGGTAAAACCGGTATCGAATAAGGTATAGACTTTGAAAGAGTTTATGATTAACTTACTCGTGATAACTTTGTTTAGGTTCCTCGACAAACGCTCTCACTTAAATTACCGTCTTTAACTTGTCTGGGACATCCTTTGGCGTCACCATCCTAACTGGACTTGACTTCACTACATGAAAAAATTGAGCTAGGTGACCTTCTCTTCCGCAATTGAAACACGCTTTGGGTTGCTGCGTACAGTTTGGACGGATGTTTCCCTCCTGTCTCCATTTGAAACATACGAACCGATGGTCGTTCTCCTTCCTTGGAAACGGGTTCTGGTGCTGCTGTCTTTCCATCATTATCGAACCTTCTCTTCTTGAAGTTGTTCTCACTTAGTTCACCTTTGCTATTATCTTGTCCATGATTACCACCGAAGTGGTTACCATTTCTAGTATTATAATTTCCTCCACGATGGTTATCGTTGTTCTGATGGCCGTTGTCATTGGTACGATTATTATCGTGTTATTGGTCGTTGCCTTTTGGTTGAGCTGACTCATTATCGCGCTCCACTAACTGAGCCCTATTCACAACTGTTGCCTCCTTTCTAGTCTAACAAAAAGGACTCTAAGTCATGCAAGGATACATGGGTCAACAAGTAGTACAGAGTAAGAAAAGTATCGATCCACGGAGAAAGGTTTTAAATTTAAACTATCATGCATCAACTATATCACTATTTTTATATGCTTAAACGAATAACTCACAATTATAATTAATACTAAATTTAATTCATGAAATAAAAATAAAATACTAAAGTAATGTAATTAAATTTGGAGAAGAATGGGATTCTAATTTCATTTAACACTTCATCTAAACTGCAACCGTCATGTAATGTTTAATTATTTATCATGGAAAACTAGTCAAGAGCATAGTAGTGGACATAACCATTTTTCAATGAACTATGACCAATTCACATAACCTCCAAATATGATAGAAATCATATAAGCGACACTATTACCAAAATCACTATATGTCTATGTGAAATTGCAGCAATAATGAATTAAAGTGCAGGCTCTTTTCATGACTACACATGGTGAAACGGTATATGTCTATCCGTTTCACAAATCACAAAGCTTAAGAAATTAGCCTCATGAACATATGCCAAAATGATTTAATCCATACTCATATTTCATTTTTCAAATTCATATAAGCATACAAGGTAAATGGTGATCAAACATTCATTCATTACGCTCAATCATAATGGTTATTCCAATGACAAATATAAAACAAAATAATCAAATATATAAATTTAGACTACATATCAAAATTCATTAGAATCCCATAATGGAATTTAGTTAATTTCTGAACCAAAAGCCATTATGGGATTGAAACAATACATGAAATCAAGTAATATAAACAAAAGATGTAAGAGAAATGATAAACAAATCTGTTAAACCCAATTGTAGAATATGTTTCAAGCTTGTTCCAAAACACCAACAATCTCCAGAAATGAAACTAATGATTATTGAATAACAAAGATGAAGAGAGGATATAGAAATGCATCATGTTATGGTCAAATCCTCTCTAGCTTAGTTAAAACTTAAGAACCCTAAATTCTCCTAATAAAACTGATAAAAGACCCTCAAAATCACGTCTGGTACCAACCACATCGTTCAGTTGAGCCTCAAGCGCTCAAATTTCAAATTACAAAAAGTCAACAAAATAGACCGCAAAGTACTCGCGTGGCCGCACGAGATTATAGTGTAGAACGAGCGCGGACGCGCTGTGGAAATACCTGTCGAGGTCTTGGCGCGGATGCAAGAGATTCCTTCTTTGTTGGGGTGCGATCGCGCAATGGTGCAAGGCAGTCTCTGATTTCATGTGGTGCGGGCGCACGATATTAGGCTTGAAAAGCTGCTGTGCATTGCCACACAATCGCTTTTTCTTTGTTGTCTTCTTCTGCTCTTTGCTTCTTGTTTGTTTTCATTCGTTCTTCATTCCTTCTCTTCTTCACTACATTCATTCATTGCTTCAGTCCTCATCTGCTCAAGTTCCTCTTGCCATGCCTTTGCTAGCTTCATGCCACCATGCCAATCCATGCTATTTCTTGTTTTTCCATGCCATAGGAGTTCCAACTACAAGCACTGCAAAATAAACATAAAATACAACTAAAATATAGTAAAAGCTACTTGAGATGAGCATAATTCTAGTGAGTTGGCACCCAATAAGTAGGTATAAAACCTACTTATTGTTGGGTAAAATATATATACGCACAACACGCAAGTATACGTGGTCAACAAGTAATAAAGTGATAAGTAGAGTATCGTTCCCACACAGACTAACTAGCAATAATCTTAAAATCACAAGTATCAATTTCATATTAATCCTAATTTTATTAAATCAATCATTCAATGATTAGAATTAATAAATCTAAACTAAGAAATAAATAAATTACCAAAAACCAATCACAAATATCAAAATCTAGAATTTTAAACAATAAATGAAGAATTAGACTTATGATTTCACTTTAAGCTTCCCTCTGATTTAAACGCCTTTATTCCAATTCAAATCACTATTCCAGTTTATTAATCAAGAACACGAACGTAGTATTAACCACCTCTCGATGCACTAATACCGTATTAACTTAAATCCACAATTAAGATAGAAACAAGTTAAACACCTTAATTAACTAACTAACTATATCTCTATGTGAATTATAATTAAAGAAGGTTTAAGAATAAGTTCTCTATTCGACTACATGCGATGTCAAGCATATCTCTACCTTAACATTCATCAAGATTCCGCTACTCACAAAATTCTTAAACACATGTTATATTAACTAGGTCTAGATTTGAATATCCTCTCTCGATTCCATATAAATCAACAAAGAATTGTTGATCAAGTAATTCATTAATTCACGCTCAAATCAATATAGATAAACTGGAAATAGATTATTGAACTGGAAATCAAAGTTTACAAAATCATCGTTTCACTTAAAGATCCATCATAAGTCTAAAAAGTGAATTAGTTCATCATAAATAAAATAACTACTGAATAAATCATAAAAAAAATTCTTTCAATTACAAATAATAGCCTAAGATAAAGAATATTGAAAAACACCCTTCTCGCAGCCTAGAATTGGAATCATCTTGAAATACTCCTCCACGCTTGCTTAGAAAAACTGAGCTTAATCTTTTTAGTATGCCTTGAGTGTTATTTAATTTGTTGTTAATTGAGTAAATAGATATCCAACACACAAGTCCCAGCCGAAAATCTCCATCAAGTAGAGTCCATGTGTAATTCAATATGTTAGAAACCAATTCCAGCAAGAGTTTCAATCAAAACATAACACAACACAGTCGACATCCCCATTTCCTAATGGGTGTATGAAGTTATATATACCATTTCGTGGTAGGCACCCTTCTGTCGAAACGTATGAAGACCCCACGCCTTTGCGTAGGTTTATAGGTTAAATATACTCCAAATGGTAATCCGCTAACTCTTTGACTTCATTGAACTTCATGGCTTCTTCCAATTTTGCTCCAATTGACTTCAAATCATCCCAATTGACTCCACATATCCGTTAAATGCCACAACAAACATCCTACGCATGAAATAACATAAAACAAGTAAAAACGAACATAATCACAAGAATTTAGCAACAATTACGCATTAAATGGACATTGATTCGCGTATATAAAATCCACTTATCAAAATCCCCCAAACTTAAACCGTGTTAGTCCTCAAGCACAAAACATTACATACATTGCAATGCAATGAGATGAAATGAATATGATCTAACTTATATGCTTTTGAATCCATCAATATCGCAGAATCAAGATTATCCTAACAACCTCAGAGAAAACAAGCAACTATACAATATCAATCACCCAAAACCAATCTACAATTCCATTTTAATCCTCAAATCTCAAGCCATCATCACTGGTATAGTGGGTGTGTGATCAGCATCCATGATAACTACTACGGATTCAAATTCAATACATAACCAATTTCTTAGAAGGAATCATACAATGCAAACATAAAAATTCCAAACATAGACTGCTTCAACAAAAACTAAACAATCACTAATCTCGGGGGTTCAAACAGGGTACTTATACTTTATTATATATATATATATATATATATATATATATATATATATATATATTTCTTACGTATGGGGGCTTTTTGCTCTTTTCCCGTTTTATTCATTTATATATATATATATATATATATATATATATATATATATATATACATGACCATGCAATGTCTCATCCCATTATCTTGTGATAATACTACCCCTTAGCGAAGCTTTCAACCAATGACTCCTGCACCATAAAAGACCTTGGGGCGCTAGGTGTAAAGACAATCCCCTCGGGCGTACTTGCTCAAGTAACAAAGGCCTCGAAACAAGACTAGTCACGATATATATACTCTTTCTTTTTCTCTTTTTATTTTTTATTTTTTTAGATAAAGCTCATATACCCCACATATCACCCCCCCCCCCCCAAACTTAGGTTATTGCTTAATTTTTTCCTTTACTGTCTATCCTTGTCGTTTTCTCATTTACTCTAGCATTATCCTTTAGAGACTATTTATGTATCAATTTGAACTGACCAATCAACAAAGATGTTTTTAATCGTGCTAACCTTTTCTACAACAGTTTCAAACAAGCTCAAGATTCGATTCATAATAGAAATTGTATCACAGTTCTAGTAATCAACGCTGTATTGGCTAACTTATTATCAATTTCATCATTAGCCCACAAATAATATGAACTACAACATTGATGGACTTACTTAAATACAATATTTAACTAACTAAATTTTTTATTTATATATTTTTTTTATATAGATAACAAAATGCACTATTTACAAGACTATTTACTATGCAATGACAAATATTAACCTAAGCTACTATGTATGCACCTAAGCTATCATGCAATACTAAAATTAATATGCAATACTGAAGTTAAAATGACAAAATGCAACCTAAGTACTACATATGCATACAAAAATGTATTTAAATCCCCCAAACTTAAGTAATACAATGTCCTCATTAGATGATTAATCAAAACTAAATATGTGAGGACTTCCCTGTTGTCGCTTAAGTCTGAGGAGGTGGTTGTTGCTCTTCTTCGTCAGAATCACTTGGTGGAAACCTCGGCAGTGGTCCGGGCTGCTGATAAGGAAATTGTGCCACCGCGTTGAAGCTCAGAAGGGTTGTGTTGAGTGAGGCGAAAGATGCATTCATAGAATCAAACATGTGATCTAACCTCATTGCCAATCGTTGCATTTCCCGTCGTGCTACTTTGTTGTGCGCATTCATTTGATTTTGAAAATCAAGGAACTGAGGACTGGATATGGCCTCGGCTAGCGGTACCTGCTCGGCCCTTGATTTCACATTGCTTCATCATCATCCCCCGATGTCTCTGTAGCATCAACTTCGTCTTCCGAAACTGACAGAAAAATAAAGCCCAAACCACGCGGATGTGACTCACCACCTGCCCATACAGAATACTGCACTATCATTCTAGAATTAATCAATGCGTGCAGCATTTGTGTGGGCTCATCGTCGAACCATCTCACCCCTGCATTGCGACACAACCCACAAATGAGTGATGGGTGTGGCAAGCCACCTGAAAAATTTCCACGTAAACACTGGCGGATGGAGAAACAAATAATGGCCCCGACGTCGATAATGAAATCTTGCACAATGGCGTACAAAAGTAACGCTTTCTCTTTGGTGATGTCTAAGGTATGTTGGGAAGGAAGCAATTTAGCGCATAGGAATGCGTACCAAATTTTTTCATACTGGCTAAGGTCCTTGCTATGGAACATGGTGCCTCCCTTTCGACCTTTCATCAAGATGTTCCCGGCTTTGTCATCTCCGTGATTATAACATCATAGTTCGGATCAGAATTTCGTAGATGAACATAATGGCAGTGACGAGGTACCCACAGTTGATAGTAGGTGTTGATTGCATTGGCACTGAACAAAACCAACCGACCTCGAACAAACGCGTGGAATGGTTCTTTGTCCTCAGAGTTTGCATAGAATTCCTTGACAATGTTGACTACAGCGGGTTCCGGCTCTTTTCTGAATTTCATCCACCCCTTTTGATAAATTCGAGGCATCATCTCCCCATCATTAGGATCCAGTGCCAACCCCCGCTCTGGTGTAAGGGCTTTAGTGAGCATGTAGTCATTCCGGTCGGCGGCGGTAGAACTCACGAATTTTTGGCGATCGAAGGTTGGGGTTGGTTGAGATGGCCGTGAACTCTCTCCTCTTTGGAATTTAGAAGATGATTGTGAAGCCATGATTTCTCTCTAGTTCTTGACTTGCCTTAGCTCTCGCCCAAACTTTTCAATTTGCTCCTCTCTAGCTCTCAAGTAACCTCTAGGACTGCCCACTTCAATTTGTGCGAGAAGTATGGTAGGAAATGTGGTAATATATAGAGGTGGTAGAATGACTTCTATTGGTGGAGTGAAGAGGTGGGGTAATTAATGTAGTTAAGGAAGTAGTGAGAAGTAGAAGTGGTGGTAGTGGTTGGTGGTTATGGGGTTTAATTAAAGTAGTGGGGGATTGGGCATGGGAAGAGGTTACATAACTGCCTCCTTATTCTAAATCTCAGGACCCACGCCCCGGCGGGGGTTGTAGTGTAAAAGGGGCCCGCCCCCACGGGCATGGCTACTGCTATTTGACTTTGGGGACCCCCGCCCCGGCAGGGGTTATAATACTATTTGGGCCCGCCCCGGTGGGCATGCTTACTGTCATAAATTTTTGGAGACCCCCACTTTTGCTTCACTATAACTCACTTTTTGATCCTTTGTTCTTCCTGCACGATGTAAAACATGAGAATTAGTGGGTTTTTGAAAACATGTTGTATTATAGAGATATTAATGAGACTTTTATTGTATTTTTTTACCTAGTAATGTACAAAAACTATAATTAAGCAAATATAAATGGAAAATATGATAAATAAACTAAAGATTGGGTTGCCTCCCAATTAGAACTTTATTTTAAGTCGGTCAGCCGGACTACTTCCTGTTCAATTTGTGTTGGCCAATGTGATGGCGATCACATCAGTGTTAGCTTCTCCACCCCAATAATGCTTTAGACGATGTCTGTTGACTTTGAATGTTTCTAGTGGATTGCGACTGTAGAGTTCATTTGAGCCATGAAAGAATATCCGCTTGATAGTGAATGGTCCCGACCATCTCGACTTAAGCTTTCCTGAGAATAATCGCAGCTGTGAGTTGAACAAAAGGACTGATTGTCCCAGCTCGAATGTTCAATGCATAATTTTCTACTCGTGTCATCTTTTTACTTTTTCTTTGTATATTTTTGAGTTCTCATAGGCGTGAAGGCGAAATTCGTCGAGTTCATTCAATTGAAGTAGTCTTTTTTCCCCTACAGCTGCTTGATCAAAATTGAGTTTTTGAACTGCTCAATAAGCCATATGTTTTAGCTCGACTGGTAAATGACATGCCTTTCCGTACAGTAGTTGGTATGGTGACATCCTGATTGGTGTCTTGTATGCAGTCCGGTATGCCCATAATTCATCGTCCAATCTAAGCGACCAATCTTTCCGACTCGGATTCACCACTTTCTCTAATATCTTTTTAACTTCTTTGTTTGATACCTCAGCCTGTCCACTTGTTTGAGGGTGATAAGCTATAGCCACCTTGTGGCCAAAAGAGCTGTAAAAGACTTATTGCAGAAGGGACTACCTTCGTCATTGATAATTGCTCTTGGCATGCCAAACCCAGTGAAAATGTTTTTCTATAGGAATTTGAGGACCACCTTGGCATCGTTGGATGGTAGTGTTGCAGCTTCAACCCACTTCGATACGTAATCCACTGCGAGTAGAATATACTGATTGTTCAAAGATGATGGGAAGGGCCCCATGAAATTGATACCCCATACATCAAAGATTTCCACTTCAAGAATCGTTTGTAAAGGCATCTCGTTCCGTTTTGAAATGTTGCCCACCCTTTGACACCTATTGCATTATTTGACAAAATTGTGGGCGTCCTTGAATAATGTGGGCCAATAAAACCCGGCTTGCAACACCTTTATTGCTGTCCTCTCACTACCATAATGCCCGCCATATGTAGATGAATGTCACTCATGTAATATGTTCTTCACTTCACTATAGGGGACGCACCACCTAATCATTTTGTCGGCGCACTGCTTGAACAAATACGGTTCATCCCACATGTACCATTTTACTTCATGAAGAAACTTTCTTTTCTGTTGTCTTGTGAGGTCAGGTGGTAGAATGTTGCTCACAAGAAAATTCGCATATTTCCCATACCAAGGAATCTCTGTAGAAATCCCAAATAGTTGCTCATCTAGGAATGATTCGTTAATTTCACATCTGTCTTCTTTTGCTTTTCCTTGGTTTTCCAGCCTATACAAGTGATCAGCTACTTTGTTCTCCGTCCCCTTTCTATCCTTTATTTCTAATTCAAACACTTGAAGTAGGAGAATCCATCGGATAAGGCGTGGCTTAGCATCCTTTTTTGCTATTAAATACTGAATCGGCAAATGGTCTGTGTAGACTATCACCTTAGTCTCGATCAAGTATGCCCAGAATTTGTCAAACGCATACACCACTGCAAGCAATTCCTTTTTTGTGGATGTGTAATTCATTTGAGTCTGTGTGAGTGTTTTACTTGCATAGTATATGGCGTGAAACACCTTGTCTCATCGTTAGCCCAAAATAGCCCCAATTAATGAGTCACCGTGATCACACATTAGCTCGAATGGCATGTTCCAATTCTATATGACGATCACGGGGGTCAGAGTCAATTTCTTTTTCAATAATTCAAACGCTGACTTGCATTCCTCATCGAAATTGAAAGTAGCATCCTTCTCTAAAAGACTGCATAGAGGTTTTGCAATTTTAGAGAAGTCTTTTATGAACCTCCTGTAGAATCCAGAATGCACCAGAAAACTCCTAATACCTTTGACTGAGCTCGGTGGAGGCAGTTTTTTGATTGTTTCCAGCTTTGCTTTGTCAACCTCCAATCCTTGAGCCGAAACCTTATGGCCCAAAACTATGCCCTCTTCAACCATGAAGTGGCATTTTTCCCAATTGAGTACGAGGTTCGTATCCTTACATCGCTGCAACACCAGGACTAGATTCTCTAATCAAATATCAAAGTTGTCCCCATAGACTGAAAAATCATCCATGAAGACTTCAACATTCTTCTCCACCATATCTGAGAAAATGGTCATCATACACCGTTGGAAGGTTGTAGGTGCATTGCATAACCCGAATGACATCCTCCTGAATGCAAATGTGCCATAAGGGCACGTGAATTTTGTCTTCTCTTGATCCTCCGGAGCGATGACTATCTGGTTATAGCCCGAGTACCCATCCAACAAACAGTAATATTCATGTCCCACCAATCTATCCAACATTTGATCAATAAAGGGCAGCGGGAAATGGTCTTTTTGGGTTGCCTTGTTCAATTTTCTATAATCCATGCACACCCTCCAACCTGTCACTATTCTAGTTGGTATTAACTCGTTGTCCTCATTCTCGCACTACGCTATTCCTCCTTTTTTCTAAGACGCATCGAACCTGGACTAACCCACTTACTGTCGGAAATTGGGTAGATGATACCGGCATCTAACCACTTCAATATTTCTTTCTTCACAACTTCCTTCATAATAGGGTTAAGTCGCCGTTGTTGCTCCACCGTTGGTTTTGCCTCATCTTCCATTAAAATCTTGTGCATGCAAAATGAAGGGCTAATTCCCTTTATGTCCGCAATCATCCACCCAATAAGCTAATTTGTGTTCCCTAAGTACCCTCAGCAACTTTTCTTCCTGCAAATCGTGAAGTGCAGCTGAAATAATAACAGGTAAAGAATTTGAATTGCCTAAATACGCATACCTGAGGTGTTTAGGGAGTGGCTTAAGTTCCAACTTTGGTGGTTCTTCCAATGATGGTTTCAGTTTTTCTGCGGCTACGTCCTCCGTGTGCAATGGTTCAAATGGTGTTCTAAATCTAGAAACTCATGGCAATGAGTCTAGCATCTGTAAGTAATCCACAAATTCTGGGTCGTCGACCTCTTCATCCCCCAATAAAGTTGTTTCTAACAGATCATTGACCAAACTCTTGCTCATATCTTCACTGATGATTTGCTCAATTAAATCCATCCGAAAAAATTCTTCCTCATCCGTAGGGAATTTCATGGCCATGAACACATTAAATTTTATTTCTTGATCTTGGATCCTCATAGTGAGTTCTCCTTTTTGTACTTCTATGAGCGTCCTACCCGTGGCCAAAAATGGTCTCCCTAGGATAATTGGGATGTTCTTGTCCTCCTCAAAATCTAGAATGATAAAGTCCGCGGGAATATAAACTTATCCACCTTTACCAAAATGTCCTCTACTATGCCTCTCGGATATGTGACTGACCTATCCGCCAACTGTAATGAAATATTCGTAGGTCTTGGCGCGGCCAAACCCATTTTTGTGTATACTGACAATGGCATAAGGTTTACACTTGCCCCCAAATCACATAAACAATTGCTAAAATGCATGTTTCCGATCGTGCATGGGATAGTGAAACTCCCCGGGTCCTTAAGTTTTGGCGGTAATTTATCTTTGTAATCTTGCCGCACGACACTCTCCTCGTTAGGCAACTGTCTCAAAATCTTTCCATTTCTTCTTCCTTGACAGAATCCCTTTCATAAATTTTGCGTAGCTCGGCATTTGCTCTAGGGCTTCTGCAAATGGGATATTAATCTGGTGTTTCTTGAACACTTCCAAAAACTTTGTTAATTGCTTGTCTAATTTTTGTTTTTGGACCCTCTACTGAAACGGTGGTGGTGGATAAACAATTGGCTTCTTGTTTAGCTTTATTTCCTCACTCTGCTTATCCTCACCCTTGCTTCCTTCAATCACGTTACTATCATCAACTTTTTCATCCGAAGTTGCTGAATTTTTTGTATTAGTACCCTCAAGATGTTTTCCACTCCTCAATGTAATTTTCTCACACTGTTCATGGTTACCCTTCGGATTTCTCTTTGTATAGCTTGGTAGGGTCCCTTGTGGCCTGTTATTTAGTGCTAAGGCAATTTGCCCCATTTGATTTTCCAAGTTCTTGATGGCTATTGCTTGAGTTTTCATTGTTGCCTCATTACTAGTTATATACGTCCACACCAATTCCTCGAAATCTGATTTCCTTTCATGATGTTGAACCGGTTGTTGGTGATTCTAAAACCCTGGGGGATATGACTATCGTGGAGCTTGATGTTGCTGATTATTGCTCCACGAGAAATTTAGATGATTCATATTCCCTTGATTGTACGTATTCTGGTATGTATTCTACGGAATTCTATTAGAATTGCCCACAAACTGCACAGATGCTGGATTAATCGTGCATTGATCTGTTGGGTGCTCTCCTGCGCACAACTCACATATAATTGCCACTTGATGTGCTTGTTGTGCTTGTGCCCCTGTCATAGAATCCAACTTCTTTGAAAGTGCAAAAATTTGTGCTTGTATCGCTGTAACACCATCCACTTCTAACACCCCAAATTTGCCTTTATTCGTCATCTATTCTAGTTGTAGTAATCGGTAGTTATTAGCCGCCATGGTTTCAATCAAGTCGTAAGCTTCCTCGTAACTCTTAGCCATGAATGCTCCACCTGACGCTGCATCAATACTCGTTCTGAGATTCCCACGTAGTACGTTGTAAAAGGTGTTCATTTGTAGCCACTTGGGAAATCCATAATGTGGGCATTTTTTTGAGCAATTCTTTGTATCTCTCCCATGCCTCATATAACGACTCCCCATGTTGTTGCTCAAACATTGTTATCTCGTTCCTCATCTTTGCAGTTTTCACCGGTGGAAAGAATTTGGCGAGGAATTTCTGAGCTAAATCCTCCCATGTAGTTATCGAACCAGACGGTAGAGAATGCAACCAACTCTTCTCCTTGACCCTTAAATTAAATGGGAACAAGCGAAGTCTCACCGCCTCATCCGACAACCCATTGTACCTAAAGGTGTCGTAAATCTCCAGAAATCTGACTAAATGCTCATTTGGATCGTCATTTGCCAATCCCTCAAACTGAACTGAATTCTGAATCATTTGAATTATCTCAGGCTTAATTTCAAATATATTTGCCGCTATTGCAGGCCTGGTGATGCTTGACTGCAGTTCAGTCACCTTGGGTATGGCGAAGTCCCTTAATGCTTTATGATCTTCGGCTGCCATTTCCTCTTCTTTCTTAGATGTTTCAAATTCTTGCCTCGTTTCCTTCATCCACTTACTTAACCTCTGAAACCTTTTCTCGATGTCGTCCTCAAAAGGCAGCAAGTCTGGATTTTTGGACCAAGTTTGCATAAACTGCTTCAAACACCAGAAATAGAAGGAACAAAACAAAAATAAAAATGTCTAAGTAAAACTGGATTAATTAAACTGATATAGTAAAACTATTAAGATTTATACTAAATTATCCCCTGCAATGGCGCAAAAAACTTGTTGGGTAAAATCTATATACGCACAACACGCAAGTATACATGGTCAACAAGTAATAAAGTTATAAGTAGAGTAAATAGATATCCAACACACAAGTCCTAGCCGAAAATCTCCATCAAGTAGAGTCCATGTGTAATTTAATATGTTAGAAACCAATTCAAGCAAGAGTTTCGATCAAAACATAACACAGCACAGTCGACATCCCCCACCCCGGCGGGGGTGTATGAGGTATATATACCCGCTTTGCAGGCACCCTTTCATAGAACGTGATGAAGACCCCACCTAAGCGGGTTTATAAACAAATCGCCATTTCAATGCAATGGGCTACCTTCTAACTAATCGATTAAGAAGACCCCCCGCCCCGGCATGGGTATACAGTATAAACATGCCCGCCCCGGCGGGGGTGTAATCTGCTAACTAACTTGCTGAACTTCATGGCTTCTTCCAATTTTTCTCCAATTGACTTCAAATCATCACAATTGACTCCACATATCCGTTAAATGCATCCCACACATGAAATAACATAAAACAATTAAAAATGGACATGATCACAAGAAGTTAGCAACAATTATGCATGAAATGGACATTGATTCGTGTATATAAAATCCACTTATCACTTATCAAATACCCCCAAACTTGAACTATTGCTTGCCCTCAAGCAATGCATACAATAATAAAAAATGCAATGCAACTACATGCTATGCAAACTAAACTATAACGCAAATGAGTCCCAAGTTTTTCCAACTAAAATGGAATTCTAATCTAATGTGCCTCAGCGAATTATCCATATTCAAGAATAAATTTTCTAACTAAACTATAAACATAATATCACACAATCAAATAACCCATACTCACTATAAAGATGATGTGTGTGTGCTGTGTTCACCAAAAACTTGACAAAGGCAAAGAATACACATGTTATACAGCTCAAAACAGAAAATTGCAGTCTAAATCCAAAACCATATATACTAATGCAACAAAAACTGCTCCAACACATCAATACAAACTAAGGTTCAACAATGGGTTTAATCTGGTTTATTTTTACTTACGAGGGCTTATTTGCACTTTCCCGCGATGTTTATTATTTATATTTTTTTATGTAGCGAGTGCGTTTTACGCTCCATCTCGCCCCTTTCAAGGATTCAAAATTCAGCTCAGGAAGGTTCCAAGATAGATATATTTTTATATATATACAATAAGCATACCCATGTGTTCCCAAAGTTTGATTATCTATGTTTTCATAGCCTAAGTCCACTTTCTACACAATTCTCTTTTTAAAAACTATATTTTCTATTAAGCAATAAAAAACACATTACTCTTATACCAACAAGCATATGTGAACATGTATGTGCTAACTAAAAGCATCTAAACAACAAGCATGGATTACATTATGTAAAACATTATAGCTAAGCTCATGTTATCCACTAAATTCAAAAATCCTTCAAAATTCAATTTCATCATTGGCTAGACTAAAACTCCATAAAGCTAGATATTTGGGACATGCAACTAAACACATAACTAAAACATATGATAACTACTTAAAACAGAATTTTTTTTTGTAATTATTAACTAACACATAATCATGCAAAAGTTAAACTAAACATGCAAAAATATGAAAATTAACTACATGCAACTACACTACTACCCAATACCCCCAAACTTAACATATTCATTGTCCCAATGAATAAAGGTATAGGGTTTAAAGGAACTCCCCAAATGATCAGCTGCACCACGCTCTTCGGGTGGTGAATCCGATGGTGGAAATGGCACTACAATCCCAAATTGTGGCCACTCGAGCATGGTACCTTGTTGCGCAAAAGCCTCTGCTAGAAACCTCGTCAAACTCATTGCAAAAGCTACAAAATTATTGTACATAGCATCGACCTTCCTCTCCAACCTTCGGAGCTGATGATCATCAGCACCAGTGGCTAGAGTAGAGGTGCCTGCTTCATTTGTCCTTGAAGGCTGTGGTGATGGCGTAGATGACACGGGACGAAGGATGAAACCCTTACCCCTTGGGTGCGGGGTACCTCCTGCCCAGTCTTCAAATTTTGTTATCATAGCATGAGTGATATCCTAACTTGGATATTACAGCTATTCATCTGTCCACCTAACTCCTGCCGGAGCACACAAATGAGCAACAATTGAGGCATGTTGTATACTTCCTGTAGTGCTCCCCCACATATAACGTAACATGTTCTGATTAAGGATATGACCAACGTTAATCTATTTCCCTGTAATAATCCCCCACAGAATGATTGATCGTTCAGTTGTAATCTCATGTTGATGGGATGAGGGCATGAGTTGTGCACAAACAAAGAGATTCCAAGCCTTGGCATAACGGTTGAGAGTTGAAGCCGGAAAGGTCCTGGGCTGATTAGTGCCTGGATTGTAAGTCCATTGTGTCCCTAGTATACACAAATCAGTAATGACCTCATCTAGGTTCCATCTCCATTCGTTCTACCAACCCAATTTATGACGTCCAATGGAGGGTCGGGTAAATTGAAGACGCCATGAATTGCCCTTGGGCGATAGTCTACCTAAACCCCTCAGACAAAAGAAAAACCACTCATTGTCTGCTTTGCATTCGCATTAAATTCCCTTACAATGGCCATAGGTGCAGCCATGGGTGTAGAGCAGACTCCATGCCAACATCTTTCCCTGATCATATCTTTCAATTGCCCATCTTGTGCCTCTTGCTTGAACCCTCTCTCTCGAATAAATGATTTAGCCACAATTCAGTAATACTCTACCTAGGCATCAAGACTGACAAACTTGGAAAAATCCACTTGGTCACCACTCTGGCTACTTGTAGAGGACGACTCTGGAGTGTGTGAACGAGCACTTTTTAGACCCATTATTACTGATGAAGAACTTTACTGATGGAACAAAGTCTGTAAATTCTGATGAACAATAAACACCCCCAAACTTGTTATTTTCGCACACCCTCTGAAGAAACCCTAGCTTTATCCTTGAAAGATCCGTTGGTGAGTTTGAATGTGGATAAGAAACTGATGCGTAGAATACGTAATGGTGTGAGGAATTAGAATTTGAAAATGGAACGGTTTGGAGAGGCTAAGAGTCGTGTGTTTGTATAAAGGAATGGATACGCACGTTGCACATGTAAATGATATAAGAATTAGGCGAAGACACGTATTTAAAACACTTAAAAAAATTGGCTTCGGTCTCGAGCACGGCCGCACGATTTTTGAACTGGATAATGGCACGGGCGCAAGGTTACTCTGATACACAGAGGCATGGCGCGGGCGCGCTAAATTTGACTTGCTTAAGGGCGCGGCTATACAACCCTGCATCCTAACCAAACTGAAGCATCTTTAAATATAGCAAACTGGTTACTGATCATCTGCAATGCACCTGTGTAATAAACAAATACCAGTATGAGATATATCAAGTCTCCAAAATCAAAACATGAACTAATGACTATTCATAAATGACTATCCTACAACAATGCTTTCTATACTACTCTTATTCATCATTATATGCACATTCATCTCCAATAACCTTATTCCATACTTGTTATGTTATTACAACTAACATGAAAATGAAATATGAAATATGATCAAAACAGAATTAAACAAGAGGTAAGGATAGAAATAATGGGGTGCCTCCCATCTAGCGCTAAGTTATAGTCAATTAGCTTGACTATCTTTGACTCAATCATGTTGAAGAAAGAATGGAGGTGACTTTCTGCCTATCAACCTCACCACCAAAATAATGCTTAAGCCGATTTCCATTCACTTTGAATGGCTTGTTTGGGAATTTGTCAAATACCTCTACTGCACCATGTGGATAAACTATTTTCACTATAAATGGCCCTGACCACCTTGATTTGAGCTTCCCAACGAAGAGTTTAAGTCTTGAATTAAATAACAAAACTCTTTATCCCGACTCGAATACTCTCTCCATAATCTTGTGATCATTCCATTTCTTCACCTTTTCTTTATACAGCTTGGAGTTTTCATACGCCTGTAACCTGAATTCATCCAACTCATTGAGTTGGAGTAGGCATTTTACACCTGAAGCCTTCAAATCAAAGTTGAGCTTCCTGATTACCCAATACGCCTTATGCTCAAGCTCCATGGGAAGGTGACAAGCCTTTCCATAAACTAGCTGAAATGGTGACATGTCCAATGAAGTCTTGTAAGCAGTCTAATACGCCCATATCGCATCGTCAAGCTTTAATGACCAATCTTTTCTTGTGGGGTTCACGACTTTCACCAAAATTTTCTTTACTTCATGATTTGAAACTTCTGCTTGGCCATTGGTTTGAGGATGTTAAGCTGTAGCAATGCGATGATTTACCCCATATTTAGCCAACAGAGCTGTAAACTGCCGATTACAGAAATGACTGCCTTCATCACTAATAATAGCCCTTAGAGTCCCAAACCTTGTAAAAATACTTCTTTGTAAAAATCGTAGGACCACTTTTGCATCATTAGTTGGAAGAGCTGCCACTTCCACCCACTTCGAAACATAGTCGACTGCTAATAAGATGTATAAATTTCCACATGAAGAAATAAAAGGGCCAATGAAATCTATCCCCCAAACATCAAAAATTTTAACCTCGAGGATTGTGTTCAATGGCATCTCATTCCTTTTCGATATATTCCCAACCCTTTGACATTTGTCACACCTCTGGACAAAACTATAAGCATCTTTAAAAATTGTCGGCCAGTAGAATCCTAGTTGTAATACTCGAGCCGCTGTCCTCTCTCCACTGTAGCGACCTCCATATAATGAAGCGTGGCAATCTTGCAAAATCCCTTCTGTCTCACTATATGGGATACATCTCATTATCATCTGATCAGCACATTGTTTGAACAAATATGGTTCATCCCATATAAACCACTTCACGTCATGTAAAAATTTCTTCTTTTGATGTCCAAGTAAGACAAAAGGGATTATCCTGCTCACCAAGTAATTCACATAGTCTGCAAACCATAGCACTTCCCCTTTCACCACAAATAATTGTTCGTCTGAAAAGGACTCATTAATTATAATCTTGTCATCTACCTCCCTTCACGGATTTTCCAGTCGAGATAAGTGGTCCGTCACTTGGTTTTCAGTTCCCTTTCTGTCTTTAATCTCCAAATTGAATTCTTACAATAAAAGTATCCATCTGATCAAACATGGCTTTGCATCCTTCTTTGCCCCCAAGTATTAAATTGTCGCATAATATGTGTACACTATCACCCTTGTACCAATCAGATAAGCTCGAAACTTGTCAAAAGCATACACAACTGCCAATAATTCCTTCTTTGTGGTGGTGTAGTTCAACTGAGCTTCAGTAAGGGTCTTGCTTGCATAATATATCACATGAAAAATCTTTTCCCTTCTCTGGCCCAAAACAGCCCCACAGCATAATCACTGGCATCACACATCAACTCGAATGGTAGGTCCCAATTCGGTGCTGTAATCATTGGTGATGAAGTTAACCTCCTCTTTAAATGCTCAAATGCAGACAAGCAATCTTCATCAAACTTGAACTATGCATCCTTCTCCAATAAGCTGCAAAGTGGCTTTATTATGTTGAAGAAATCTTTAATGAATCTGCGGTAGAAACCTGCATGTCCTAGAAAACTTCAAACACCTTTTACAGAAGTAGGTGGTGGAAAATTCTCAATAGTCTCCAATTTGGCCTTTCCACCTCTAGTCTTTTTCTCGACACCTCATGTTTGAAAATGATTCCTTCTTGTACCATAAAATGACACTTTTCCCAATTTAACACCAAGTTCGTCTCAACACATCTTCTCAATACCATCACTAAATTTTCCAGACACAAATCAAAAGAATCACCAGATACTGAAAAATCATCCATAAATACCTCCACATTATGCTCCACCATATCCGAAAAGATAGCCATCATACATCTCTAAAAAGTGGTTAGGGCATTGCACAAACCAAAAGACATCCTTCTGAAGGTGAATGTACCATATGGATATGTAAAAGTTATCTTTTCTTAGTCTTCTGGAGCTATCACAATCTGATTGTAGCCTGAATACCCATCCAGAAGTCAATAAAACTTATGACCCGCTAGTCTATCCAACATCTGGTCAATAAACGGCAGTGGGAAGTGATCTTTCCTTGTAACTTTGTTAAGTCTGCGATAGTCCATGCAGACTCTCCACACCGTCACTATTCTCGTCGAAATCAATTCATTGTTTTCATTAGAGACTACAGTCATACCACCCTTCTTCGGTATACACTGTACCGGGTTCAACCACGAGCTATCTGAAATTGGATAAATAATGCTGCAGTATCCAGCCATTTCAACACTTCCTTCTTGACCACTTCCTTCATGATTGGATTAATTCTTCTTTGTTGTTCCACTGAAGGCTTGCTATCATCTTCAAGTAGGATCTTGTGCATACAGAAAGATGGCCTGATCCCTTTTATATCTGTTATAATCCACCCAATTGCTGACTTGAACTCTTTAAGAACTCTTAGCAGCTTTTCTTCCTGAAAAGATGTTAGTGTAGAAGAAATAATCACATGTAATTTTGAATTATCATTTAAAAATGCATACCTCAAATGGTCTAGAAGTGGTTTCAACTCAAGTTCTGGAGGTGACTCAAGAGATGGCTTTAATTTCACTGATGACTCTCCAACAATCTTTAATGGCTCAACAAGAATCTTGAACTTCCTGAACTGTGGAGTTGTGTCCAGTATTTGTACAATTTCTTCTATCTCACCATCTTCTATCTCTGAACTTCCCACAATAGCATTTCTCAAAGGTTCTTGTTCCACCAAGTTCTCTACTTCATCATTCAGTACTTTTTCCAACAAACAACTATGAAGCATTCCTCTCCATCTGTTGGAAATTTCATCGCCTTGAATACATTGAAAGTGACTTCCTGATCATGAACTCGCATTGTCAATTCCCCTTTCTACACGTCTATCAAGGTCCTTCTTGTAGCTAGGAATGGTCTTCCAAGAATGATCAGTATACTTTTATCCTCTTCATAGTCTAATATGATGAAATCAGTCGGAAAGATGAATTTCTCTACTTTTACCAGTACATCTTCCACAATACCCCGTGGATAAGTGATAGACCTATCAACTAACTGTAAAGAAATATTTGTCGGTCTTGGAGCTGGCAATCCCAATTGATTGAAAACTAATAACGAAATCAAATTGATACTTGCTCCAAGCTGCACAAGCATTTGCTGAAACTCATCTTCTCAATTGTACAAGGTATCGTGAAGCTGCCCGGGTCCTTCAACTTTGGAGGTAACTTTCATTGAGGCACTGCACTACATTCTTCAGTCAAGGCCACTGTTTCAAAGTCTTCTAACCTCTTCTTCCTTGACAAGATACCATTCATAAACTTTGCATAACTAGGCATCTGTTAGGTTTGTAATATTCTTGTGCGCAATCAAATTGCAAAAATTAAGCGGAAGCGTGTAAAATCAGAGTTTAAAAATTATTTACAAACCATAAACTCGGATCACCCTTTATGCATAATTATTAATTAAACGAAAAGATAAAGAATAAATCATACCCTTGAAGATCGAGCTTCCTCAGGTACAAGTTCACCTCCAAATCCTTTCGCGTTCAATCTTGAATCCACCGGGTTTGGTTCCTTCCTTTGATCAACGTTAGCCACCCAAATGTTTGGCCTCTAGAGGTGATCCACCAAGGAAGAAGAAAATTCAAGAAGAAGGGGTATTGGCTCAAACCATAGTTTTTCCTATCTCTATAGAAAAAGGGCGTACTCTCCAACAAATTGGAATTATTACGTTGTAAAAGTCAACAACCCCCACCACCCATAATAAGACTCCTCTTATTTATAGATGTGGGCAACCCATCTTAACAATTAAGGAATTGAGTTTTATTTAATTAATTAAATTCTTTTAATTAATTAAGCTCCCTAATCTTATTAGAGATAATTAATTAAACTCTTTTAACTAATTTTCCTTCCTAATCCAATTAGGAATAAATGAGAGTACTTATATTAAATTAATTCCTAAACTCTTTTAGAAATTAAAATAATAATAATTGTAATAATATTAATAAGACTCCTCTTATTAATTTATATTTAATATTTCTAAAATATTAAATAATAATATTAAGCTATTTAATTTATTCTATCACCATAGATTAAATTAAATATACTTAACATATTATTATTACGATTATGCCATTAACTTCTTAAATAATTATTCTTCCTTTTATGGTGTGACCCTTTAGGTTCTCCATATTAAACCTATTGTGAATAAATCAATTAGAATAATTCTAATCTTATTTAAATAAATAAATTAAACAATTAATTTATTTAAATAAATAATATTTATTCTACAATAGGGATTAGCCTCCCTAGCGATCAACGACTTTCCGTATAATATAGATTTCAACATTAATCATTAAAGAACCTTTGAGTAAATAGTTACCGTGACAATTCAATCCTTCCACCATACAATGTCCCAATTAAATATAAGACATGGAATTACCGTCAAGTCTTATTTTATTTAATTATATGTATTTCGATCCTTAAATGCACAACTCCAAATAATGCAAATTAGAAACTCCTTTCTAATTTCATTCGCCTTAACCCAGGACTCACCGGGTTGTCATTTATCGAATCACATAGGACATTTCTCTTCTTTTATTAGAAGTGGTAGATTCTTTATTGATCATACATTATCTCCATGTACAACTTATTATACCCAAGCATACCCTTTGATATACCCTAAGGGTCTTAAGGAATAAGTCAAAGTATAACTCATCATACACAAGATACTATGATGATCTCAAGTCCAAGGATTACTCAGACTACTATCACTACAGAATTCCTATTGACAGAGCAAATAAAACTCCATTAGGTATTCCTTAGCGAGCCACGCTTCAATTGAACTTATTCTCTAATAAGCACCTACATACTTGCTTTAGTGTCTCCACACAAATGATCATGAGATCAATCATCCTCATCAAATGAGCAAGAAACGATGTACCAATCTATCCTGGATTCACTAATCTCCAATTTAGTAATCCAATGATTGGGAACTATTTTAGTTTTAAGCTTTCTAAGAATTTAGATCTCATTAGAATGATCATCATCATTATTCTAAAAGCATTGCTTAAAACTATGGGTTTATCACATATTATAAAACAAAGATCATGTAGATAATTAAAAGTCTTTAATAAATTAATACTTTTTATTAATAAATGAATAAGATTGTTACAAAGTATATGCTTTATCATCAAACATGATTGGCTTGTATGCATATTACTTTCAATCTCCCACTTGCACTAAAGCCAATCGCCATTGTATCTTATACTCTTCTTCTCTAAGTGACGATTATCCTGCTGTTGGATAAGCTTTAGTTAATGGATATGTAATGTTGTTCATGAGAGTCCACTATCTCTATAGTGATTTCCCATCTTTCAAAAAATTCTAATAATCAAATGAAAGTGCCACAACATATGTTTAGATCCAAGATGAGACTTAGGAACTATTCCCAGTTCTGTAATGAACTTTTATCCAAACAATCAACTTGTAGCTTCATTTATAGCTATATACTTTGTCTTTATCACTAAACCAAAGAACTCTTTCTTGCTTTGGAACCTTTCAATTTCTTTGCACTAATCGCTCAAGGTAACCCTTTACCTTAAAGTGGATTTTTCTGTCGTCTTGGTCTGTCTGAAAAACTTGAGTCTGTTAAGCCCTCTAGTTTTAATTAAGACCCACCATGAATATGATCACATCCTTAGTGTTGGTTAAGCACTTTAAGATGTTTTCACATCTTCACAAAGGATCTTCTCGAATATATGACTGATCAACATCAGGTCTCGTATATTTCATTGCATACATTATAGTTACTCATGTGATCTCTCTTTTGGAGTCTTTGGGGACTATTAAGAGAGATACACTCCATGGCTCATCAACATGAGACATCTCTTGGAGTTTGCCATGCTAAACGACTTTAGCATCAAATGAATATACGTTCCTTGGGTTAAGTCGAGCATCCTCTTAAATCTATCTATATAGATTTTATCCCCAATTAAGATACTCTTCCCAAACCATTCATGGAGGAATGTTTAGACAACTTTATCATTACTGATTGTAGCATTAGTATGTAATTCCTCATCCGTAGTATATCAACATATAATACTAGAAATTTCACGATGCTCCCACTGACCCTTTTGTACACACTAGAAGTCTTACCTCATCGAATGTAACTCTGGATCATCATCTTCTATGATGCGTACCTCATCATCATCATCCATGATGAATCTTATTTGACTTATAGTGTTTTGTGGTTCTTGAACTCTTCAAGATCTATTATCCTCCCACTAGCCCCTTCAATGATAAACACCTTTATCTTAGAAGGAAGCGTGTTTCGCAATAAACACCTTTTGCTAAACAGGATTATAGAACATATACCCTAAACTTACTTTAGGATGTCCCACAAATCTGTATTTGTCAAATTTTGTCCCAAGCTTATATTTTGAAACCTTTTCACATAAGTTGGACAACCCCTTATCTTAACATACTTAAGATTAGGAATCCTCCCTGTCCATAACTTTTATGGAGTCTTGGGGCTGGATTTTGAGGTTACCATTTTCGTAGATATGCAGCCATTTCTAGGACATGACCCTAGAAGGATACTGGAATGTCGGTAAAATCATTATGGACCGCACCATGTCCAACAAGGTACGATTTTTCCATTCAAATACATCAATCAATTATTGTGTATCGAGGGCGTCCATTATGAGAAAAAACCATTTAAGATGATCTAGAAACTTATTGCACAAGTATTTATCCTTGATCTAATCAAAGAATCTTAATACTTTGCCAATTTGTTTCACTAAATTCTTTGAACCTTTCAAATAATTCACACTTGTATTTCAATAAATACATACATTCAACTCTTTGAATGATCATCTCCTTTTCTTATACTAGTTTGTTCAATTTATAAAATTATTTTCATGTAAGTCAAGTATACAAATTTTATTAAGTAATATTCCAGTTCTATACAAAACATTATTATTATAAATAGAACAACAATTGTTCATAATTATAATACCAACGATTTCATCATCCAACAATAAAATGGAAATAATATTTTAACAAGAACTGGAATAGAATAACAACTTATTGACTTAATAGATTTGCCCGTAGGCATTGCTAAACTATAAGTTTCTATGGCTAATATGGCAACCTTTGCTATATTTTCCACACATAGGATTACTTATATTTGTTTAGCTTTCTACTTCTGTTTGGTCCCTTCATAAATCTATATTTATGATAACCAAAGTCGGTATCCAATACCCAAGTAGAACCTTGACTTAAAGAAAATTTTATTTCAATCATGAACAAAAAGCGTATTATCAAAACTTCACTAAGCTTCTTTGGTTAGCCTCTACAAGATGCTTCTTGCAGCTTTCTTTCCAAAGGTCCGTGCTTATAGCGGTGGAAGCAAACTCCTTTGCTATCCGTGATCGCTTTTGTTCTTATTATCATTTGTTTATGCCTTTCTATTTACCTTCTTTGAATCGCTTCATCTTTTCGAAGATCCTTTGGCCCCTACCAAGAAGACTTGATCTTTCTTGGTAGGAAAGTGACTCTCAACATTTTTCAACATGTTAAGCAAATCGTTGAGGCGATATCTAGCTTGTTCATATGAAAATTCACAACAATTAATGAAAGGAGTCCGGAGTGAGGCAAGATCAAATCTTGGCTTAACTCTCCATCCATGACAAAACCTGTTGTCCTAATTGATCAATCAAATTGATTATGTTAAGGACTTTTATCTCAGATCAGTAGTGCCATTGGCCATTCTAGATCGGAAGAGCTCCTTAGATATCTCGATATCTATCAGTCCCACTTTCCTCACCATCAACTACTTGATGTGTAGGAATATAGTAGGAGCATCCATAGTTTCATGTGTTGCAAGCTCAATTACTCATAGATGCGAGCATGATGCATTGAGCCAATCTATGCATCATCTTGCCACTTTCTAAAAGTAGCAATGTCTTCCTCGAGGCATTGTGCGCAACCATTGCGAGGATAGGCGATATTAAGGACATAAGATAGCTTTTTCACCATGAGAACTTTTCTCAATTTCCTTAACCAATCCGCTTAATTCTGGCCGATTAATTTAGCATCTAATATGCTTCGCATGATAGTAATTTTAGACATTGTAAAATTCTCGTAAATGAATTTGTAATTAACAACATTTTAACATACATTCTTTTATTAATTACCAAAATAAATTAGGTCTTGTTTTAAATTGGTATCTCCCACTATTTTCTTCAAACTATATTACCCTCACTTATATAGTTCGGCAAAATCTAATTAAAGATTTGCTAGTGAGAATAAGGATCCCATTTCAAATGTATATAGCCTTGTGGTGACACAACAAACTATATATAAATAAATAGGTAGACAACTTTTGTCAATTACATCAACTATGCAACTCCTTTTATTTTGCCTCTTAGATTATTTTGATCAAGTGGTGGCACATCCAAATCAAAATTATCCAAGTTAAGTCCCACCTAGCACTCCATATATTCAAAAAAGAAAATATCATCCTTGTGGTGACACAACAAAACAATATTGTTCAATTTTCTTTATAAGCATCAAATGTGATAAATTAACATCTTAAATACTTAATACTTGCCTTGTGGTGACACAACAAACTCATATTAAATATTTAATACTCTATTAATTTTATCATGCTAGAAGGCGACGCTTCGATATTCCAAATATCTTTGAACGCTAGGACTTAATATAAAAATTGAGGGGTTTGTTATTAATTTGTCTCATCTTGTTTAGCGCATAGCATGCATATATATATATAAATACGCGTCATATTAATGAACATGCGAAGCATGTTTGCATAATATATAATATATATAAAGTATAAGCATGCACATATAGAATACTATATTCTACCCTTGATTGATTATGGACTTTTATTCTAGTTTGGTTCACTAGAGCCACCAAGTGAACCAAAAGGTCAAACCCTAGGGGTGCAAGAAATAATATTTAAATATAACTATTACATTTAAACCCTGGGCTCCATTACAAACGGGTCTTCAAGCGCTCGCTTTTTCCTTGATCTCCAATTTTTCAAAATTAATTCTAACTATTCCTATTACAAAACTATTTAAAATAAATAGAAACCTTGATCGCTGATCGAGGGAAGTACATAGAGGAGATAGAATTTACATTAAGAAAAATTAGAGTGAGCAGAAATACGCAGGCCCCATTTAATAAAACCCATACATTCATGCATCCAACTAAAATAAAATTCAATCGCATTGGTCAATAGTCCATAATCAATCCCATTTATTATCATACACATCACCATATGCATCAATAAATAACATTCATCTTATGAATAATAATCATTTAATATATATATATATTGATATCATTTAATGGGCAAATTTAGTTAGTATAAAATCTATTTTTGAATCAAAATAAACTCCTTTATTTTAATCCAAATTTAAATCAAAATAAAACTATTTTATTTTAATTTATCCAATTTTGAATGAAATAAACTATTTTATTTTAATCAAAATCTTTAATCAAAATAAACTCATTTATTTTAATTAATTATGGAATCCAATTCCATGTAATAAAAAAAAAAAAAATTATTAAAGGAAACAGGATTTTCTTTCCTATTCACAAATAAACTCCTTTATTTTGAATAATATAAAATCTTATTTTATATCTAAATAAACTCCTTTATTTAAGGAAAGACTGATTCTTTTTCCTATTCACAAATAAATCTTTTATTTTGAATAATATGAAATCTTATTTCATATCTAAATAAACTCTTTTATTTAAGGAAAGATGGAATACAATTTCAACTCCAATTAGTTATCATGGAATCCAATTCCAACTCTAATTAGTTAGCATGAAATTCTAATTTTAAAATTAAAATAAACCTTTTATTTTAAGATTAAAATAATTATATATATATATATATATAATATTCAATTTTAAAATTAAAATAAACTCTTTTATTTCAATATTAAAATAAACCTTTTATTTTAAGATTAAAATAAACTTTTTATTTTAATTATAAAATAATTAAAAATAATAATATATATATAGTAATATATATATATATAATATATATTTATTAAAAAAACATGATGACATTAGCGAGGATTAGCAATCACACACCCCTGGGAGCCCCCTGCTATCAGGCAATTTCTCCATCTTTTTGAAAAAAAAATAGCACGTGTACCTTGTCCCTTCAGGTGATCTTCATGTACTTTTAGTATATATGTTAACTATCATATATTATATATATATATATATATATAATAAAAACATTCCATGAAGCTAACAAACAGGCTTCGGTAACCGAAGGACGGAAGATACATGAAGCAGCAAAATCACGATTTTAAAAAAAAAAAAAAACAGTTTCGCGAAAATTGATTTCGTTTTTTTTTTTTTTTTTAATAAAATTTATACAATAAAATTATGCCCAATTAAATTGTTCTTAACACATATCAATATACATATTAAATTAAAACAATTAATAATTTGCATAAAGGTTTGGCTCTGATGCCACTGTTAGGTTTGTAATATTCTTGTGCGCAATCAAATTGCAAAAATTAAAGCTTTAAGCGTGTAAAATCGTAGTTTAAAAATTATTTACAAACCATAAACCCGGATCACCCTTTATGCATAATTATTAATTAAACGAAAAGATAAAGAATAAATCATACCCTTGAAGATCGAGCTTCCTCAGGTACAAGTTCACCTCCAAATCCTTTCGCGTTCAATCTTGAATCCACCGGGTTTGGTTCCTTCCTTTGATCAACGTTAGCCACCCAAATGTTTGGCCTCTAGAGGTGATCCACCAAGGAAGAAGAAAATTCAAGAAGAAGGGGTATTGGCTCAAACCCTAGTTTTTCCTATCTCTATAGAAAAAGGGCGTACTCTCCAACAAATTGGAATTATTACGTTGTAAAAGTCAACAACCACCACCACCCATAGTAAGACTCCTCTTATTTATAGATGTGGGCAACCCATCTTAAAAATTAAGGAATTGAGTTTTATTTAATTAATTAAGCTCCCTAATCTTATTAGAGATAATTAATTAAACTCTTTTAACTAATTTTCCTTCCTAATCCAATTAGGAATAAATGAGAGTACTTATATTAAATTAATTCCTAAACTCTTTTAGAAATTAAAATAATAATAATTGTAATAATATTAATAAGACTCCTCTTATTAATTTATATTTAATATTTCTAAAATATTAAATAATAAATATTAAGCTATTTAATTTATTCTATCACCATAGATTAAATTAAATATACTTAACATATTATTACGATTATGCCATTAACTTCTTAAATAATTATTCTTCCTTTTATGGTGTGACCCTTTAGGTTCTCCATATTAAACCTTGTGAAATAAATCAATTAGAATAATTCTAATCTTATTTAAATAAATAAATTAAACAATTAATTTATTTAAATAAATAATATTTATTCTACAATAGGGATTAAATTTCCCTAGCGATCAACGACTTTCCGTATAATATAGATTTCAACATTAATCATTAAAGAACCTTTGAGTAAATAGTTACCGTACAATTCAATCCTTCCACCATACAATGTCCCAATTAAATATAAGACATGGAATTACACAAGTCTTATTTTATTTAATTATATGTATTTCGATCCTTAAATGCACAACTCAAATAATGCAAATTAGAAACTCCTTTCTAATTTCATTCGCGCTTAACCAAGGACTACTAGGTTGTCATTTATCGAATCACATAGGACATTTCTCTTCTTTATTAGAAGTGGTAGATTCTTTATCGATCATACATTATCTCCATGTACAACTTATTATACCCAAGCATACCCTTTGATATACCCTAAGGGTCTTAAGGAATAAGTCAAAGTATAACTCATCATACACAAGATACTATGATGATCTCAAGTCCAAGGATTACTCAGACTACTATCACTACAGAATTCCTATTGACAGCAAATAAAACTCCATTAGGTATTCCTTAGCGAGCCACGCTTCAAAGGAACTTATTCTCTAATAAGCACCTACATACTTGCTTTAGTGTCTCCACACAAATGATCATGAGATCAATCATCCTCATCCAATGAGCAAGCAACGTATGTACCAATCTATCCGGATTCACTAATCCCCAATTTAGTAATCCAATGATTGGGAACTATTTTAGTTTTAAGCTTTCTAAGAATTTAGATCTCATTAGAATGATCATCATCATTATTCTAAAAGCATTGCTTAAAACTATGGGTTTATCACATATTATAAAATAGCATCATGTAGATAATTAAAAGCCTTTAATAAATTAATACTTTTTATTAATAAATGAATAAGATTTTTACAAAGTATATGCTTTATCATCAAACATGATTGGCTTGTATGCATATTACTTTCAGCATCTGTTCCAATGCCTCAGCGAAAGGTATGTTAATCTGTAGCTTTTTAAACACCTCCAAAAATTTACAGAACTGTTTATCTTCCCTCTACTTCTGTAGTCTCTGTGCATATGGAATAGGGGGATGAACAACTGGTACCTTTGTAACGCCCCAGAAAATATGGATTTTTGAGAATTAAATTTTTATTTTTATTATGTGGATTAAATGAATTTAATTATTTATTTATGGGAGTAAGCTAATTGAAGGTCGTTCTATGACCTAGACATATCGGAATGTCGTAGTATTTTAACTACGTGGTAGAATTAAAGTGTTTGAGTTTCCAAGACGAAAATAAAAGCTTTCTGAGACATTTTTCGAAAAACACTATTCACGCATTTCTGCTCGGGAATTATTTTTGAACTTCCAAGAAATATGTAATGATAGAATATCGAGGTGAGATAGAATATCCAATAATATTTCAGTTATGGCAAACACAGTTTTTTGCCTGCGGACTTAAAACCTAACGGTTAGGGAAAGTAAGTTCCGAGAAGGAATTTAAATGTGTATAATGAATTAAAGCTATGATTGTATAATACGTAGGTATTGTGCGAGGTAATGAATACGAGTATAATATGAGGTATTATACGAGTGTGTATGAATGATGAAATGTCGTATATTAAATAAGTATACGAGTTAGAATACAAGATTAATACGTAAATTATACGTTATAAGGCTTTAAGCCATATGTAATGGATTTGTTGAATTGTGTAGGAAATTGTAATGACCAATTGGGATAATAATAAAGCCCAATACGAATTAATGTTAAAGCCCAAATATAGTAATGGTTAAGTCCAATGTAATTTAATGAACAAGCCCAAGTGTTTGTTTAATTGCAAGCCCAATGTATAAGTTAGGCTAATTAAACCTTAAGCCCAAAATATTAATCCAATGGGTAAAGTTTGATCCATGGGGCAACCCATGGGTGAATTAGTGACCAAGAATTAAGTGTGTTGAGCAAGTAGACTTAAGTGTTAAGCAAAGGAAAAGTTAAGTAACTTAAAGGCTATGTAAAGTGCTTATGTGTGATAAATAAGTAAGTAAAGTGCTTATGTGTGATGAGCAAGTAAAATGCTTAAGTGTGGTGGCCAAGTTTACTTCATATGTTAGGTAATGAATAGTAAGGAGGTGGAGTGGCTTAATGACCAAGTAGACTTAATAGCCAAGTGTTGTGGGGAGAAAGTTAAACTACCCTAACCTAGCAAGTCCTACAAATAGCAAGCTTTGGATTTCATTTATTCCTGGTTCAAAAAAACCAACAAGTTGAGAGCTTATTAGTTAGAGAGAATAAGTGAGAATAAGTTAGAAAAGCTAGAAAGCTAGTCTTCATAATTTAAGAAGCAAGAAGAAGAACAAGGATTAATCAAGTGATCTTCATAGGTAAAGACTTAAACCATAATTCTCTTTCTCTTCCATTGATTGGGAAATGGGTAGTGGTAGAACTTGTATTCTAAGGAATGATAAGAATGAGTAATCAAAGGGCTTAAGTCTTAATAAGCCGTATAAGTCATGAATAAACGATTCATAATCATATAAGTTCTGAAATAAGGAAGAACTTGTAGGAACTTGTTTTATGTTGAAATAATAAGGTTGTATGATAATAAGAAGTAAGGATGATGGTTAAATGATTTAGGCTATGATAAGTCATGCAAAGTGAATTCATAAGTAGTTCATACTTTTACAAGTTATAGACTAATGAAGAACAAGTAATAACTTATCATGTCAATAAGTTAATGAAGTATGTATGTCAAGATGTTATTATGATGGATTGAATCCATTTGAAACGATGAGCAAATCATAAGAAATGAAGATAAGGCGAAATTTACGAGTTTGGACGATAATCGTCGAATTCGTAAAATTCTCTGAATGGAAGTCAAATTTTGATATTGAGCTTGGAAACATTGGTTTTCAATGGAGACAAGTCGTACTTGGCATTATAGAGTTGCAGACTCAAAAATGACCGAATTCCGACTTAGAACGAAGAAACGAGCGTTGAACGTTCATGAACGTTTATCATTTTTGTTAAAATGGACTAATAGGTTAATTTTTAGCAAACGAAGTCAAATAGATAAAATTTTTGTATGAACATGTAGAGTATGTAATTTGTGAACCGTAGGCTTTTGAACGAGCCAATTCGGACTTATAACGAAGAAGTTATGAGTCCGGGAGTTTCGTTAAATTTTCAAATTTTGCAAACTAGCTGAGGCACAGAGTTGGCGCCGCGGCGCCAAACCAAGGCCAAATGGGTGGTGAAGTAGTGCCGTAACAGTGTCAGGGCATACTGTTAACTCATGCCACGGTGCGAGATGAAGAGCTAAGTGTGGCACCGCAGCGCAAGTCCTAGAGTTTTGACAGACAAGAATGTTTACAAGTATAGAATGAAAGATAACTCATTAGTAATGAACTATGGTGTAAATATAACATTGTTAAAGCATTATTAGACACTTAATGTATGATGATTTAAGGTTAATAATCAATTGAAGATGAACGTAATGAGAATAACATAATATGCTAAGACGGCTGTAGAAATTTGTTGACCAAGTTGATTATAAATCCAATGGTTTGCAATACCAGTATGGGTTATGTAATTACTTAATAAACATGATAAGACCTTTCCTAAATCACTGTTATAATGATGACTTTAGGAATTTAATGTTGTTTAATGAGTAGTTAAACGACAAACATAAAGTATAAGGAACGTGAATTGTATTCAGTAATGATAATGACAATAACGTTGAGACTTACAACTAAAAGTTGTTAAGTAATACGTAAACATAAACGGAATGCAATAAAGTGTACTTAACAAATGACGATCGAGTTTCGAATAACGTAAGAATGTTAGTAAGCCGTGAGGAAGGATGATTAACTCGAAACGAGTTCTATTAATGAAGTAAATCCATGTAAGACATATAAGAGAAAGAAGTTGGTAAGAATAATGTAAAATATAATGGCAAGCAGGAACCAATAGTAACAAATCTAATATATGATTAGATTGAGAAGAAGGGTAAGATTCATTAGGAACCATGTATGTTCATTCATGACCTAATGTGGTATGTTATGTGGTTATGTATTGTAGAGACCGTAAAGACTGAAAGGAAAAGTTATTTTTACTATAGCAGACGCTAAAGGCAAGTTTTTCTTAAACGCTTGTCTAACCTTCGTGTTAGCCAAGTTTTATGTGATTCATGTTATGAGATGCAAGAAGTGTTTTAATAAAGGGTTGATGCCAGTTTTATCTCGGGTAGACTAATCTTGAAGAGTTGATTGATTTATTTACAAGTCTTTCAATATTGAATTGCTAACGTTATCCTACGCCAATTGTTTGGTACGAATTCAAGGTAAGCCTAAATATGAATAAAAAAAATGTATTTTTCATCGATTATTCGATGGGCACGCGAGGTTGCCAAAACTTAAACGTACATACGTTTAACAAGATGTAGTGTTGATCAACATAGAGTACTATGGGCTGATCACCTAGAAGTGCTCGTAAGATATGTCGAACTTACGGACTTAGTGTCGGGTTGTCCTTTTCAAAGAAATTATGAACTGCTCATGGTCTTGATACAGAATGGATGTTTTATTTAATATTGTTATTGTAAAATGTTTTGAAGGAAAAGAAGTGCTATTTTAAATTATTAATAGTACTTCATAACTATTGTTCAGTTATTGAAGATATACGATTCCTAAGTTTCAAACATGTCGTTTAAAAGAAATTATTGTACTTACTGAGCTTTTTATGCTCACTCTTGCTTGAACCATATGAATGCAGCTAAGATCGAATGAACCGAGGAATCTAACAAGGATAAAGGCAAGACAAAGATGAACGATTAGTTTACCTTGTAATAAACTAGTAAGTTGTATATATTATAATATGATGAACAAAGAATGTAATGGTTATAGAACCTGGGAACGGGATGTAAAATTATTAATGTAATAAGAATGTCGTTGATACACACATTTTGATGTCATTTCAATAGAATGAATGTACAGTTATGAGTACCGTGTAGCACCATCTGTTGGGTTACAAGATACCCGAATTTGGGGGCGTCACAGGTTGGTATCAAAGCAATAGGTTATAAAACTTAAGGGGGGAAAACACCTTAGGCTAATAACCTCGTTAAGGAAGAAAAGTCTGAAGGAAGTAAACTCGAGCTTTACTTAAGTTGAATGAGTTAATAAGGTATTGAGGAAACTCAGTACCGGAAGATTTAAAAGATGGAAAGTAACCCTAAATAAATTAAATGTGATTTGTGCTTATACTATTGTGTGTTATGTACTAATCAACATATGTGTTATTGTAGGATGTCGATCGATAGCTTGATGTATAGAGATATACACGTGGTGAGTGAAGAAACTATGAACAGTGAGCACAGAGCTATTAGCTATTGGGTGGCGGAGGTACCATTATTGATTCTATAGAGTTGAGATGATGGAGTACTTTTTACGAGGAAGACTACTCCGAGGGAGATATGGATATAGCGTCATATCTTAATATGATGGTCTATGAGGAGGAGGAAATGGAGGTAACATAGGTTAATACGGTGGTACCTACACTAGAGTCATAACCTCCAGATGCAATAAGATCATTGTATCTGGCAGTGCTTGACAGGAATGTGCAACTAAGTACAGTTGTGCAGAATCAGAATGAAGAGATTGGTGCTCTTTATATAGCGAAGGAGTCTGCAGAAGAAGATTTTGAGTTAGAGCATGCTGAGAAGGTGCTCATGATAAATAAGGCTAGGGATTATATGAACAAGGTGGTAGAGCTTCGTAAGAAACTGAAGGAGAAGGACCAAAAGATAGCACGGATATCTTACATCCATGAGAGTGCTCATAAGGATTTCAAGCTTAAAGTTGCTTGTTATTCCATAGAGTTGGGGCAGACTCGACATACTATTAGTCGGGATACTGTAACGAGGATTGCGAATGAGAAACACGAGGACGCTGTTATGCATTATTAGGAGTCTAGAGTTATAAATATGTGTGTAGTGACGTAAAATCCTCTTTTGAATAACAGGGTAGTCTTTTTATAAATCCCAACTTTTGAGAAGTTCAATTGTGGGATAGAAATGCAATAGCCTTGGGCTATGGAAGCAAATTGTAAATAGTTTTGACTATGAAGAAGCATATGAATATAATGAAGTTTTCATTTAATATGCTTTGTTATGGTATGAGTTGTTATGAGACGAATAATAACGAAGTAAGTAAATAGATAATAATGAAATTTTATTTAATCAGTAAATGTAGTCAAGAAGAAGACAATGTAATCAGGAAGCAGAATCACGTAATGAAAATCAAGGGGGGTCAAAACAACCCTATGCAAGAGTTCGTTAATTTATTAATGGCTGCATTTAACTAAACCGGGGGTAGAGTACCTGCCAAACCTAGGTTAGCCAGAATGACTACCTTTAAAGAATTTAAAAGCGTAGGTCCGCTGGAGTTTAAAGGAACGATAGACCAAATAGAGGCTCGGACATGGGTAAAGGAAATAGAGAAGGCGTTTGTTATTACAAACGTAGGTGAGGCGCAAAAGACTTCTTTTGTGAGTTACATGATGAAAGGGGAAGCCAACGTTTCGTAGAAGGCTCACCGGGGTGGGGCTAGAACAGATGGGGTAACGTGGGAACGGTTCAAGAAGGTTTTCTTCAAGAATTATTTCCCTACAAGCATGTAAGGGAGGATGGAGATTAGGTTCTTAGAACTTAAACTAGGGGAGATGACGGTTCCCCAATACGCGGCCAGATTCAATGAATTGGCAAGGTTTGCTCCACACCAAGTTGACACTGAGGAGAGGAAGGCTCGTAGGTTTGAGCAGAGCCTGAAACCCTGGCTCTATAGTAGGATTTCTGTGTTCTAGAGTGTTTCCTGTGGGACCATTTTGGAAAAGGTGATTATAGCCGAGGGTGGTAGTGAGGCGTTGACTCAATATCACAAAGAGAAAAAGAATAAGAGCAAGGGAAAGGGAGGAACCAAGGCAGAGAGTGCCAGTGGTAGTGATAGTAAGCCAAAAAGAAAGAATTTTAACTCTGGGAATACTAAAGTGGGACAAGGGGATCCTAAGCATAAGATCGAAGTGTGTAAGACATGTGAAAAGACTCATCTAGGAGTCTGTCTGAAAGGGATTATAAGTATCTTTAAACATTACGATAGAGAATGGGGAAATAACTTTCGTTAATTATATTCGTGGAAATGGTTTCATGGATAATATTGGTAAGCAAGTGTTGATAGATAAGCACCGATAATATTGAGAGAATTTGAAGTAATTCTCGGTATGAATGGGTTGATTAATCATAGAACTTTAATAAATTGCTAGAATAAAAGTTTGAATCTTCGGTTTTCTAAGTAACCCAAGGTAGTATTTTATGGTAATAAAATACCACGACGCTCTTGTTGTCTAACGATGAAGCAAGTTAGGAGGATGTTAAGGAAGAGGATGAGTCGTTACGGTTGTGTATCGACTATCGTAATAGGAGTAAGTTAACAATTAAGAATAAATACCCATAGCCCAAAATCGATGATCAATTTGGTCAGTTGAAGAGGGCAAAGAATTTTTCTAAGATAGATTTGCGTATGGGGTATAGTTGGTTGAAAGTAAGGAAGAAGGAGGAGGTACCTAAGGTGACATTCAGAACTCGTTATAGTTATGACAAGTTTCTGGTTAAGTCAATTGGGTGGACTAATGTACGGAAGCTAAATTTTTCGTAAGAGGCGCTGAGCAAGTCAAGGGGTAAATTGATAGGTACCCTTATGAGGTTCTATGATTAAAAGTACCATTATCGTCACATGTTGGTATTGTCGAATTGGGAAGTGAGAAAAATAGTTTTAGGAAACTAAAAAGGGAAGTTAAGTGAGGTACTTGTATTGTCTCTATTAGATGATATGGGGAATTTTGTAGTGTATCTCGATGTTTCGTATAGATGACGAGATTGCGTGCTTATGTAGCATGGCAAAGTCATTAGGTATGCATCACACTAGTTAATGGATTATGAGAAGGTCTATCCTACTTATGATCTATAATCGGCAGCTGTAGTTTTTAAATTAAAAATTTGAAGATAATAGTTATACGGTGAAAAGTGTGAGATATACACGGACTCTAGGAGTCTGAAATATATCTTCACACAAAAGAAGTTGAATATGAGGTAGAGAAGGCAATTAGAATGGATAAGAGATTTTGACGTTGATATGTTATATCAATCCGGGAAAGTTAACGTAGAAGCCGACGCGTTAAGTAGGAAGGGTAGGGAAAAGCTATCAATGTTAACAACTCAAAATGAGTTACTAATGAAAATGGCGAAAATGGAGTTAGAGGTTAAATTGTGGAATGAAGTGGTAGAGATGTTATTCACAGTGTAGACTCAATCCACGATAGTTGAATGAGTTAAGTAACTACAACTAGGTAATGAGGAATGTACGCGAATGAAGAAAAGGATGCATGATGAAGAGAAGATCAAGTATAATCTTATTTTGAAGGAGGAATTTGAGTTCCAAATAATTCTAAGTTAAAAGCTAATGAAAGGGTAATAACGTAATGTGTCAATAAGTATTTAAACTTCCAACTCAAATTATTGATAGGAAGTGACAAGTCATGAAAAATAATATAATACCTTCGTTGAAGGTGAAATGAAAGAACCACAATGTTGAAGAAGCATTGTGGGAACTTGAGATTAAAATAAAGAAAAATATTTCCTCAAATGGTGTATGTATTATTAGCATAATTCTGGGGACAGAATTCTTATAAGTGGGGAAGAATGTAACGCCCCAGAAAATATGGATTTTTGAGAATTAAATTTTTATTTTTATTATGTGGATTAAATGAATTTAATTAATTATTTATGGGAGTAAGCTAATTGAAGGTCATTCTATGACCTAGACATATCAGAATGTCGTAGTATTTTGACTACGTGGTAGAATTAAAGTGTTTGAATTTCCAAGATAAAAATAAAAGGTTTTCGAGAAATTTTTTGAAAAACACTATTCACGCATTTTTGCTCGGGAATTATTTTTGAACTTCCAAGAAATACGTAATGATAGAATATCGAGGTGAGATAGAATATCCAATAATATTTTAGTTATGGCAAATGCAGTTTTTTGCCTGCGGACTTAAAACCTAACGGTTAGGGAAAGTGAGTTCCGAGAAGGAATTTAAATGCGTATAATGAATTAAAGCTATGATTGTATAATACGTAGGTATTGTACGAGATAATGAATACGAGTATAATATGAGGTATTATACGAGTGTGTATGAATGATGGAATATCGTATATTAAATAAGTATACGAGTTAGAATACAAGATTAATACATAAATTATACGTTATAGGGCTTTAAGCCATGTGTAATGGATTTCTTGAATTGTGTAGGAAATTGTAATGACCAATTGGGATAATAATAAAGCCCAATACGAATTAATGTTTAAGCCCAAATATAGTAATGGTTAAGTCTAATGTAATTTAATGAACAAGCCCAAGTGTTTGTTTAATTGCAAGCCCAATGTATAAGTTCAGTTAATTAAACCTTAAGCCCAAAATATTAATCTAAGTGGTAAAGTTTGATCCATGGGGCAACCCATTGGTGAATTAGTGACCAAGAATTAAGTGTGTTGAGCAAGTAGACTTAAGTGTTAAGTAAAGGAAAAGTTAAATAACTTAAAGGGTATGTTAAGTGCTTATGTGTGATAAGTAAGTAAAGTGCTTATGTGTGATGAGCAAGTAAAGTGCTTAAGTGTGGTAGCCAAGTTTACTTAATAAGTTAGGTAATAGATAGTAAGGAGGTGTAGTGGCTTAAAGACCAAGTAGACTTAATGGCCAAGTGTTCCTGGGAGCAAGTTACCCTAGTGTTTAAGCTAGTAATAGTAAGGAGGTGATTAAGGAGGTGCGATGGCCTAATGACCAAACTACCCTAACCTAACAAGTCCTATAAATAGCAAACTTTGGATTTCATTTATTACTTGTTCAAAAACACCAACAAGTTGAGAGCTTATTGGTTAGAGAGAATAAGTGATAATAAGTTAGAAAACCTAGAAAGCTAGTCTTCATAATTTAAGAAGCAAGAAGGAGAACAAGGATTAATCAAGTGATCTTCATAGGTAAGGACTTAAACCATAATTCTCTTTCTCTTCCATTGATAGGTAAATGCGTAGTGGTAGAACTTGTATGCTAAGGAATGATAAGAATGAGTAATCAAAGGGCTTAAGTCTTAATAAGCTGTATAAGTCATGAATAAGCGATTCGTAATCATATAAGTTATGAAATAAGGAAGAACTTGTAGAAACTTGTTTTATGTTGAAATAATAAGGTTGTATGATAATAAGAAGTAAGGATGATGGTTAAAAGATTTAGGCTATGATAAGTCATGCAAAGTGAATTCATAAGTAGTTCATACTTTTACATGTTATAGACTAGTGAAGAACAAGTAATAACTTATCATGTCAATAAGTTAATGAAGTATGTATATCAAGATGTTATTATGATGGATTGAATCCATTTGAAATGATGAACAAATCATAAGAAATGAAGTTAAGGCGAAATTTACGAGTTTGGACGATAATCGTCGAATTCGTGAAATTCTCTGAATGGAAGTAAAATTTTGATATTGAGCTTGGAAACATTGGTTTTCAATGGAGACAAGTCATATTTGGCATTATAGAGTTGCGGACTCAAAAATGACCGAATTCTGACTTAGAACGAAGAAACGAGCGTTGAACGTTCACGAACATTTATCGTTTTTGTTAAAATGGACTAATAGGTGAATTTTAGCAAACGAAGTCAAATTGATAAATTTTTTGCATGAACATGTAAACTATGTAATTTGTGAACCATAGGCTTTTGAACGAGCCAATTCGGACTTATAACGAAGAAGTTATGAGTCCGGGAGTTTCATAAAATTTTTAAATTTTGCAAACTAGCTGAGGCACAGAGTTGGCGCCGCGGAGCCAACCCAAGGCCAAATGGGTGGCACAAAGAAATACCGAATAAAGATGTCGTAAGGCATACTACTAACTCAACTCACTCATGGCGCGAGAGATGAAAATCTAAGTGTGGCGCCGCAACGCCAGTCCTAGAGTTTTGACAGACAAGAATGTTTACAAGTATAGAATGAAAGATAACTCATTAGTAATGAACTAAGGTGTAAATATAACATTGTTAAAGCATTGTTAGACACTTAATGTATGATGATTTAATGTTAATAATCAATTGAAGATGAACGTAATGAGAACAACATAATGTGCTAAGCCTGCTGTAGAAATTTGTTAACCAAGTTGATTATAAATCCAATGGTTTGCAATACCATTATGGGTTATGTAATTACTTAATAAACATGATAAGACCTTTCCTAAATCACTGTTATAATGATGACTTTAGGAATTTAATGTTGTTTATTGAGTAGTTAAATGACGAACGTAAAGTATAAGGAACGTGAACTATATTCAATAATGATAATGACTATAACGTTGAGAGTTACAACTAAAAGTTGTTAAGTAATACGTAAACGTAAACAGAATGCAATAAAGTGTACTTAACAAATGACGATCAAGTTTTGAATAATATAGGAATATTAGTAAGCCGTGAGGAAGGATGATTAACTCAAAATGAGTTCTATTAATGAAGTAAATCCACGTAAGACAAATAAGAGAAAGAAGTTGGTAAGAATAATGTAAAATATAATGGCAAGCCAGAACCAATAGTAACAAATCTAATATATGATTAGATTGAGAAGAAGGGTAAAATTCATTAGGAACCATGTATGTTCATTCATAACCTAATGTGGTATGTTATGTGGTTAAGTATTGTAGAGACTGTAAAGACTGAAAGGAAAAGTTATTTTTACTACATCAGACGCTGAAGGCAAGTTTTTCTTAAATGCTTGTCTATCCTTCGTGTTAGCTAAGTTTTATGTGATTCATGTTATGAGATGCAAGAAGTGTTTTACTAAAGGGTCGATGCTAGTTTTATCTTGGCTAGACTAATCTTAAAGAGTTGATTGATTTATTTACAAGTCTTTCAATATAGAATTGCTAACGCTATCCTACGCCAAGTGTTTGGTACGGATACATGGTAAGCCTGAGTATGAATAAACAAATGTATTTTTCATCGATTATTCGATGGGCACGCGAGGTTGCCAAAACTTAAATGTACATATGTTTAACAGGATGTAGTGGTGATCAACATAGAGTACTATGGGCGAATCACCCAGAATTGCTCGTAAGATATGCCGGACTTACGGACTTAGTGTCGGGTTGTCCTTTTCAAAGAATTTATGAACTACTCATGGTCTTGAGCTAGAATGGATGTTTTACTGAATATTGTTATTGTAAAACTTTTTGAAGGAAAAGAAGTGTTATTTTAAATTATTAATAGTACTTCATAACTATTGTTCAGTTATTGAAGATATACGATTCCTATGTTTCAAGCATGTCGTTTAAAAGAAATTGTTGTACTTGATGAGCTTGTTATGCTCACTCTTGCTTGAACCATATGAATGCAGCTAAGATCGAATGAACCGAGGAATCTGACAAGGATAAAGGCAAGACGAAGATGAACGATTAGTTTACCTTGTAATAAACTAGTAAGTTATATATATTATAATATGATGAACAAAGAATGTAATGGTTATAGAACCTGGGAACGGGATGTAAAATTATTAATGTAATAAGAATGTTGTTGATACACACATTTTGATGTCGTTTCAATAGAATGAATGTACAGTTATGAGTACCGTGTAGCACCATCTGTCGGGTTAGAAGATACCCGGATTTGGGGGCGTCACAACCTTGGTCACTGGCTTCTCAGATGACTCTGTTCTATTCTTATTCACTTCCCACTATTCTGAACCTTCTTTAACCAAACTCTCCTCAAATAAATTTTCATCACCGCGCGGCCGCGCGATTTCCTTTTGCAAAAGTGGCGCGGGCGTGCAATGCTAAATTTTTGCAGTTTGCTTCCCTGACCGAAGTGTAATTGCTTAACATTGTTCTTTACCCTCCCTTCTTGGATTATCCTCTGTTGTACTTGGCAAAGAACCCTGTGGTCTGTTGTTAAGCATGCTAGCCATCTGACCCATTTGAGTCTCCAAATTTTTGATAGCCACTGCTTGGCTTTTAATCATCACTTCGGTATTTGCCATATACTTCATCATCATTTTCTCCATCTCTGACTTCTTCTCTTGCTGAGGTGCAGGTGGTGGATGATGTTTTTGTTGCTGTGAAAATCCAAGGGGATAGGGTGGTCTTGGTGAAAACTATTGCTAAGATGGTTGTGCATGAAATTGATGTTGTGGTTGAAACTGACTTTATTGATTGTTTTGATTATTTGACCAACTAAAATTTGGATGGTAGCGGTTGTTGGAGTAGTATGAATTCTGAAACTGACTTTGATTCTTCTGATAGTTGCTCACATACTGTACAGACTTTGAACTGATAGTACATTGGTCAGTTGAATATGACCCTGCACATATCACACACACAAAAGTAACTGTCTTCACCTTACTTTCCGCCAAAGAATCAATCTTCTTTCCTATCGATGCCATTTGAGCTGACAACTGAGTGATAACATCCACCTCTAACAATCCTGCAACTTTGGGTTGTGGCATTCTGGCTGTAGGACTTTGAAAATCATTAGCTGCCATAGTCTCTATAAGATTGTAGGCCTCTTCATAGCTCTTCGCCCATAAAGCTCCTCCTGCAGCTGCATCTACAATTGGCCTTGACTGTCATCCCAATCCATTATAAAATGTATTAATCACCATCCAATCTGGCATACCATGGTGTGGACACTTCCTTAACATCTCTTTGTATCTTTCCCAGGCTTCATATAGAGATTCACCCTGCTGCTGCTCGAACTGGCAAATTGTTGTCCTCATTTTGGCAGTCTTAGTCATTGGAAAAAATTTGGCTAAGAACTTTTGTGCTAAGTCCCCCCATGTTGTAATCGATCCTGAAAGTAGAGAGTGAAGCCAACTTCTTGCCTTGTCCCGTAAAGAAAATGGAAATAGTCTAAGCCTGATTGCATCCTCTGTCACCCTGTTGTATCTGAAAGTGTCACATATTTCTATAAAACTCAATAGATGCTCGTTCGGGTCATCTGTAGCAGCACCCCCAAACTGTACCGAATTCTGTACCATTTGAATAGTGCCCAGCTTTATCTTGAAAGTGTTGGCTACTATAGCTGGCCTGACGATACTCGACTGTAATCCATTGATGTTCGGCATCGAATAATCTCTCAAGGCCCTGTGCTCCTCTCTTTGCTCTTCTGCTACCATGTTGGATGTTGTGGTCTCTAAAGCTGCTTGTAAATTTCTACGCACTCTTTCGATTTCCAACCTCTTCCGTTAATGTTATCCTGAGCAGGTGTTAACTCGGAATTGGATGACCGCGTGTGCATAAAATATATACAAGTACCTGAAACACAAATAAAAATAAAAATAGAAATAAGATAAGATTAGATTTATCTAAGTCATATAAATTTTGCTTTAAATTGATGATAATTGTGACGCCCCCAAAACAGGTATACATCACTCATCTTGAGTCGCCAGATACATGGTACATAACTCAACTACAAACTTAATTATACAATTGTCGTGCAAAATACTACAAAACATAGCTGAGAGTTTAAACACGAATATTGTCTTCTAGACAATATCCACACTAGAGTCTTCATTATAATTATTATCACACTATTTTATAAAAATAGTGAGGACTATTATAGCCACCATCTCGGACCGTCAATCCATTCCCCGACCAGTCCCAGCTATATTCTCATTTCACAGAGAAGATTGAAAGAAAAGGGTGAGCTCAACTAGCCCAAAGAAGAATTATTATGACTAAGATAATGCGTAATAAATTATCCTTAGCCTTCAACAAGATAAAAAACGATGGAATATAATAGACAACAGTGTTTTAGATCAAAAAGCTACAATGAATAAGCAATCCATTAGAAGAGTCAAGTAGAACATAATTTCTACTATCTCTTCTAGATTAAAAGTCCATCGTTAATATTTCATTCGTAATAATACTCAACAACAGCTTCATTGTTATACCCACCAAAGATTAAAAGAATCCATAATTCATATCATCACCGTAACTTCACCTAAACCACCAAAGATTATAGTTAAATCCATAATTCATATTTATAATCATATAACTCAACCTTTTGCACTTCTGGGCAAAGATTTCTCCTATAAAACAAAGGCTTAATAGATCAATTGTTTACTCAATATCCTTACCCCAAAGGCTAAAGATATTCAAATGTAATAACAATGATCATATCAATCATGATTGTCTACCACCGTCCATCTTTGCACTACGGGCCAAAATCATATTCAATTATAAAACCAATAATCAAGGATAAATATTAAAGACTTTAAATTTATCCAATTGTATTTAAAAAAATATCCAAATTGTCAACATAAAATATCTTATGATCGCTTTGTGTAGTAAAATTCAAGAATAATATTCATGTACCAAAAATAATTTGGACAGAAAAGAAATATATTTTTTGGGTAAATTGTATCCCGTGAATAGTAACTCATGAATAGTAACTTATGAATAGTACTCCGACACGAAAAGTGCCTCGAATACTCGAGTGAATAATACTAGAATGAATAGTAACCGGGTGAATAGTAACCCATGAATAGTAACTTATAACAGAAAAATACCAAAGAAAACGATATTTCATGATGAGTACAAAAGAAATGATATCTCAGATGAGTATAATAGAATATATGAAACTACAAATGGATTTTCACCCTCCATGCGGTAAGCCACGTAGACAGATCATTTCCACAATTTAATAAGGAATGAATACAAAGGGTCATTCACCATGCATGCGGTAATCCACATAGATAGGTTATTCTAACAGAATACTAAAGAGTGGAATAACAAAAGAATTCACCATGCATGCGATAGACAGCACATACAGGTTATTCCCAATAGAATAATAAAGCATGGAACTGTGTCAAATGCGTATCTTACATGCCTGAATGAGATATTCCAATGTAATAATAAAGAATGAAACTAGGTCATGCGTAATCCGCATAGACAGGATATTCCAACAGAATAATAAAGAATAGAATATCAACAGAATTCACCAGGCATGCGATAGACCGCACAGACAGGTTATTCCAACAGAATAATAAAGAATGGAACTAGTGTCGACGTCGGGATTTTTGAGTGTCCCTTTTCGTTACTTGTTCTTTGGTGTTCTCATGTTAATGTGAGATTTGTTTGAAAAAACAAGTGAAAAAGGTCCGACATGTATAATGTCGATGATTTGACTTTAAGAGTCGCCAGTTGGTGTATTTAACTGGTCACACCAACGCAACCGAAAAGGTTTGCACATTGACCCAGTGATGTGACACTGATAAACGGGTCTGTGAAACTGAGATTCATTTGGGTCCGGGGGCTTAATTATGCGGAGGAAAGGTGTTAAGCACCCCCCGACATCCGTGTTGCCATGGTGACCGCCACTTTTCAAATAAACTGTTATATGAATGTGTGTGTGTGTGTGTGTGGTCAATGTGCATTTATTTGAAAGTAGTGTGAGGCCTCGTTCGCACCTATATACACAAGGTTTGAATTTATAGAAAAATTCAGTTTTAACCAAGATATAGCAATGAAGTTTTGTAAAAGAGGTTTTTCAAACCCTGTGCTCAATAGGAATTAAGACCTTTTCATACTTCCATTTTATTATTAAATGTTCGGTTGGTTTGCTTTTATTTTTGAGATGTGAGGCATCTTCGAGAAAATAATATACAACAGTGCCGAACTCCTAATGGGCATAACAGCTATCCAAGGAAATTTGTACACTGTAAATAATGTACAAGCTGCTTACAGCTAAAAAAGTCCATCACGGGAACCGAATCTAGATTCAGTAGACTGAATCTGTGATCACATAATTCCTAAGCTCACATGATACTGCAGTTTATAAGGAAAGCAGTAAGTATATATATATATATATATATATATATATGTGTGTGTGTGTGTGTGTGTGTGTGCATGATTAGCCACCACGAAGTAACTCCATGGGGGATCAAAAAAGTAAATAAAGCTGTAAAAGCGATCAACCACCACAAAGTAAACTCCAAGCGGGACAAAATATAAATAAAGTTGTAAAAGGCCACGAAGTAAACTCCAGGCCTGATAGAAATGTAAATATATATACATATATATAAGTGTGTATATATATATATATAAGCAATAAACGCTCCGTATGTAAAATCCAGGCTCATCAGATATGTCTGACAACAATTATATATATATATATATATATATAAATGCAATTAAACGCTCCAGATGTAAAATCCAGGCTCATCAGACAAAGTTTGTCAACAATTTATATATAGAAGTATATAAATATAGAAAAGCAAGTAAACGCTCCAGACATAAGTCTATGCTCAATCGAGGCATAACTCGATAATGTTAGTCCATATAAAAATATATACATAGATATAACTATATATATACAGACAGAAATAAAAACCACGTACTGAAGTCGGGAAAACACACTCATACGACTCTTCAACGTGTACAATAGTGTGTGATAATATGAGAAGAAAGCTTTATAGAATGTAAGAAGGCTTACAGTGGGCTGCCAAAGTAGACTTTTATGACTCTATATGGATAAACACTCAGCTCTTGTAGGTAAATTTATAACTGTATGTATGGGCTAACAAGTGTTTAAAAAAAGCAAGCACTCAATATGGGGTGTGTATAAAGCAAATTGGACAGGGCTTCCTCGCCTTTTTTTTCAAATATGGCTAGCCCAAGCCCCATATATATAGAACTGATGGCCGCAGGTGTACTTGCGGCAGCCTCTGATACACCTGCGGCTGGTCGTGGTGCATCAGGGCCTCCCGAATATCGCATATCGCATTTCGTACTTTGCATTTCACTTTTGGCCAATCGCACTTCGCAACTCGCACATCGCATTTCGCATTTCGCATATCGCAAATCGTAAATCGTAAATCGCAATGTAATGAATGTTTATGATGCATGTTTAAAATGTTCTTGCAATCGCTTTACCTTTACCGGGGATTGTTGATGCCTATACTGGTGTTGACTACAACGACTTGGCTTTTTATCGGTGCCACTAGTGCCTGTTTGATGAAGAGAAATGGAGATGTCGTCGATGCATACGCTGGTAGTTTACAATGGTGCCTACCCTGATGGTAGTTGACATCGCCCAACTATTTTGGTTCCCACTCGAATGGCGGTATACAAATCTTTTATCGCTAAATTTTCATGATGTTTCATTGAATTGATACCAATGGTTTTGAATACCGGATCTCCCGATACCTTCGCTAAAGTAATATTCAAAGGTTTTCTTTGCTAGATTCTACTTGATGTGACGCTTGATAGAGATGTACGTTGATGTAGCGCATTTGCATACGTGCAGATCACGCACGATGTGATGATCTAGATTTTCTTAGGAGCCTATTGTCCTAGATTGATGCATATTGTAATTTGTATGGAGTAGAATTTTTTTTCTCACCTTTTTTGAGGTGAATTGGAGTTTCCTTTTGTTGTTGGGTGCTTGTGCTCCATTTCCTTGAAGATTTAATTTGCAACCCGGCTGAACTGATGACCTGAATTTCGCTGATATCCCTGGAGGGTGTCGTCTGTACTTTCACTGCCAAACTTTGAACTTTAGTGTAGAGGCCTCAGCTTATGAGGATTTAGCACAAATTGATGGTGTAAATTTCAGTCGCCAGACCCTTTGTCATTGGGCTTCTGTTCTTAAGTTAAGAACTTTGTTGAGAATTTTCCCCTTCACTTGTAGGGGCAAGCTAATGTCGCCATGATTTCTTTCAGAAGTTTTCCTTCTTTTGATGAGAGGTTTGATCCCGCCTTAAAATCCTTCGCTTTCCTAGAATCGGAAAATGCCCCAGTCCTTTCGCATAATGATGTCGGGGATTCATACGAGAAATTAATGAGCTGATATGAGGGAAGCTTTGATGATGATGGACCATGTTGATGGTGTTGACTGGGGTTTTTTCCTCTTTAGGATGTTTGATAAATGCCCTAGTGTTGAGTTGACGCTATTTTTGAGATTGCCCAAGTCTTGTTGTAGTGGTCGCAATATCGGGTTGTCGTCGATTTTGAAATTATTGACCTTGCTTTTTTTTATGCAGGATAGTCGCTTTGTGGATGGGGTGATAAGATCTTTGTGATCACAAGAGACTTTTCTTACATGCGGATGGTGAACAAGTATAGGACTTGGGTTTTGATGCCTTCAATCATTACTCCTGACTTATTATTGCAATCGGTCTTGATTTTCTTCTGATTTGATGAAGACTCATGATTAAGGGTGTCAAATCTTTAAAGGTCCTCGCTGCTGGTTGTCTTGGCATATCGCTGTTTCTTCCTTTCTGGGATTCGTGCCAAATTTAATGGAATGACATTACAGTGTTGTTGGGTCTTCTCCACATAGGTCGCTGACTTGGAGGGTCGTTCCTGGGATCGACGTTTGGATTTGGACGTTTCTGTTGAGGGTCAGACCGCACCACTGGTGGTTGCCTACGTACTCCCGTGAGTGTGGGAGATCAAGTATGTGTAGTTCCTACTTGATAAGATAAACGGTTTAACAAGTGTTTGTTTGAGAAGCATTTGTTTGAGAAGTGTTTGGCTTGGGAAGTGTTTGGTTTGAGAAGTGTTTGGTTTGGGTTTTTTGGGTTTTTGTTTGGTTTGACCGCACCATAAATGGCTGCCTACGTCAGGTCTTTCGTAGTTCAGGCTTGATAAGCTGAAACCTGAATGATTTGATTTTTGATTTTTTTTTCTTTTTTTTTCTTTTTTTTTTCTTTTTTTTTGTTTTTTTGTTTTTTTTTTTTTTTTTTTTTTCTATACATGCATGGAAAATAAAAAGCATCTCGCTGGCGAAGTGATACCGTCCCAACATCTTCTGGAACTCGCAACTTTATCCCCTGGATCTACATCTTTTTGTCTAGTTGAGGCCTGATAGTCCAGTCGTCAGTGGTTGTGTTGCCTTCAAGGCTCGCGACAGAGGTTACTTCTTGGTTTTGAATGTCTTCACTTCTGGCCATAACTTGATCGCTTCCTAATTCAATACATTCCTCAGGGATGCTTGAGCTGGACCCATCGCAAAAAGGTATGAACTCTTGATTCTTTAATGGGTTGGTTTCCCCGATAACCTCACCACTTTTTCCCTCATCTGTTCCTTTACGCTTTTCCTGGGCTTGAGAGGATTCGACCATGAAATATGCCTCGAACTGTTGTCACATTTCTTGCAAGGAATTTTCCTTTTTTGCTTTTTCTTCCTTGGAAAGGATTAGTATTTCCTCCGCATCATCCAAGGTGATAAAATCAGGAACGTGGTTGATATCTTTGGACCAGAAGATGTTTGATGTTGGCGGAAGAATATCCTTCAGGAATTCTTTTGTCTCTTCTATCATTTCCTGCATTAGGATCGCTCCATCTTGTGTTCTTCCAGGATTATCGCTCAAAGCCTTCACCTTATTTGAACTACCTGTCTTGAGTGGACATCTTATGCTTTTTATTGCCTTTTCGCCTTTTTTGGTCATGGAAATTTCTATCTCCAGCTCTCCATTTTCAATGAGATCCTGAATTTTATGTCGCAAAGCCCAGCATTCCTCAGTCGTATGTCCAAGTGAGTTATAATGGTAGAGACATATCTTAGTGGAATCATAACTCTTCATCTTGGGATTTATAGGAGGTAGCAGCTCAGTAATCTTTCCTTCGCTTATCAGAAGGTGTAGCATTTATTCATTGGATTTGCTTAGAGGGGTGAATTTTCGGACTCTTGTGGAGGTTGTTTGATCTTTCTTCTTTGAGAGTTCGCATTCCCCCAAGCAATTTTTTCGTTGGCGAGGTTTGCTAGCAATTTTATCATCCCCCTTTTCTTGGCCTTCTGATAGTTGAGTGAAGAAATGCCCTGTATCCTGATGTTGGCACACTATCAACTTAGCTAGCAGATTTACTTGGTTCTAGATTGTCTCTAACTTTTGCATTACTATCATACCCTCCTTCGAGTTTTCCCATGTTAGGACATCTGCTCTGTGCCTTTGGGGGTAGTCTTCTATCCTTCGTATGCACTTACGAATTGGATATATTTCAGTGCTTCCTGACCCTATCAATGTTTACTCTTCCGTATCATGCCAACAATGGAAGGTTGGTGTTGACATTTTGTTGGTCAGGTTGTTGGACAACAATACTGCCACTTTTGATCAGATTTTGAATTTTATGCTTTAAGGACCAACAATCTTGTGTATCGTGTCCTGGAGATCCTGAGTGGTAAGCACATCTCTGGCTTGGATTGTATCTTTTGCTCCCTAGTTCTAGAGGTGGAGCCAGTTCGGTAATTTTCTTATGATCCATCAATATCGCCAACACATTTTCAAGAGAATCGCCTAGTGGAGTGAACACCCGATTTTCCTTTCTCTCAAATTTTCTTTTCCGTCGTCCGAATTGGTTAAATGTCACCGTTGTTGAAATGGCGATTGTCTCGCTTTTTCTAAATGGGGGGGGGAAGGGTTGGTCTACTAGATTGCCCCGCACACAAAGGATACATCTTGATGTCTTTATCGGGTACCCCCTTGGGATCGCTCGCATACTTACCAGTCTGTATATGCTTAGCAACTGCTTCCAAGGCAGTGAAGTCTTTAATCTTGTCGGCCTTCAGGCCTATCTCTGCCATTTCACCGTGTTTGATCATTTTTGAGAATGGCTTTCCTATGCCTGCTAGGATCCTCTCGTAGTACAGAGCCTCTTGGATATCAATAAACGTCATTTCCATCTCAGTTTCCGTCATTGATGGAATGACTTGTGCTACGAGATGTCTCCACCTTTGGGCATATTCTCGGAAAGATTCAGTACTTTGCTTTTTGACTTTAGTCACTTGGTATCGATCTGGCGCCATTTGTGACTGAAAACTGTACTGATTTAGAAAGGCATGGGCCAATTCTTCCCAGTTGTAGATTTTGGCATTGTCAAGTCGGGCATACCAGGCTTTAGCCTCTCTGGTGAGACTCTTTTGAAAAAGTTACATTCTGAGGCTTTCATCTTCAGCATAAGACCCCAGTTCGCCAATGTACACTTTCAGATGTGTATAGGGATCGCCTGGCCCATTGTACTTTTCAAACTCTGGGACTTTAAATTTGGTAGGATATCGAGCCCCTGGGAATGTGCAGAGATCTGAATAGGTGACGCTCCCATAATTTCCAGTCCCTTTGATTGACCGGATGGTCTCCTCCATTTGTTGGACTTTCTTTCTTAGATCCCCAGTTTCTCGATCATCCCTGAGATTTGTGATCTCTTTATTGGAATGAGGTTTAGGTATCTGAGTTTCCATCTTTTTGCCAATACCCTGACTGCCCCCTGGGGTGGATAACTCCGGTTGAGTAGGCATTGTTTGGCCTTGGATTCCTCCATGTGTAGAGGATTCTGTATGGATGGGTATTTGTGGACCCAGAGTAGATTGGTGTTCTTTGAGCATAACAGCCAACTCTATCATTTGATAGCTTAATCTTTCGAACTCCTCGCGAGAGATAGGAGTAGGATCAGGTTGGGCACTTTTATCCATGTCTAACTGTGGGCTTAATGCCCTTTTAGACTTTGAACGGGAAACAGGATCAATTGCTTCCCTACAAAAACTTATGTAGTTTAGTCTTAGGGAAATGTGTAAAAATTTTACATGCTATCATAACATGTCCATTTTAGGAATATTATCCTGCAAAATGGGTGTCATTTGATAGCATGTCAAGCCTTAATATGCATTCACATATTCTTCATATTTTCCATTACATTGAGATTGACAAGTAATTGAAATGCGAGAGTATGAAGAGACTTCCCTTCGCGTTTGGTTTATCAGAGGCTGACCTATCTTAGGTTACTCTCGCGGTTTTTTGGCATGAAGGTTCCCAGATCATCGCAATCTACTTGACGGGAAGTTAATCCGGTCATTCAACTGGAGTGAATCTGAGTGGTGCCTTTCCTGAGCCCCGGGGAATTATTCTTCCCACGAGTCTAGTAATCAAACACCGACAGGATAGCCTCCTGGTGGAGGGACCACACAACATACATTCACATACAACGTGTCTCACCGTTTATGCAAAATGATGACATGTGTGAAGCACTAATATCACAGATAGATATTTAGCAGTGCAGTAATTAAGATGCATTCGTAAATACGAGGCATCTTCGAGAAAATAATATACAGCAGTGCCGAACTCCTTATGGGCATGACAACCATCCAAGGAAATTCGTACACTGTAAATAATGTGCAAGCTGCTTACAGCTGAAAAAGTCCATCACGGGAACCAAATCTAGATTCAGTAGACTGAATCTATGATCACATGATTCCTAGGCTCACATGATACTGCAGTTTATATGGAAAGCGATGGCGCTTATATATATATATATATATATATATATATATGTGTATGTGTGTGTGTGTGTGTGTGTGTGTGCATGATTAGCCACCACGAAGCAACTCCATGGGGATCAAAAAAGTAAATAAATCAGTAAAAGTGATCAACCGTCATGAAGTAAACTCCAAAGTGACGAAATGTAAATAAAATTTGTAGAAAGGCCACGAAGTAAACTCCGAGCTGACGAAATGTAAATATATATATATATATATATATATATATATAAAAAGCGATAAAACGCATTCAGATTATAAAATCCGTGCTCATTGGATATGTCCATAAAATTATATATATATATATATATATATATATATATATATATATATATATATATATAAGCAATAAACGCTCTGGATGTAAAATCAGTGCTCATCGACAAAAGTCATCGACAACAGTTTATATATATAAGTATATATATTTATATATATATATAGAAAAGCAAGTAAACGCTCCAGACATAAGTCTAGGCTCAATCGAGGCATAACTCGATAATGTTAGTCCATATAAAAATATTTACATATATATAAGTATATATACAGACAGAAATGAAAACCACGGACCGAAGTCCAGGCAAACACACTCACACGACTCTCAACGTGTACAACAGTGTGTGATAATATGAGAAGAAAGCTTTATAGAATGTAAGAAGGCTTACAGTGGGCTGCCAAATTAGACTTCTATGACTCTATATGGATAAACACTCAGCTCTTGTAGGTAAATTTATAACTGTATGGGGGCTAACAGGTGTTTAAAAAAAGTAAGCACTCAATATGGGGTGTGTATAAAGCAAATTGGACAGGGCTTCCTCGCCTTTTTTTTCAAATATGGCTGGCCCAAGCCCCATATAAATAGAACTGATGGTCGCAGATGTACCTGCGGCAGCCTCTGATACACCTGCGGCTGGTCATGGTGCATCCAGGCCTCGCGGGTCCCATCGTCTCGAAGTACGTGCACTCGTGTAATGTAATGTTCGCTCGAACTTGCAAAACTTCAATCCAAGCATCCGAATGAGGTGTACAAGACCATCTTCGAACTACTTTTGTTGAGAGTTACGCAATGACATGCGATTTGACCTTTTTAATTCCAGGAAGATGGGTCCTTGACCGAAATCGCATTCTCGGGTTCCCGTCAGGCAATCTGGTGAGCTGTTTCGCGTAGTTTTCCCTTCGAAGTTAAGATATGAGTCTTGTGGGACTAATTTTGAATCAATTTGAGTTGACATGAGTGTATTTGATTTGAAGTGAAGTTTAGTTGGTAAAATGACCATTTTTCCCCTCCCGGGGTCATCTCCTGCCACACAGATTAGTGAGTTTTTTCCTGGGTTATCTCTCGAGATGGTCATCTTGTTGACTCTAAATGTACTCGTGGTTATCTCCGAGGTTGGAATTGATGTTGTGGTCCTCCGTGATTACCTCTGAGTGTGAAAAGACATTTTATCATCCCCGCACGCTTAGTAATGTGAAAAAGAAAATTTTTGACTATCTACAACCAAAGTCAAATCAGTAATCCGCACAAACATGATATTCCAACGAAATAATAAAGAATGGAATAACAACAGAATTCACCAAGCATGCGATAGATCGCCTTGCAGAATGTGTTATTCCAATGTAATAATAAAGAATGGAATAATGTAAGAATTTCACCATGTATATGCGGTATTTGACATAGACAAAGTTATTCCAACATAATAATAAAGAATGGAATAACAACCCTTACGAGTATTGAAAGAAAATAACTCTCTTCATGAATACAAAAGAATAATGCCCTTACCTTAGAAGAAATCCGGATCTTTGGAATAGTGAGGTAGCAGACTTCTCTTCTTTTTTCTCTATAATTTCTCTCTATAATAATTGCTCTATAGCTTTAGTGAATTGGTGAGAAATGAAGGAAGAATGAGCTTCTATTTATAGGAAAATATAGTTTGATAATTGCACGTTTTGGGGCTCGAAATATTACAGTATAATACCTTCCTCTTTTCCTTCATTTTTAATTTAGTCCTGCAAGTATTATCAAACTTGCACCACCTCCCCTTATAGTAAATCATGTGAATCAATAGTTCTAGACATGTGAAAATATGAATTACAGTATAGTACCTCCATCTATACCTCCATTTTTAACTTAGTCATGTAAGTATTATCAATCTTGCACCAACTCCCCTAATAGTAAATGAATGTGAATCAATAGTACACATGTGAACAAATAGTTATAATTATGTGAATCAATAGCAATTAATTGCTCATTTATCCGGTTAATTACCCAATTAGTCAATATAACCTCCAGACATCAATTATTATCGAAATAAATGTCGATTTTCACTAACACTAATAATTCAAACACAATGGAACTATCAATTTCATCTTTAATCAACACGAACTTATTCATCATTAATATTATAACTCATAATATTTAACAATCAGGTCGTTCCCAGGAAAGAGGGGGCTTTCCGATAAGGATTTCTCCCTATTGGCGCGCAATTAGATTATCTAACCTCTCCTTGACAAAACTTCCAGAGATTGTCAATATTTCAAATAATAATATGAATAACTTTATCGTCTCAATTACTGATTTAATAATATAAAATATTGTAACAATAATTGAATAAAACTGAGTGACTTCTCACATAAGCATCAATAATCAAAGATACTCTACAATACCGTGTGCTACTATGCAACCACGCGTATTACCATACTTTTACCACCGATTATTTTATGACAACTTGCTTACTTTGAAAAAAATTCACATATCACCCTTAACTTTAACCTTTTATCAATTTAACCATTTACTAAATAGAATAATTATAAGAAAATTGAATACTTTCATTTAATAAATTCGGGGTCTCACAATCTCCCCTCTTTATGAAATTTCGCCTTCGAAATTTACGTACGTACCTGGTATTCAAAGAGATGAGAATACCTTGCTTTCTTTTCGGATTGTACCTTCCCGGTTATTTCCTCTCTATCAGAATTTTCCCATTTCTCATCTCCTGTATTTCAGATATCATTCTAGAAAATAGTTTCAAAATAAGGGTTAATTGACATATCACATATTATCCCTATACTCTGACCGACCAATTAAATATCAAATAAACTTAGGTAGGTCATACTAGCGAAGGAATTCCCCGTCTCTCCCCTCCTAGTTCTAGCCTCACATCTCAGCCAGGGATCATATCCCTAAGCTTTGATACCAACTGTGACACCCCCAAAACAGGTATACATCACCCATCTTGAGTCGCCAGATACATGGTACATAACTCAACTACAAACTTAATTATACAATTGTCGTGCAAAATACGACAAAACATAGGTGAGAGTTTAAACACGAATATTGCCTTCTAGACAATATCCACACTCAATGGAGTCCTCATTACAATTATTATCACACTATTTTATAAAAATAGTGAGGACTACTATAGCCACCATTTCGGACTGTCAATCCATTCCCCGACTTTCTCCCAAATATATTTTTAATTTCACAAGAGAACATTGAAAGAAAAGGGTGAGCTCAACTAGCCCAGTAAGAATTATTATGACTAAGATAATGCAAAATAAATTATCCTTAGTGTTCAACAGTATAACAACTGATGGAATATAATAGACAACAAGTTTTAGATCAACAACTGCAGCGGAATAAGTAATCCATTAGAAGAGTCAAGTAGAACATAATGTCTATTATCTCTTCTAGATTAAAAGTCCATCATTAATATTTCATTCGTGTAATACTCAACAACAGTTCTTTGTTATACGCAAGACAAAAAGAACTATCATCATATGTCTTCACCTAAACCACCAAAGATTATAGTTAAATAAATAATTCATATTTATAATCATATAACTCAACAGTTTCTCTTTGCCACAAAGGCTTAATAGAACGTTTACTCAATATCCTTACCCCAAAGGCTAAAGATATTCAAATGTAATAACAATGATCATACCAATAAGTTATCTACCTTTGCACTACGGCCCAAAGATATTCAATTATAAAACCAATGGTCATGATCATACCATTCAATTGTCTGTCAGTGCACTACGACCAAAGACATTTAACTGTTAACTAATGGTCGTGATGCTGCCAATCACATCATCGAATTATCCATGCACTACGGGCCAATGATATTCGTTATTATCACCAGTGGTTATGATCAGGGCATACACCTGTCCATCTTTGCACATAAGCCAAAGATATACAACTATAAAACCAATAATCAACAGTCCATCTTTGCATGTAAGCCAAAAAATATACAACTGTAAAACCAATAATCAACAGTCTATCTATGCACGTAAGCCACAGATGACTTTCATCACAATATAAGCATGAGGATGATGACACTTATATAGGCATTAATCAAACGAAATCAAGGATAAATATTAAAGACTTTAAATTTATCAAGAGTTTAAAAATATCCAAATTGTCAACATGATACTGCTTTGTGGAGTAAAATTCAAGAATAATATATTCATGTACCAAAAATAATTTGGACAGAAAAGAAATATATTTTTCGGGTAAATAGTACCCCGTGAATAGTAACTCATGAATAGTACTTCGGCATAAAAAGTGCCTCGAATACCCGAGTGAATAATACTAGAGTGAATAGTAACTGGGTGAATAGTAACCCATAAATAGTAACTCATAACATAAAAATATCCAAGAAAATGATATTTCATAATGAGTACAAAAGAAACGATATCTCAAATGAGTATAATAGAATATACAAAACTGCAAATGGATTTTCACCCGCCATGCGGTAATCCACGTAGACAGATCATTTCCACAATTTAATAAGGAATGAATACAAAGGATCATTCACCATGCATGCTGTAATCCACATAGAAAGATTATTCCAATGAATAATAAAGAATGGAATAACGTAAGAATTCACCATACATGCGATAGAATCGCATGCATTAATGTGTTATTCCCAATGTAATAATAAAGCATGGAACTGTGTCATGCGTAACTCCGCACGCATGTGATATTCCAATGAATAATAAAGAATGGAACCCGGTGTTATGCGTAATCCGCATAGACAGGATATTCCAACAGAATAATAAAGAATGGAATAACAATAGAATTCACTAGGCATGTAATAGATCGCACAAACAGGTTATTCCAATAGAATAATAAAGAATGGAACTGTAATGCGTAATCCGCACGAGATAGGATATTCCAAATGTAATAATAAAGAATGGAATAACATTAGAATTCACCAGTATGCGATAGATCGCATGCATGGAGTTATTCAAATGAATAATAAAGAATGGAATAATGAAAGAATTCCACCATGTATGCGGTACTTGATTATAGGCAGTTATTCCAACATAATAATAAAGAATGGAATAACAACCCTTACGAGTATTGAAAGAAAATAACCCTCTTCATGAATACGAAAGAATAATACCCCTTAACTTAGAAGAAACTGGATACTAGAATAGTGAGGTAGCAGACTTCTCTTCTTTTTTCTCTCTATAATTTCTCTCTATAATAATTGCTCTATAGCTTTAGTGAATTGGTGAGAAATGAAGGAAGAATTAGTTTCGATAATTGCGCGTTTTGGGGCTCGAAATATTAAAGTATAATACCTTCCTTTTTTCCTTCATTTTTAATTTAGTCTTGCAAGTATTATCAAACTTGCACCACCTCCCTTAATAGTAAATCATGTGAATCAATAGTAAATCATGTGAATCAATAATTCTAGACATGTGAAAATATGAATTACAATATAGTACCTCCATCTATACCTCCATTTTTAACTTAGTTATGTAAGTATTATCAATCTTGCACCAACTCCCCTAATAGTAAATGAATGTGAATCAATAGTACACACATGTGAACAAATAGTTATAATCATGTGAATCAATAGCAATTAATTGCTCATTTATCTAGTTAATTATCCGATTAGTCAATATAACCTCTAGATATCAATTATTATCGAAATAAATGTCGATTTTCACTAACACTAATAATTCCAACACAATGGAACTATCAATTTCATCCTTAATCAACACGAACTTATTTATCATTAATATTATAACTCACAATATTTAACAATCAGGTCGTTCCCAGGAAAGAGGGGGCTTTCCAATAAGGATTTCTCCCTATTGGCGCACAATTAGATTATCTAACCTCTCCTTTACAGAACTTCTAGACATTGTCAATATTGCAAATAATAATATGAATAACTTTATCGTCTCAATTATTGATTTAATAATATAAAATATTGTGACAATAATTGAATAAAACTAAGTGACTTCTCACGTAAGCATCAATAATCAAAGATACTCTACAATACCGTGTGCTACTATGCAACCACGCGTATTACAATACTTTTACCACTGATTATTTTATGACAACTTGTGTACTTTGAAAAAATTTCACATATCACCCTTAACTTTAACCTTTTATCAATTTAACCATTTACTAAATAAAATAATTATAAGAAAATTGAATACTTTCATTTCATAAAATTTGGGGTCTCACAATAATAATACTAAAAATAAACGCCTCTCCCCGGCAACGGCGCCAAAAACTTGTTGCCTCCTTTCTAGTCTAACAAAAAGGACTCTAACTCATACAAGCATACATGGGTCAACAAGTAGTACAAAGTAAGAAAAGTATCAATCCACGGAGAAAGGTTTTAAATTTAAACTATCATGCATCAACTATATCACTATTTTTATATGCTTAAACGAATAACTCACAATTATAATTAATACTAAATTTAATTCATGAAATAAAAATAAAATACTAAAGTAATGTAATTAAATTTGGAGAAGAATAGGATTCTAATTTCATTTAACACTTCATCTAAACTGCAACTGTCATGTAATGTTTAAATATTTATCATGGAAAACTAGTCAAGAGCACAGTAGTGGACATAACCATTTTTCAATGATCTATGACCAATTCACATAACCTCCACATATGATAGAAATCATGTAAGCAACACTATTACCAAAATCACTATATGTCTATGTGAAATTACAGCAATAATGAATTAAAGTGCAGGCTCTTTTCATGACTACACATGGTGAAACGGTATATGTCTATTCGGTTCACGAATCACAAAGCTTAAGAAATAAGCCTCACGAACCTATGCCAAAATGATTTAATCCATACTTATATTTCATTTTTCAAATTCATATAAGCATATAAGATAAATGGTGATCAAATATTCATTCATTACACATAATCATAATGGTTATTCCAATGACAAGTATAAAAAAAATAATCAGATATATAAATTTAGACTACATATCAAAATTCATTAGAATCCCATAATGGAATTTAGTTCATTTCTGAACCAAAAGCCATTATGGGATTGAAACAATACATGTAATCAAGCAATGTAAACAAAAAATGTAAGAGAAATGATAAACAAATCTGTTAAACCCAATTATAGAATCTGTTCCAAGCTTGTTCCAAAACACCAACAATCTCCAGAAATAAAACTAATGATTATTGAATAACAAAGATGAAGAGAGGATATAGAAATGTATCATATGATGATCAAATCCTCTCTAGCCTAGTTAAAACTTAAGAACCCTAAATTCTCCTAATAAAAGACCCTTAAAATCACGTCTGGTACCAACCACATCGTTCAGTTAAGCCTCAAGAGCTCAAATTTCAAATTACAAAAAGTCAACAAAATAGACTGCAGAGGACTCACGCGGCCGCGCGAGATTATAGTGTAGAACGGCGCTTGACGCATTTGGAAATGCTGTCTGAGTCTTAGGTCTCTTGGCCAGCGCCAAGAAGATTCCTTCTCTGCTGGGGCACGACCACGCAATGGTGCAAGGCAGTCTCTGATTTCATGTGGCGCGGGTGTGCAATATTAGGCTTGAAAGGTTTGCTGTGCTTACTACCGCTACTTTTCTCTTCTGTTTGTCTTGTCTTTGCTACTTCTTGTTCGTTGTCGTTCGTTCTTCATTCCTTCTCTTCTTCACTACATTCATTCACTACGTCAGTCCTTATCTGCTCAAGTTCCTCTTGCTATGCCTTTGCTAGCTTCATGCCACCATGCCAATCTATGTTATTTCTTATTTTTCCATGCCATAGGAGTTCCAACTACAAGCACTGCAAAATAAACATAAAATGCAACTAAAACATAGTAAAAGCTACTTGAGATTAACGTAATTCTAGTGAGTTGGCACCTAATAAGTAGGTATAAAACCTACTTATCAACAACATCCGAATATAAACAAAGTTTGTGAGAAATGAGGTATTGACGTATTTCGGGTTTCAAACCTCTTAGAAACATTCGCGTCATTCGCTCTTCATTATCAACCAAATGGGATGCAAATCGGGACAACTCGACAAACTTAGCCTCGTACTGCGACACGGTCATATTGTTTTGCTCCAGTTTAATGAATTCCACCTCCTTCATGTGGTGGATACTTTTGGGAAAGTACTTGTCGTTAAACAGTTCTTAGAACTTCTCCCAAGACATCTTTAGTGCGGCAGGTTGAGTACGTTTTACAGATTCCCACCAATGATCTGCCTCTTCTAGCAACATAAAGGTGGCAAAGGGAACCTTTTGCTGCTCAGAGCATTCCAAGACATCAAATATCTTGGTGATCTGCTTTATCCACGTCTCTGCCTTAAGTGGTTCTGGCTTTCCCAAAAACTCCGGTGGTTCCAGCTCCTTGAACTGCTTAGCGGTGACTAGCCGTGAGTTGCCAGTGTTTACACTTGTATTTTGAATAGGAGTCTCTCTCGTTTGGTTTTACATAAATTCTAGAAAGTTCCTAAACATATCATCGTTCTTCATTTGGTCGGTGTTGTTGTTTACATGAGGATTATTTCCTTCCTAATGCATATTATCCTGGTTATTAATCATTGGTGACTCAACTGTGACGCCCCCAAAATAGGTATACATCACCCATCTTGAGTCGCCAAATACATGGTACAAATTTCAAATAGAACTTAATAATACAACTGTCGTGTAAAATACGACAAAACATAAACTGAGAGTTTAAACAAGAATATTGCCTTCTAGACAATATCCACTCCCAATAGAGTCCTCATTGCAATTATTATCACACTATTTCACAGAATAGTGAGGGCTACTAAAATAACCATCTGGACCGTCAATCCGTTCCCCGACTCGTCCCGGCTATATTCTCATTTCCTGAAGAGAACGGTGAAAGAAAGGGTGAGCTCAACTAGCCCAGTAAGAAATAGTATGACTAAGATAATGCAGAATAATTTATCCTTAGCCTTCAACAGTATAACAACTGATAGAATATAATAGACAACAAGTTTTAGATCAACAACTGCAGCGGAATAAGTAATCCATTAGAAGAGTCGTGTAGAGCATAAAATCTATTATCTTCTATGATTTAAAAAGTTTTTCATCAACTTTATCGTTGAGACTCAGCTTAAAAAAATAAACCACATCATCGAATCATCCCTACACCATGACCAAGGATATTCATTAAATCATCAATGGTCATGACTATACCGAATAATCCCTGGTCATTATCATACCAAAAACTGTCCATCACTGCACTACAGGCCAATGAGGACTTTTACCACATCATTCGTCACATTACGGTCATGATTATACCAAATAATCCCTAGTCATAATCATACCAAGTCCATCTATGCACGTAAGCCAAAGATGACTTTCATCACAATATAAGCATGAGGATGATGACAATGACATAATAATTCAATAAAACAAGTTCAAGGATAAATTTTAAAGATTTATAATTTAATTTATCGAGGAATCAATAACGTCCAAATTGTCAATATGATACTGCATTGTGGAGTAAAATTCAAGAATAATATTCATATACCAAAAATAATTTGGATAAAAAAGAAATATATTTTTCGGGTGAATAGTACCCCGTGAATAGTACTTCGGGAATAGTACCCCGACATGAAAAGTGTCCCGAATACCCGAGTGAATGATACTAGAGTGAATAGTAATCAGGTGAATAATAACCCGTGAATAATAACTCGTGCATAGTACTCCGGTACGAAAAGTGCCCCGAATACCCGAGTGAATAATACTAGAGTGAATAGTAATCGGGCGAATAGTAACCCATGAATAGTAACTCGTAATAGAAAAATACCAAAGAAAATGATATTTCATGACAAGTACAAAAGAAATGATATCCCATATTAGTATAATAGAATATACGAAACTGCAAATGGATTTTCACCCGCCATGCGGTAATCCACGTAGAAAGATTATTTCCACAATTTAATAATGAATGAATACGAAGGATGAGTCACCATACATGCGGTAATCCATATAGACAGGTTATTCCAACAGAATAATAAAGAATGGAATAACAGAAGAATTCACCATACATGCGATAGAGCCGCATGCATATGTTATTCAACAGTAATAATAATAAAGAATGGAACCAAAGTTATGCGTAATCCGTATGTATGGATATTCCAACAAAATAATAAAGAATGAATGGAACCAATTAATATGTAATCCGCACAAACAGGATATTCCAAATGTAATAATAAAGAATGGAATAACAATAGAATTCACCGTGCATGTGATAGATCAAGCATGATTAACGTTATTCCAATGTAATAATAAAGAATGGAATAACAGAAGAATTTCACCATGTATGTGGTACTTCGCATAGGCAGGTTATTCCAACATAATAATAAAGATTGGAATAACAACCCTTACGAGTATTGAAAGGAAATAACTCTCTTCATGAATACGAAAGAATAATACCCATTACCTCAGAAGAAACCTGGATATTGGAATAATAAGGTAGCAGACTTCTCTTTTTCTTTCTCTCTATAATTGCTCTATAGCTTTAGTGAATTGGTGAGAAATGAAGGAAGAATGAACTTCTATTTATAAGAAAATATAGTTTCGATAATTAAACATTTTGGGGCTCGAAATATTACAGTATAATACCTTCCTCTTTTTCATCATTTTTAATTTAGTCCTGCAAGTATTATCAAACTTGCACCACCTCCCCTAATAGTAAATCATGTGAATCAATAGTTCTAGACATGTGAAAATACGAATTACAGTATAGTACCTCCATCTATACCTCTATTTTTAACTTAGTCATACAAGTATTATCAATATTGCACCAACTTCCCTAATAGTAAATGAATGTGAATCAATAGTACACACATGTGAACAAATATTTACAATCATGTGAATCAATAGTAATTAATTGCTCATTTATCCGGTTAATTACCCGATTAGTCAATATAACCTCCAGACATCAATTATTATCGAAATAAATGTCGATTTCCACTAACACTAATAATTCCAACACAATGAAACTATCAATTTCCTCCTTAATCAACACGAACTTATTCATTATTAATATTATAATTCACAATATTTAACAACCAGGTCCTTCCCACGAAAGAAGGGGCTTTCTGATAGGAATTTCTCTTTATTGGCGCTCAATTAGGTGACCAAACCTCTCCTTGACAGAACTTCTAGACATTGTCAATATTACAAATAATAATATGAATAACTTTGTTGTCTCAATTATTGATTTAATAATATAACATATTATGCAGATGATACTATGACAATAATTGAATCAATAATATGAGAGATATGATGTAGTAATTACTATAGCAAGAATTGAGTATAACTGAGTGACTTTTCACATAAGCATCAATAATCAATATCATGTGCTACTATGCAACCACGCGTATTACTGTACTTTTACTACCTAGTAGTTCAACAGTTTTAACGGTAACACTTTCGCCGTTATAAAAAGATAATTTTGTCGTTTTCTTACTACGACAATACATCCGTTGTGGGGTCCACCAATGATTGTGTCGGCATACGAATATTCCCAGTTAAAACGAATATTCCCCGACCAATCGAATATTATATAACAACTTGCTTACTTTACAAAATTTATAAATATTACCCATAACTATAACATTATATCAAATCCACACCAAAATATTCAAAAAAATATTTCGAGAAATTTAAATCTTTATTCATAAAATTTGGGGTCTCACAATCTCCTCTCCTTATGAAATTTCTCCCTCGAAATTTATGTACGTACCTGGTATGCCGAAGAGATGAGGATACCTTGACTTTATTTCAGATTCTAACTCTTGAGGTATAACCTTTGAGTGTTGAATATGATCCTTCTTATCCAAGATTTTAACACGTATCTCCTCATACATTAAATCTTCTGCTATCTCGTCTAGTACTAATTTAATAACGTGGTTCGGGTCATCCACATATTTACGTAACATCGATACGTGAAAAACATTATGAACACGCGACATACTTAGCGATAAAACGATTCTATAGGCCACAGTTCCTACTCGATCGAGGATTTTAAATGGGCCAATTTAATCGAGGGTTGAGATAATGCCTTCTTAAACCTTCTTCTTCATTTTCATCAGCTCCAGGTGTGTAGTTTGAGCGGCTTTAACTTTATCGATTAAAATCTATTCTAATCGTATATTCGTTATCTTCACGTGGGTCCCTAGAGTCTTTAACTCTATCTTCATCATTTATAAGTTATACGAAATGGGTTTTTGTGTTAACAACATCGCACTCGTAAATGTAAACGATCTTCTACTCAACGCGTCAGCTACCATGTTCGCTCTTCCATAATGATATTGAATGGTATGGTCGTAATCTTCAACAGCTCGAGCCAATGTCTTTGGTGCATTATACGTTCATTTTGGTTGAAGAAATATTTTAAGGGTTGAAGAAATGGGTTTTGTATTGGGGTCAATACAAAATTCGATTTCACGCTCTGGGGGTAGGCTAAGAAGTCTTCAAGAATACATTAGGAAATTTATTAACAATAGAAATATCATTCAAAACTGTGACTCTTATCCAAGACTTGGATAGAACGTCACATTGATACCTATCAACTTGTCATCGTCATTCACACCATCACCTACGAAAAGTCTAGCTTCGGTGCATCCCAAGACTTGGAAGTCACCAGCGAAAGGCTCGGGACTCTTTACTTATGGCTTGATATGACAATGATTGACTTTAGTGGTTTGGTTGCTTGAATTCGCATAATAGGTTGGTTAGGAATATGAAAGCTAACAACCTTACAAAAAGCTTGATGAGTAGTTAACCAATCGATTCCTAAAATCTCATCAAAGGCAAGTATTTTCAAAGAGATAAGATCAACAGGTAACGTGAAAGTGTCGATTTGAATCAAACAAGATTTATAAACAGTGGAGGCAACGAAGGTTTTTGCTAACGAAGTTTCAATCGATAAGTCAAAGTCTAACTTCTCTAGAGTTAAATTTAAATGTTGAGCACAAGCAAGAGAGATAAAGAATTGGTAGAACCGGTATCTAATAAGGTATAGACTTTGCAAGAATTTATAATTAACTAACCCGTGCTAACTTTGTTTATGTTACTTGCTTTCTGAGAAGTCATGAAAAACGCTCTTCCTGAAACCACCGACTTTGTTTTGTTCGTATCTGCCTTTGGTGCCATCGTCCCAGCTGGACTTGACTTTTGTGCACGAAAAAATTGGGCTAGGTGACCTTCTTTTCCATAATTGTAATATGCTTTGGACTGCATCACGCAGTTTGGACTGATATGTCCCTCCCCTCCGCATTTGTAACATATGACTGGCGGTCGTTCTCCTTCCTTAACAACAGGTGCTGGTGCTGACGTCTTTCCATTATTATTGAATCTCCTCTTCTTAAAACTTTCACTTCTATTATCTTGGCCATGATTACCACCGAAGTGGTTACCATTCTTGGCATGATTATTTCCCCCACGATGGTTATCATTGTTCCGATGGCTGTTGCCACCGGTATGATTATTATCGTGTTGTTGTTTACCTAAGGATTATTATCTTCCTGTTGCACATTATCCTGGGTATTGATCGTTGGTGTCTTCATGTGCTTCATTGTTGATCTCAACATTTTCAGATGCCATTTTCAAACACTATCACAAAATAAGGGTTAATTGACATATTACATATTATCCCTATACTCTGACCGACCAATTAAATACCAAATAAACTTAGGTAGGTCATAATAGTGAAGGAATTCCCCATCTCTCCCCTCCTAGTTCTTGTCTCACATCTCAGCCAGGGATCATATCCCTAAGCTTTGATACCAACTGTGACGCCCCCAAAACAGGTATACATCACCCATCTTGAGTCGCCAAATACATGGTACAAAATTCAAATAGAACTTAATAATACAACTGTCGTGTAAAATACGACAAAACATAAACTGAGAGTTTAAACAAGAATATTGCCTTCTAGACAATATCCACTCCCAATGGAGTCTTCATTGCAATTATTATCACACTATTTCACAGAATACTGAGGGCTACTAAAACAACCATCTGGACCGTCAATCCATTCCCTGACTCGTCCCAGCTATATTTTCATTTCCTGAAGAGAACAGTGAAAAAAAGGGTGAGCTCAACTAGCCCAGTAAAAAATATTATGACTAAGATAATGTAGAATAAATTATCCTTAGCCTTCAACAATATAACACCTAATAGAATATAATAGACAACAAGTTTTAGATCAACAAATGCAGTAGAATAAGCAATCCATTAGAAGAGTCAAGTAGAGCATAAAATCTGCTATCTTCTATGATTTAAAAAGTTTTTCATCAACTTTATCGCCGAGACTCAGCTTAAAAAATAAACCACATCATCGAATTATCCATGCACCACGACCAAGGATATTCATTAAATAATCAATGGTCATGACTATACCGAATAATCCCTAGTCATAATCATACCAAAAATGTTTCATCAATGCACTACAGGCCAATGAGGATTTTTACCACATCATTCGTCACATTACGGTCATGATTATACCGAGTAATCCCTGGTCATAATCATACCAAGTCCATCTATGCACGTAAGCCAAAGATGACTTTCATCACAATATATGTATGAGGATGATGACAATGACATAATAATTCAATAAAATAAGTTCAAGGATAAATTTTAAAGATTTATAATTTAATTTATCTAGGAATCAATAACGTCCAAATTATCAACATGATACTGCTTTGTGGAGTAAAATTCAAGAATAATATTCATGTACCAAAAATAATTTGGATAGAAAAGAAATATATTTTTCGGGTGAATAGTACTTCGGGAATAGTACCCCGTGAATAGTATCCCGACATAAAAAGTATCCCGAATACCCGAGTGAATGATACTAGAGTGAATAGTAATCGGATGAATAGTAACTCGTGAATAGTACTCCGGCACGAAAAGTGCCCCGAATACCCGAGTGAATAATACTAGAGTGAATAGTAACCAGGTGAATAATAACCCGTGAATAGAAACTCGTAACAGAAAAATACCAAAAAAATGATATTTCATGACGAGTACAAAAGAAATGATATCCCAGATTAGTATAATAGAATATACAAAACTACAAATGGATTTTCACTCGTCATGGGGTAATCCACGTAGACAGATCATTTCCATAATTTAATAAAGAATGAATACGAAGGATCATTCACCATGCATGTGGTAATCCACATAGACAGGTTATTCCAACAGAATAATAAAGAATGTAATAACATAAGAATTCACCATGCATGCGATAGACCGCACAGACAGGTTATTCCCAACAGAATAATAAAGAATGGAACCAGGTCATGCGTAATCCGTACAGACATGATATTCTAACAGAATAATAAAGAATGGAACCAGGTCATGCGTAATCCGCACAGGCAGGATATTCCAATAGAATAATAAAGAATGGAATAACAACAGAATTCACCAGGCATGCGATAGACTGCACAGATAGGTTATTCTAACATAATAATAAGGAATGGAATAACAAAAGAATTTCACCATGTATGCAGTACTTCGCATAGACAGGTTATTCCAACATAATAATAAAGAATGGAATAACAACCCTTACGAGTATTAAAAGGAAATAACTCTTTTCATGAATACGAAAGAATAATACCCCTTACCTCAAAAGAAAACTGGATACTGGAATAGTGAGGTAGCAGACTTGTCTTCTTCTTTCTCTCTATAATTTCTCTCTATAATAATTGCTCTATATCTTTAGTGAATTGGTGAGAAATGAAGGAAGAATGAGCTTCTATTTATAGGAAAATATATTTTTGATAATTGCACGTTTTGGGGCTCAAAATATTACAGTATAATACCTTCCTCTTTTTTTTCATTTTTAATTTAGTCCTGCAGGTATTATCAAACTTGTACCGCCTCCCTTAATAGTAAATCATGTGAATCAATAGTTCTAGACAGTGAAAATACGAATTACAGTATAGTACCTCCATCTATACCTCCATTTTTAACTTAGTCATGCAAGTATTATCAATCTTGCACCAACTCCCCTAATAGTAAATGAATGTGAATTAATAGAACACACATGTGAACAAATAGTTATAATCATGTGAATCAATAGAAATTAATTCCTCATTTATCCGGTTAATTACTCGATTGGTCAATATAACCTCCAGGCATCAATTATTCTCGAAATAAATGTCAATTTCCACAAACACTAATAATTCCAACACAATGGTGTTAGGTTTGTAATATTCAAGAACGCAATCAAATTGCATAAATAAGCGGAAACGTGTAAAAATCAGAGTTTTAAAATTTTACAAACCATATACCCGGATCACCCTTTATGCACAATTATTAATTAAACGAAAAGATATAGAATAAAATCATACCCTTGAAGATCGAGCTTCCTCAGGTACAAGTTCACCTCCAAATCCTTTCGCGTTCAACTTGAATTCACCGGGTTTGGTTCCTTCCTTTGATCAACGTTAGCCACCCAAGTGTTTGGCCTCTAGAGGTGATCCACCAAGGAAGAAGAAGGATTCAAGAAGATGGGTGGTTGGCTAAACCCTAGTTTTTCTATCTCTATAGAAAAGGAGCGTACTCTCCAACCATTGGAATTATAACGTATGTTGTAAAAGTCAACAAACCCCATCACCCATAATAAGACTCCTCTTATTTATAGATGTGGGCAACCCACCTTAACAATTAAGGAATTGGGTTTTATTTAATTAATTAAATTCTTTTAATTAATTAAGCTCCCTAATCTTATTAGGGATAATTAATTAAACTCCTTTAACTAATTTTCCTTCCTAATCCAATTAGGAATAAATGAGAGTACTTATATTAAATTAATTCCTAAACTCTTTTAGAAATTAAAATAATAATAATAATTGTAATAATATTAATAAGACTCCTCTTATTAATTTATATTTAATATTTCTAAAATATTAAATAATAAATATTAAGCTATTTAATTTATTCTATCACCATAGATTAAATTAAATATACATAACATATATTATTACGATTATGCCATTAACTTCTTAAATAATTATTCTTCCTTTTATGGTGTGACCCTTTAGGTTCTCCATATTAAACCTATTTGTTAATAAATCAATTAGAAACAATTCTAATCTTATTTAAATAAATAAATTAAATAATTAATTTATTTAAATAAATAATATTTATTCTGATAGGATAAGCCTCCTAGCGATCAACGACTTTCCGAGATAATATAGATTTCAACATTAATCATAAAAAAGAACCTTTGAGAAAATAGTTACTGATACAATTCAATCCTTCCACCATACAATGTCCCAATTAAATATATGACATGGAATTCTTCATCAAGTCTTATTTTATTTAATTATATGTATTTCGATCCTTAAATGCACAACTCAAATAATGCAAATTAGAAACTCCTTTCTAATTTCATTCTACCTTGGCCAAGGACTCTTGGGTTGTCATTTATCGAATCACATAGGACATTTCTCTTCTTTTAATAAGTGGTAGATTCATTATTGATCATACATTATCTCCATGTACAACTTATTATACCCAAGCATACCCTTTAATATACCCTAAGGGTCTTAAGGAATAAGTCAAAGTATAACTCATCATACACAAGATACTATGATGATCTCAAGTCCAAGGATCACTTGTACTACTATCACTACTGAGAATTCCTATTGACGAGCAAGTAAAACTCCATTAGGTATTCCTTAGCGAGCCACGCTCGATGAACTTATTCTCTAATAAGCACCTACATACTTGCTTTAGTGTCTCCACACAAATGATCATGAGATCAATCATCCTCATCCAATGAGCAAGCAACGTATGTACCAATCTATCCGGATTCACTAATCCCCAATTTAGTAATCCAATGATTGGAAACTATTTTAGTTTTAAGCTTTCTAAGAATTTAGATCTCATTAGAATTATCATCATCATTATTCTAAAAGCATTGCTTAAAACTATGGGTTTATCACATATTATAAAACAAAGATCATGTAGATAATTAAAAGCCTTTAATAAATAAATACTTTTTATTAATAAATGAATAAGATTGTTACAAAGTATATGCTTTATCATCAAACATGATTGGCTTGTGTGCATACTACTTTCAATCTCCCACTTGCACTAAAGCCAATCGCCATGGTATTTCATACCCTTCTTCTCTAAGTGACGATTATCCTGCTGTTGGATAAGCTTTAGTTAATGGATATGTAATGTTGTTCATGAGAGTCCACTATCTCATAGTGATTTCCATCTTTCAATGATTCTAATAATCAAATGAAAGTGCCACAACACATGTTTAGATCCAAGATGAGACTTAGGAACTATTCCTAGTTACAGTAATGAACTTTGAATCCAAACAATCAACTTGCAGCTTCATTTATAGCTATATACTTTGTCTTTATCACTAAACAAGCAACTCTTTGCTGTTTGGAACCTTTCCAATTCACTACACCACTGTTCAAGATAACGCTTTACCTTAAAGTGGATTTTCTGTCATCTTGGTCCGCATCTGAAAAACTTGAGTCTCATTAAGCCCTCTAGTTTTAATTTAGACCCACCATGAATATGATCACATCCTTAGTGCCTGCTTAAGCACTTTAAGATGTTTTCAGCGACTCATAGTGAACTTCTCCGAGATATGACCGATCAACATCGGTCTCGTATATTTCATTTCATACATGATAGTCACTCATGCGACCTCTCTTTTCAGGAGTCTGTGGGGACTATTAAGAGAGATACACTCCATACCTCATCTACATGAGACATCTCTTGGAGTTTGCCATGCTAAACGACTTTAGCATCAAATGAATATATGTTCCTTGGGTTAAGTTGAGCATCCTCTTAAATCTATCTATATAAATTTATATCCCCAATTAAGATACTCTTCCAAATCATTCATGGAGGAATGTTTAGACAACTTTATCTTTACTGATTATAGCATTGGTATGTCATTCCTTATCCGTAGTATATCAACATATAGTACTAGGAATGTCACGATGCTCCCACTGACCCTTTTGTACACACTAGGTTCATTATTATTTTTGATAAAATCAAACTCTTTTGATTGCCTCATCAAAACGAATGTTCCATATTTGAGAAACTTGCTTCAATCCATTTCTCACGAGTGTCTACAACACTTACCTCATCGTATATGTAATCGGATCATCATCTTCTATGATGTGTACCTCATCATCATCATCTATGATGAATCCATACCTCCCGTATCTTCTCAGACTATTCCGATTTACGATTGATTTGTGGTATAATAGGTCTATCTACAGGTTCCTCTTATTTGACTTATAGTATTTTGTGGTTCTTGAACTCTTCAAGATCTATTATCCTCCCACTAGCCCCTTTTAATGATAAACAACTTTATCTTAGAAGGCAGCGTGTTTCGTAACAAACACCTTTTGCTAAGTAGAATTATAGAACATATACCCTAAACTTACTTTAGGATGTCCCACAAATTTGTACATGTCAAATCTTGTCCCAAGCTTATCCTTCGAAACCTTTTCACATAAGTTGGACAACCCCTTATCTTAACATACTTAAGATTAGGCATCCTCCCTGCCCATAACTTTTATGGAGTCTTGGGGCTGGATTTTGAGGTTACCTTTTCGTAGATATGCAGCCATTTCTAGGACATGATCCTAGAAGGATACTGGAATGTCGGTAAAATCATTTTGGACCGTACCATGTTCAACAAGGTATGATTTTTCCTTTCAGATACATCAATCAATTATTATGTATCGAGAGGTGTCCATTATGAGAAAACCATTTGAGATGATCTAGAAACTTATTGCACAAGTATTCCTTCCTTGATCCGATCAAAGAATCCTAATACTTTGCCAATTTGTTTCACTTTTGAATTCTTTGAACCTTTCAAATAACTCACACTTGTATTTCAGTAAATACACACATTCAACTCTTTGAATCATTATCTCCTTTTCTTATACTAGTTTGTTTAATTTGCAAAATATATTTTTCATGTAAGTCAAGTACAGAAAATCCATTAAGTAATATTCCAGTTCTATACAAAACATTATTATTATAAATAGAACAACAATTGTTCTTAATTTTAATACCAAAAATCTTATTGTCCAACAATAAAATGGAAATAATGTTTCAAACAAGAATTGGAATACAATAATAACTTATTGACTTAATAGATTTGCCAGTAGGCATTGCTAAACTATAAGTTTCTATGGCTAATATAGCAACCTTTGCTACATTTCCCGCACATAGGATTACTTATATTTGTTTAGTTTTCTACTTCTGATTGGTCCCTTCATAAATCTATATTTATGATAACCAAAGTCGGTATCCAATACTAAAGTAGAACCTTGACTTAAAAAAAAATTATTTTAAATCATGAACAAATTTGTATTTGTAACCAAAACTTCACTAAGCTTCTTTGGTTAGCCTCTGCAAGATGTTTCTTGCAGTTTCTTTCCAGTGTCCAGGCTTATTGCAGTGGAAGAAAACTCCTTTGCTATCCGTATCAGTTTTGTTCTTATTATCCTTTATTTTTGCCTTTTCTAATTTACCTTCTTAGAATCGTTCTTCTTTTCAGAAGATCATTTGGCTCCTACCAGTAAGACATGGTCTTTCTTAGTTGGAAAGTGACTCTCAACATTTTTCAACATGTTAAGCAAATCAGCGAGGCTGATATCTAGCTTGTTCATATGAAAAATTCACAACAATTATGGAAGGAGTCCGGGAGTGAGGGAAAGATCAAATCTTGGCTCAACTCTCCATCCATGACAAAACCTGTTGTCCTAATTGATCAATCAAATTGATAATGTTAAGGACTTTTATCTGTACTGTAGTGTCATCGGTCATTCTAGATCGGAAGAGCTCCTTAGATATCTGATATCTATCAGTCCTACTTTCCTCACCGTCAACTACTTGATGTGCGGGGAATATAGTAGGAGCATCCATAGTTTCATCTTGTGTTTGAAGCTCGTTACTCATGGATGCGAGCATGATGCATTGAGCCAACCGTGCATCATCTTGTCACTTTCTAAAAGCGAGCAATCTCTTCCTCGAGAGGCATTATGCGCAACCATTGCGAGGATAAGCGATATGAAGGACATAAGATAGCTTTTCCACCATGAGAACTATTCTCAAATTCCTTAACCAATCCGAGTAATTGGTTCGATTAATTTAGCATCTAATATGCTTTCGCAGTTGATGAGTAATAATTTAAACATTGTAAAATTTTGTAAATGAATTTTTAATTAACAACATTTTAACATACATTCTTTTATTAATTACCAAAATAAATTAGGTCTTGTTTTAAATTGGTATCTCCCACTATTTTCTTCAAACTATATTACCCTCACTTATATAGTTCGGCAAAATCTAATTAAAGATTTGCTAGTGAGAATAAGGATCCCATTTCAAATGTATATAGCCTTGTGGTGACACAACAAACTATATATAAATAAAAAGGTAGACAACTTATGTCAATTACATCAACTATGCAACTCCTTTTCTTTTGCCTCTTAGATTATTTTGATCAAGTGGTGGCACATCCGAATCAAAATTATCCAAGTTAAGTCCGACCTAGCACTCCATATATTCAAAAAAGAAAAATATCATCCTTGTGGTGACACAACAAAACAATATTATTTCAATTTTCTTTATAAGCATCAAATGTGATAAATTAACATCTTAAATACTTAATACTTGCCTTGTGGTGACACAACAAACTCATATTAAATATTTAATACTCTATTAATTTTATCATGCTAGAAGGCGACGCTCGATATTCCAAATATCTTTGAACGCTTAGGACTTAATATAAAAAATTGAGGGTTTGTTATTAATTTGTCTCATCTTGTTTAATAGCGCATGCACATATATATATAAAATACGCGTCATATTAATGAACACGCTAAGCATGTTTGCATAATATATAATATATATAGTATAAGCATGCACATATAGAATACTATATTCTACCTCTGATTGATTATGGACTTTTATTCTAGTTTGGTTCACTAGAGCCACCAAGTGAACTAAAAGGTCAAACCCTAGGGGTGCAAAAATAATATTTAAATATAACTATTACATTTAAACCCTGGGCTCCATTACAAACGGGTCTTCAAGCGCTCCTTGCTCCTTGATCTCCAATTTTTCAAAATTAATTCTAACTATTCCTATTACAAAACTATTTAAAATAAATAGAAACCTTGATCGCCAGCCATCGGGAAAGTACATAGGAGGAGATAGAATTTACATTCGAAAAAAATTAGAGAAGGCGAGGTACGCAGAATTCCCATTTAATAAAACCCATACATTCATGCATCCAACTAAAATAAAATCCAATCACATTGGGTCAATTGTCCATAATCAATCTCATTTATTATCATACATATCACCATATGCATCAATACATAACATTCATATGATGAATAATAAACATTCAATATATATATTGATATCATTTAATGGGCAAATTTAGTTAGTATAAAATCTATTTTTAAATCAAAATAAACTCCTTTATTTTAATCCAAATTTAAATCAAAATAAAACTATTTTATTTTAATTTATCCAATTTTGAATAAAATAAACTATTTTATTTTAATCAAAATCTTTAATCAAAATAAACTCCTTTATTTTAATTAATTATGGAATCCAATTCCATGTAAAAAAAAAAATTTATTAAAAGAAACACGGATTTTCTTTCCTATTCACAAATAAACTCCTTTATTTTGAATAATATGAAATCTTATTTCATATCTAAATAAACTCATTTATTTAAGGAAATTAGGATTCTCTTTCCTATTCACAAATAAACTCTTTTATTTTGAATAATATGAAATCTTATTTCATATATAAATAAACTCCTTTATTTAAGGAAATATGGAATCCAATTTCAACTCCAATTAGTTATCATGGAATCAAATTCCAACTCTAATTAGTTAGCATGAAATCTAATTTTAAAATTAAAATAAACCTTTTATTATTTTAAAATTAAAATAAACTTTTATTTTAATTGTAAAATAATATATATATATATATATATATATATATATATATATAAAACTTTAAATGAAGCTTCACTGAATATGATTAACTTTTTCAAAAGTAAGAAAGTTTTCTATATATATATGATTCCTAAAAAGTATTATATATATATATATATATATATATATATAACTAACCTAACGGATACAGGAATCCTTGGATGAGGCAACAGAAAACTTAAATCACGCAAATTATGACACGGAGTCACGGAATCGTAACATAGAATCGTTTTTTTTTTATTTATTTATTTTATTTTAAATTTTATACAAAAAAATTGTGCCCAATTAAATTATTCTAAACACATATCAATATATGTATCAAATTAAAATAATTAATAATTCGCATAAAGGTTTGGCTCTGATGCCACTGTTAGGTTTGTAATATTCAAGAACGCAATCAAATTGCATAAATAAGCGGAAACGTGTAAAAATCAGAGTTTTAAAATTTTACAAACCATATACCCGGATCACCCTTTATGCACAATTATTAATTAAACGAAAAGAAAAAGAATAAAATCATACCCTTGAAGATCGAGCTTCCTCAGGTACAAGTTCACCTCCAAATCCTTTCGCGTTCAACTTGAATTCACCGAGTTTGGTTCCTTCCTTTGATCAACGTTAGCCACCCAAGTGTTTGTCCTCTAGAGGTGATCCACCAAGGAAGAAGAAGGATTCAAGAAGATGGGTGGTTGGCTAAACCCTAGTTTTTCTATCTCTAAAGAAAAGGAGCGTACTCTCCAACCATTGGAATTATAACGTATGTTGTAAAAGTCAACAAACCCCATCACCCATAATAAGACTCCTCTTATTTATAGATGTGGGCAACCCACCTTAACAATTAAGGAATTGGGTTTTATTTAATTAATTAAATTCTTTTAATTAATTAAGCTCCCTAATCTTATTAGGGATAATTAATTAAACTCCTTTAACTAATTTTCCTTCCTAATCCAATTAGGAATAAATGAGAGTACTTATATTAAATTAATTTCTAAACTCTTTTAGAAATTAAAATAATAATAATAATTGTAATAATATTAATAAGACTCCTCTTATTAATTTATATTTAATATTTCTAAAATATTAAATAATAAATATTAAGCTATTTAATTTATTCTATCACCATAGATTAAATTAAATATACATAACATATTATTACGATTATGCCACTAACTTCTTAAATAATTATTCTTCCTTTTATGGTGTGACCCTTTAGGTTCTCCATATTAAACCTAGGTTGTGAATAAATCAATTAGAACAATTCTAATCTTATTTAAATAAATAAATTAAACAATTAATTTATTTAAATAAATAATATTTATTCTACAATAGGGATAAGCCTCCCTAGCGATCAACGACTTTCCGGATAATATAGATTTCAACATTAATCATAAAAGAACCTTTGAGTAAATAGTTACTGTATAATTCAATCCTTTCACCATACAATGTCCCAATTAAATATAAAACATGGAATTCTTGTCAAGTCTTATTTTATTTAATTATATGTATTTCGATCCTTAAATGCACAACTCAAATAATGCAAATTAGAAACTCCTTTCTAATTTCATTCGCGCTTAACCAAGGACTCTTCGGTTGTCATTTATCGAATCACATAGGACATTTCTCTTCTTTTAATAGAAGTGGTAGATTCTTTATAGATCATACATTATCTCCATGTACAACTTATTATACCCAAGCATACCCTTTGATATACCCTAAGGGTCTTAAGAATAAGTCAAAGTATAACTCATCATACACAAGATACTATGATGATCTCAAGTCCAAGGATCACTTGTCTTACTATCACTACAGAATTCCTATTGACAGTAAGTAAAACTCCATTAGGTATTCCTTAGCGAGCCACGCTCAAAGAACTTATTCTCTAATAAGCACCTACATACTTGCTTTAGTGTCTCCACACAAATGATCATGAGATCAATCATCCTCATCCAATGAGCAAGCAACGTATGTACCAATCTATCCCATTCACTAATCCCCAATTTAGTAATCCAACGATTGGGAACTATTTTAGTTTTATGCTTTCTAAGAATTTAGATCTCATTAGAATGATCATCATCATTATTCTAAAAGCATTGCTTAAAACTATGGGTTTATCACATATTATAAAACAGCATCATGTAGATAATTAAAAGCCTTTAATAAATAAATACTTTTTATTAATAAATGAATAAGATTGTTACAAAGTATATGCTTTATCATCAAACATGATTGGCTTATGTGCATACTACTTTCAAATGGAACTATCAATTTCATCCTTAATCAACACGAACTTATTCATCATTAATATTATAATTCACAATACTTAACAACCAGGTTGTTTGCAGGAAAGAGGGGGCTTTCCAATAAGGATTTCTCCTTATTGGCGCGCAATTAGGTGACCAAACCTCTCCTTGACAGAACTTCTAGACATTGTCAATATTGCAAATAATAATATGAATAACTTTGTCATCTCAATTATTGATTTAATAATATAACATATTATGCAGATGATACTGTGACAATAATTGAATCAATAATATGAGAGATATGATGCAGTAATTACTGTAGCAATAATTGAGTATAACTGAGTGACTTTTCACGTAAGCATCAATAATCATTACCGTGTGCTACTATGCAACCACGCGTATTATTGTACTTTTACTACCGGGTAGTTCAACAGTTTTAACGGTAACACTTTCGCCGTTATAAAAAGATAATTCTGTCATTTTCTTACTACGATAATACATCCGTTGGGGGGTCCACCAATGATTGTGTCGTCGTACGAATATTCCCTATTAAAACAAATATTTCCTGACTAATCGAATATTATATAACAACTTACTTACTTTGCAAAATTTATAAATCTTACCCATAACTATAACATTATATCAAATCCACACCATAATATTCAAAAAAATATTTCGAGAAATTTAAATCTTTATTCATAAAATTTTGGGTCTCACATCAACGATCTCATATGCTTCATTACTTATCTCAACATTTTCAGATCCATTCTCAAACACTGTCACAAAACAAGGGTTACTTGACATGCCACATATTATCCCTATACTCTGACCGACAAATTAGATAATAAATAAACTTAGGTAAGTCATACTAGCGAAGGAATTACCCGTCTCTCCCCTCCTAGTCCTAGTCTCACATCTTAGCCAGGGATCATATCCCTAAGCTTTTATACCAACTGTGATGACCCCAAAATAGGTGTACATCACCCATTCTGAGTCGCCAAATACATGGTACAGAATACAACTACAAGTTGATTATACAACTGTCGGGTAATATACGACAAAACATAGCTGAGATTTTAACATGAATATTGTCTTCTAGATAATATTCAAACTCAAATTCAATCTCATTACAATTATTATCACACTATTTCACAAAATAGTGAGGACTACTAAAATAACCATCTGGACCATCAATCCATTCCCCGACTAGTCCCAGCTATATTCTCATTTCCTGAAGAGAACAGTGAAAGAAAAGGGTGAGCTCAACTAGCCCAGTAAGAAATATTATGACTAAAATAATGCAGAATAAATTATCGTTAGCCTTCAACAGTATAACATCTGATAGAATACAATAGACAACAACTTTTAGATCAATAACTGCAGCGGAATAAGCAATTCATTAAAAGAGTCAAGTAAAGCATGATATCTACTATCTTCTATGATTTAAAGGTTTACTGTAACATTCTAGAACTTTTATTGTTATATTAAATATTTATTGAAATATTTAAGTATTTAATGGATGTGTTTATTGTTAAATAAATAATTGTTCAAATTTGATTCAATTTGATTAGCTATTTGTTAAATAAATAATTAAGGAAATTAATTATTATTTTTGCTAATTTAATTTAATTATTAAGTTAGAGAGTTTTGATTAATTGAATTACTATTCTTTTTATTGGAATTTGTAACTAAAAAGATGTGTTAGTTGAATTAAATAAAGTTATAATTATATAGAAAATTATAATTTTGGTGGTATTGATTTATGTGATGAAGTGATTTAATAAATTGTTATTATGATTAATTTAATTTGGTAAAGTGTGACAAATAACTTTTTATAAAGGAGTTATTAAAATAACTTAAAAGAATTTTAATTCAGTTTTGTCAAACAAGGCCTAATGCCTATTAAGTCTTTAATCTATTTGTGTTTTACCAAACAAGGCATAAGGATTCATTGATTTTTTTTAGTGGTTAGCCAAACAAGCCTTATGGCTTTTGGTTTTCAAAAATTGAATAACTGATATCAGTTATATGTTTTATATTTATATTATATAATCAATATATATTATATCTATATACGTTATATCATAAGACGTAAGAATAGAGGAGAGAGGTTAGAGAGAAGAAAGAAAAACTCAGAGGAAGAAGAAGAGAGGAAGGAAAGAAGAGAGGAAGAAAGGCTAGAGATTGGAGAAAGAGAGGCTTGAGAATAGAAAGGAATAACCATATCATCTTCTTCAAGATATTGTTCTATTCTTTTTAGTTTTAAAAGTTTAGTTTTTCTCTTCCCAAATTCTCTGTAGAATCCTTGTGTAAACATGAATTTTTGTTGTTATGTGGCTTTATATGACATACTAGTGATGTTAAAACTATTTTCATGAGTTATAATCAATGAATTGAAGATATATATGTAATTTGTGAAGAAAATGTTTTTACAGAGAGTTTTTGTGAATATATTGTTTAGCTTAAAGTAGAAATTGAGGGTTAATTAGTTGTTTAGTTGATAAATTGATCGTTTAATTTGATAGAGTATGTATAATCATTGATAAAGACACTTTGAATTAATAGTTTTGGTTGAAAAACAAAATTTACAGTGTTGATTTTCATTGAAATATCAAAAAGTGAGTTTTTTTTATCAAAAACAGTGAAATTGGATGTTTTAAACTTGTTATTTATGTTGTTGTATGGATAGAAACATGTTAGGAATTCTTGAATTTTGTTTACATGGAGTTTTTGTATGATTTACATACTATTTACTCTGTTAGAAATGAGCTTGTAGGCCAAAATTGGCTTTTTCATGTCTTTATTCTTAGAAAATTTGTCAAAATCAGCCTTAGTTTACATGCATGTATGGCCAAAGATACGTTAGTGGTAGCATACCTATCACCACGTCACGCCACATGCACGCTTCCGTGGGTTATTTACCTCGCCAGCAACACCATGCTTTCATCTTGCATAGCGACCCACAAAGGTAAACTGTGGTGTAAATGCGAGAGTTAGCGAATGGTCTCGACAAAGGTACTTTTTGTACACAAAATTTTAAGAAAAGTTATGTGATGATAGTAGGACTATAAAATGTTGATTTTAGTATTTCTATACTATGAATAATTGTGTTATTAAGGATTAACTTGTGTTATAACTTGATTATGTGATTAAAAAATCTAATTTTTAAATGATGTACATACTTAGTTATGGTTGTAAAATGGTAATGGCTAACTATGTCATGATGACATATGTTTATAGGATATTGTGATTCGTATTGATTCGGTTTAGCCTACGAGCAAGGCAAGTTTTCTAATCCATTATCTTGATTGAATCAATTATTGTTTCCAATATAATAATGCAAGTTTTCTAATCCATTATCTTGATTGAATCAATTATTGTTTCCAATATAATAATGCAAGTTTTCTAATCTATTATCTTGATTGAATTAATTATTTTTTCCAATATAATAATGCAAGTTTTCTAATTCTTTATCTTGTTGAACTATTTATTATTTCAATTCGATTACCTTATAAATGATGCAAGCTCTCTAAACTTTGGTTTGATGTTGACAAGTTATTCTTATATTTAACTTGTTGTTTAGCGTGCACAACTATTTATACTAATGTCGAGCAATTTTATCGTTCAAACGGTTATGCATGCTTAGTACTCAATTCTAATTAACCTTGACTTAATATTGTTCAAGCAAGGCATGTTATAGTTATTCAAAGTATATGCTTTATTAGATTATTCCTAAAGCGTGATTTTGGTTTACCATGTTGATTCAATTACGATTATTACGTAATATGATGTTATTAATTCAACTAGTCCTCTAGTTGATGATCGTTGAACTTCAAATTACCATTGAAAGCTTATCTAAACCAAACTCTCTTTGAGTGCGGACTTGTACTCCAAATCTTTGAGATGAACAACCCTATTATTATTAGGGGATAACTTACGGCGTAGCGTTAAATGTTTAATGCACAATACATGGTACGCGAAGGGTTTGATCCCCTAAGTACGAGGAGTCCTTATAGTCTTATGGTATTTGTTAAAGTTGGAGTTGAAAGATTACTCGTGAATCGTGGACATAGTTCATGGTCTTATGACCCTCAGTTATATTTATTCCACATTTTGGATTTCAGTTCCTGATTATCATTGTTAAAGTACCATTCAGTCTTAATGAGCCTATCATGAGCAGATATTATTATTATGCTCTTGTCGATTTCTTATTATTTCAAGTGTGCATTGTTTGCTCACTCTTGCTTATATAACTTTTACAGTTAAAGACGAAAAGGCTGATGTACCTAGCACCAGTAAGGGAAAAGGAAAGATGAACAAGTTTTGAAGACTTGTAATTTGATATTTGATTTTTAGATTTTAATTGAATGGTTGTAATGAAGTTTATTTTAATTTTTGCATTTGAATGATTGTATTTAAAGGTTAGATAACCTGGGAGATTTTATTATGTAATCCTTTAATGGGAAAGGTTTTATTTATCTAGTTTTATTGTGATTGGGTAGGTAGATATGAATGTTTGATTAAGTGAACACCAAATCCTGTGGGAATGAAGTACCTGGGTTTGGGGGTGTCACATTTACCATCAATTTTATCGCTGAGACTTAGCTTAATAAATAATCCACATCACTGAATTATCCATGCACTACGGGCCAAGGATATTCATTAGTATCATAACCACGAATCATCCATGCACTACAGGCCAAGGATATTCGTGTTTTCACCAATGGCCATGAACATGCCAAACAAAAATTCATCTTTGCACCCTTGGCCGAAGAGAATGCATGGTCATGATCATACAAATAACTATCGCTAAGACTCAGCTCAATAAATAATCCACATCACTTGTAATATTACAGGTCATGATTATACCAAATAATCATTGGTCATAATCATACCAATCAACAGTCCAACTATGCACTACGACCAAAGATAACTTTCATCACAGTATAAGCATGAGGATGATGATAATTGTAATAATCCAGAATTTTAAAGTGTAACTCCAAATATTTATTGAATTATATAAATATTTAATTGATATGTTTATTGTTGAATAAATATTTGTTTAATGTGATTTGATTTGATTATTTATTTGTTAAATAAATAATTAATGAGTGAAGGAAATTAATAATTATGAGATAATATTCTAATTTAAGTTAATAATTAAATTAGAGAGTTGATAGAGATTAAATGGATTATTATAATATTTTTAATTTAATTTGGTAATAAAAGTGTGACAATAAACTATGCTATAAATGAGTTATAAAAATAAATTAAAGAAGTTTAATTTAGTTTAAGCCAAACAAGGCTTAATGATATTAAGTCTTTATTTTTAATTGGTTTTATCCAAACAAAGCCTTGTGGCTTTTGAAATTTTTTTAACTGACAAATTAATTTGAAAATTGTTAACGTAAAATAATATTTAGTATGGGTATTAGTTACTTGTCGGTTTTTTTTATTCTTGCGTCTGGTTTATTTTATGTTGTTAAAAATTGTGGCTTAAGCCTGAGAATAGAAGAGAGTTTTCAGAGAGTTTACAGAGGAGAACTATAGAGAGTTTGAGAGGAGAGAAACGTTCTGTGAATTACAAGCACTTTGTCTTCTAACAAGGGTTAACCAAGCTAGATAAGGTATAATTCTAATTCCAAAAGCTTTAATCCCTATGTATGAAAAGTTTCTGTGTTCTTGAGTTTCACTGTAAAATAAAGTTGTTTACAAAATTGTCTATATTCCAAATTTTGATGATTCGTTAATAAATTATGTGTAAATATAATTGTGATGTTATAACTAGCATCTAGATAAGGATTTAGTGTACCAGTTGCATTCCAAAAGAAAGAAAATAGTTTTACAGTGAATATGTATATGAACATAGCTTGTAGGAGTACCAAAATTGATATTTGATTTTGAACTAATAGATAAATTGAGCCTTGAATATGTTTATTCGGTAAGAAACGAAGAGAACGTAGTTTGAATGAATTAATTTGGTGTATAATGGTGATCACAATGTTAATTTTTGTCAACAATGTCAAAAATGGAGTTTTTAGTTTAAAACATGGCATTCAAGGATTTAAATTTTCTGAAGTTGTTGTTTAGTTATTTTAAATCAATATATATATATATATATGATGGGTAATGTTTATGTGTAGTCTATGTAAGTTATACATATTAAATTGGGTGCTAGAAATTAAGATGCAGGTCCAATTAGCTTTGTTTACATTCTTCGTGTGCCCATAATCGTAATTAAGACTGCAGTACCAAACTTAGAGCAATGACACCAAGTCTCGCATCGCAGTCACCTTGACCTTGTTCGCTGCTCAATGCCTTAAAGATGATATCGACGTGCATGTATTGCCGTTCAGATCAGTGTAATCTGCCCGCTTGTATATGGGAGTTAGCGAATGGCCAGAAAAATTTGTTTTTATTACACAAAGTGTGTAATTATTGATAAGGTGCAATATTATGACTGTTAAAATGTAATTTTTGTTAATTGTGGTATTATAGTACTAAGAATGAGAATTTTATTAGCAATTAACGAGTTTTATTATTACATTACTAATGTAACTTGACTATGTGGTTAAAAACTAAGCCATACATGAAGTAGATACTTAATTGTATACAGAGTATATGTAGTAACTAATTATGTCATGATGACATCTGTATAGGGTATTGTGATTCGAATTATTATGGTTTAACTTACACGCAAGGCAAGTTTCTGAACCTTATCTCTTGATATTGAGCAAGTTTTTCTTATCTTTAACTTGTTTCTTAGTATGCAAGTTCTCTAACTCTATTGTTACGATCGTGCAAGTTTCTTTACTCTACCTCGTTTATTATTGAGCAAGTTATTCCTAATCCTATTTATACAATCTAATTATGTTCAGGCAAAACTATTTAACCTAATTCTTACTTTGAGAAGGTTTCCTACTTTAACTTATTTCTTAGCATGCAAGCTTCTAAATTAAGATATACTTATGTTGAACAAGTTTTATCGTTCAAATTGCTATTTATTATGAATGCTCAATACTCAATTCTAAACAAAATTCTAACCTTAACTTAATGTTGTTCAAGCAAGGTATGTTATGTTATTCAATGCTTATGCTTTTAGTTTATTTCTAAAGCATGACCTTAATATACAATGTTGATTCATTTATAACTTATTCCATAGCATATTGTTATTATATTCTTATTCAACTAATCATTAGTTGATGTTCGTTAAATCCTAAATTACCTTGAAACTTATCCAAACCAAACTTACTTTGCTGCGGACTTGTATTCTAAATACTGAGATGAACAACCCTATTACAGGGGATAATTTACGCATAATGTTTAGATGTTTGTGCACAATACATTGTACGAACGACTGATACCCCTAAGTTCGAAGTCCCTACAGTCTTATGACTATTTAGGTTTAAGTTGAATGAATACTTATAACTTTGGACATAGTTCATGGTCTTATTGTTAGGTTTGTAATATTCAAGAACGCAATCAAATTGCAAAAATTAAGCGGAAGCGAGATAAATCAGAGTTTAAAATTTTACAAACCATATACCCGGATCACCCATTATGCACAATTATTAATTAAACAAAAAGATGAATAAGAAACATACCCTTGAAGATCCGAGCTTCTCGTGCACAAGTTCACCTCGATCCTTTTTCGCGTTCAACTTGAATCCACCGGGTTTGGTTCCTTCCTTTGATCAACGTTAGCCACCCAAGTGTTTGGCCTCTAGAGGTGATCCACCAAAGAAGAAGAATTTTCAAGAAGAAGGGGTATTGGCTCAAACTCTAGTTTTTCCTATCTATATAGAAAAGGCGTACTCTCCCAACTCTTGGAATTATTACGTATGTTGTAAAAGTCAACAAAACCTTCACCCATAATAAGACTCCTCTTATTTATAAATGTGGGCAACCCACCTTAACAATTAAGGAATTGGGTTTTATTTAATTAATTAAATTCTTTTAATTAATTAAGCTCCTAATCTTATTAGGGATAATTAATTAAACTCCTTTAACTAATTTTCCTTCCTAATCCAATTAGGAATAAATGAGAGTACTTATATTAAATTAATTCCTAAACTCTTTTAGAAATTAAAATAATAATAATAATTGTAATAATATTAATAAGACTCTCTTATTAATTTATATTTAATATTTCTAAAATATTAAATAATAAATATTAAGCTATTTAATTTATTCTATCACCATAGATTAAATTAAATATACATAACATATTATTACGATTATGCCATTAACTTCTTAAATAATTATTCTTCTTTTTATGGTGTGACCCTTTAGGTTCTCCATATTAAACCGGTTGTGAATAAATCAATTAGAACAATTCTAATCTTATTTAAATAAATAAATTAAACAATTAATTTATTTAAATAAATAATATTTATTCTACAATAGGGATAAGCCTCCCTAGCGATCAACGACTTTCCAGATAATATAGATTTCAACATTAATCATAAAAGAACCTTTGAGTAAATAGTTCTGAATGCAATTCAATCCTTTCACCATACAATGTCCCAATTAAATATAAAACATGGAATTCTCATCAAGTCTTATTTTATTTAATTATATGTATTTCGATCCTTAAATGCACAACTCCAAATAATGCAAATTAGAAACTCCTTTCTAATTTCATTACGCCTATAACCAAGGACTACCGGGTTGTCATTTATCGAATCACATAGGACATTTCTCTTTTTTAATAGAAGTGGTAGATTCTTTATTGATCATACATTATCTCCATGTACAACTTATTATACCCAAGCATACCCTTTGATATACCCTAAGGGTCTTAAAGAATAAGTCAAAGTATAACTCATCATACATAAGATACTATGATGATCTCAAGTCCAAGGATCACTTGTACTTACTATCACTACAGAATTCCTATTGACAGTAAGTAAAACTCCATTAGGTATTCCTTAGCGAGCCACGTTCGATGAACTTATTCTCTAATAAGCACCTACATACTTGCTTTAGTGTCTCCACACAAATGATCATGAGATCAATCATCCTCATCCAATGAGCAAGACAACGTATGTACCCAATCTATCCTGGATTCACTAATCCCCAATTTAGTAATCCAATGATTGGGAACTATTTAGTTTTAAGCTTTCTAAGAATTTAGATCTCATTAGAATTATCATCATCATTATTCTAAAAGCATTGCTTAAAACTATGGGTTTATCACATATTATAAAACAGCATCATGTAGATAATTAAAAGCCTTTAATAAATTAATACTTTTTATTAATAAATGAATAAGATTGTTACAAAGTATATGCTTTATCATCAAACATGATTGGCTTGTGTGCATATTACTTTCACTTGTGACCCTCAGATATATATATTTCAAATTCTATTTCTGATTATCATTGATAGAGAATATTATTCAATTCTATTAATCCTATTCATGTGGCAGTTGTTATGATATTTTATTCATTGTCACTTCAAGTGAGCATTGTTTGCTCACTCTTGCTTATATAACCATTACAGCTAAAGTTGAGAAGGTTGATGAACCTTCCACCAGTAAAGGAAAAGGAAAGATGAACAAGTGTTGAAGACTTGTAAACCTGTTGACTTTTATATTGTCAGAATCTATTTTAAATGTTGGGATGTAGTTATTTAATTTTCCGCACTTGATGTTTGAATTTAAAGGTTAGACAACCTGGGAGATTTTATTTGAACTTATTGATGTAATCCTTTAATGGGAAGGTTTATTGTTAAATTTTATAATATTTGGGTAGTTAGACATGAATGTTTTATCAAGTGAACACCAGATCTTGTGGTAATGAAGTACCCGGATTTAGGGGTGTCACAAGTTGGTATCAAAGCCTTAGGTTATGAACCTTAGGTGTGGGAAAAGCCTTAGGAAGTAACCTTTAAAAAGATAGTCGTGATAAACTCTTATCGAGTTTTAAGAAAGAAATAATAAAATACTTATGTGTTTATGTGGTAGTAACCTATGTGCTCGTAAGTTTTGGGTAGTAATGATTAGTAATTAAAACATAAAATTTTGGTTGTCAGGATGGCTAATGTAGGAGAATCCAGTCAGGCTAGAGAGGAAGGATCCCAGATGCCTAGGGAGGAGAAGCCTCGAGATATTCAGGTGGTTTGGGAACATCTACTACCACGGGAAACATTTTCGTATGTCACAGTGGTTGAGCAGGAGGGTTTACCTGATGAGGATGATGAGATAGAGACGGACGAGGAGGACCCTGTGGAGCTGCCATAGTCGAATGAGGATGAGGAGGACAAGGAGGAAGAGATTCCACCAAACTCGATCGCTTCCCATATGTACGACGAAGTATACGACCGCAATGTGGAACTTCAGGATAGCGTCGAGAAGTTGGAAGAGATAGTAGCTGAATAGCAGACCTCAATGGCCTAGAAGGACAACGAGATCCAGGATTTAGCGGAATGTCTGAGTAATGTCGAAGGGAAGATGATCCACACTGAGGGAAGAAATGAGCAACTGACAGAGGAGATCGCAGAGCTGAACTACAAATTGAAAAAAAGAGTTTACTAAGAGGGCAAGAGCCGAGGACGTATATGAGGAAGCTTCTCAACGAGCCGGGGTAGCAGAGAGAAAGGTACAAGTAAAGAAGATCAAGATGGAAGAGATGAATAGTGTTTTTAACACTGTGATCAATCGAGCTCAAGATCAGGTCATGTGTTATCCAATTCAGTTCGAGACGCCATCGCGTCATACGTGTTAGATCATTGAACAATGTTACGTATTATGGAAGAAGAAGAGCGTCGTAAGGCTATACAAGATATTTTAGTAGGTAAATCATAAATGTACTTGATATGTGATTAATGATATGATAAATAAGATGTAAATCCCAAGTGTTATGTAACCTATGGGATATGATGATGATGTTATCCTGAAACTTTAGTAGTCCGGAAAGTAATGTAAATAGCGGTGATCTTTATTGTTCTTATATTTTCTAAAGATGATAAATGAATAAAATGTTAATTTTTATTCAAGATGTTATGTGTTATGTGATGATATTTTATGATGTGAAAATTAAGTAGAAAATACTTAAAAGAAATTGAGTAATAATATAATAAGTGTATTTTAATCAGAAAATGCCTCCAAGAAAATGTCAACCACGACAACAAACCCCTGAGGGATCTACCAACAATAACAACGCTGAAGCTAACCCAGTTCAGCAGTTGGTGACACTTCTAACAGGAGCACTGGAAAATCAATCGCGGAATCAAGCGGCAATTTTAAGGATTTCAAAGCGATTGGTGTGACACCCCCGAAACTGAGTCCTCTGACCCTGGTTCGGTCATCACGACAAAATACAAACATCCACCTCTAAACAACATACGATAACTAAAATGCAGAATATAATAAACGTACGTCGTTCATTCAAAAGGTGTTACTAGTCCCAAGATATGATAACCTTAATATCATCTTACAAACATACCCTAAAATAAACATTAGGGTTCATATTACATAATAGTAATTTAAACTAAGCATAACGTAAAGTCTGCTCCTTGCCACTATTCTACATCTTTCCTTTACCCTTGTCCTTCCATGAGGTCTCGGGCTTAGCTGCAATATAATTCATGATATAGCAAGGATGACCAATAAGTTTGCCCAACAAATTTAAATACAACAATAAGGATATATCATGATGAATGGAAAAATATCTAGCACTGGATTCAACAATATGAATATCTGAAGGATTCAACAATATGAATATCTGAAGGGTTCAACAATATGAATATTATAAGCAAGATAATGATTGCTTTTAGAATAACTGCTAGTCAAGTAGACTTTGAACTATAACACTCCAATGGAATCGATAGCTAATTAACCATTTGGTTACTGGCTACAGAATAAGTACTTGAGGGGATCAGCCTCACGTACACTATGTATATACATAACATTTAAATCTGTTCTTTGTATCTTATATCAGATACTTGGGGTACCCCCCTATCATAAAAGGGGTGTTCTTTCAGTCTAAGAATCCTTACCATCAATTGGTTTGGATAGCTTTTATAAAACATCATACACTTGTCTGACCGAATAAAGGTTCAGACTCTATCTAACACAGTTCAAGAATTATAAAACTTTAAACGATGTACCAGTCCAAGATTGTACAAATTCAAGTGCACTATGTGCGAGTATAAATAATATCAATGTGGAATAATTGTAAGGTAATTAAACCACTTAATAGCATGCTTAGAAATAAGATTCAAGCTTAAATGAATAACTTTCAATTTCAACAATAACATGATCAGTACAATATGAGAAGGATATGAAACTTTCACAAAAACAAAGTTGTGTAAGTTAGGAAACTTGCAACATAAATAAAATAGTGTTCGAATACTTGCTCAAGTAGAAGAGTATAATTTTAGGAACTTGCACAGTCAAAGACTGAAGTTCAAGGAAACTTGCTTAATAATAATTGGAGTAAGTTTAGGAAACTTGCCTGTTTGCTCAGCTACAATATAATACTAGCTTTAACTAACTCGCGTTGAAATGACCTAACATTAACAAGTTGGTCTTTCAATTAGTATGTGTAAACTAGTACGAGTCTACACTTAAAAGAATCAAGTCATCACATAGCATGCTTCTCAACACATTATATGGCATATTGGTCATATATTACAAGGTAAGAAATCATATAAGCATGCCTTAAACTTCAGAATCCAAAAATAGAACCTATTCATGATTGCAAGATAGCACAGCTGCGCCTGGTCTAAGCTTAGGGACAGCGCAGTTGTGATGTCCCTTGGCCAAACCAGGAATGAGCTTTGCATCTTGCTTTTAGTCCAACTCTAATCATACCAATAACACACATATTTTAACATACATACATGCTAGAGGTTCACACATAAAACATGACCATACTTGAATTTATTACCACAAGTTTAACTTACAATTTATGTAATTAAAACGTAAAAATCATGTAACCATCATGCTCAGTACATATGTATCATGTCTAGGAATATTATAGTCATAACATGACATCTTACTTCTTTAGAGTCTATGCATACATGTGATGCATCTAAATTTTGAAAACATATTCAAGGTTGCCTTTGAAACCCCTTTATCATGAATGATGCAAGATAGCACATATAAGGCAACTTCAAAACTCTTATCATAAGGAGTTAAGTCATGTTAACCTCCTTTCAAGATCACAATCTATGTCTCTTTAACATTTATGTTCATTAGCCTTAACTAAGCTTTTCTTTTCAAACAAAGTTCTAGCACAAAGCTTATCAAGTTTAACCATGATAAAGACACTATACAACATATATCATGCTCATTTAGTCTCAAAATCAGTCATGCATATGAGCCACTAAGTTCAGAATTTGTAAAACTTATATTACTTCAAAGTTGGTTTTCTAAACTTAAGTTTTCATTACAAATCTCTTACTAAAATGTGTTGATCACTTCATACTACACAAGAAAACCTTACATAACATGTTATACTCCTTTATAGGTATGTATCTAGGTCATGATACCAAGTTAGCGACACATATCACAAACAAAACTAGCAACTGAATCTGAGGTACGACGCAGCTGCGCTGCACCCTAGTACAAATAGGGCACAGCTGCACCATGCCTGCACCAGAAGTAGAAACAGACTCTATTTTGCAGAGCCTTAACCACGTTGGTTTCACTTGATTCAAACATGTTCCAATCCATCATTTGAGAGTTAAAACATGTAAGCCTACTTCCTAAACACATTATAGCATTCTAATTCACTTTGATTAACAAAGAATTTTAAGGAATTCCAAGAAATTGACAAAACCCAACTAAGAACATAAGTAAAGTTTATACCTCCTTAAGCTTGGATTGGCTTCCTTACACACTAAATATTCTTCCCAAACTTTCTCAGCAACTTAGAACTTTCACTATAGACTTAACAAATAACAAAAAACTGAATTTGAAGCTTGTATATATAGAAGAAACTTGGACTAGATAATCACATTACCCTAATGTTGGAGCTCAAGGTGCAAAGGAAGAACACATTAATTGCTAAGGAGTGGTTCAACAACTCCCTATTAGGCCATTGGCCTTGAAATCATTGCCTAAGTTTTATCCATTTGGAAGTTACGTAAATTAAATGTAGGCTACTGTTCATGTACTATGGTGACACTCATTTTGGGACAAGAAAGAAAATCTCAGCAACAAGCTTGGTTTGGTTACTATAATTCCCAACATGTAAACTTAATGTATAATTATTACCATATTAGGAAAATTGGGGATTATTTATAACTCACATAATAAAATCCATGTATATTAAATACACGCAATTAAAATAACACAGTTATTTAATTATTTCTATTTAAAAATCACATGATTTTATTGCATTACATGATACTTCATATCATTAGAATGTATTCTTATTATTTTATGTATATCATACATTACACTAATGTCCCATTTCATTTTCTCTGATGAACTAACTTTCTCAATGACTGAACCTTTGCAACACAATTGCGCCATTTTTGTCTTCTTTGGGAGAAGCAATGTTCTTGGGTCCACTAGCGATGCCAAAATGGGTTAGCTCCAAGCCAGTTCAAATTTCTATCACCACATAAGTCTTATATGAGATAATTTAACTTCTACAATGGTGATATACCCATAATTGACATAAATCAATATGTTCAAATCTTGCCACCATATTCAAATAAATTGAATATTTAATTATTAATAATCCTATCAATTCCTTGATATTAAAGTCTTAGGGTTAGTCTACTAATTTAAATAACTATTAGTGACTCCCTTTAATCAATTCATAACCACATAAGGTTTAAATAGACTCACAAAACTAACTCATTAAAAATTAAATCACATATTTAATTAATAAGGAGTTTAAAATTCATGGTCATTACAGTTGGACCACCAAAATTCCATGGAACCATGAATCCGGTTGACGCACAGACCTGGATCATGGAAATAAAGAAGGTATTAGATGTTGCTAGGGTTGATGAGAATTAGAAGACTGCTTTTGCAACATTCATGTTGAAAGCAGAGGTAAATTATTGGTGGCAAGCCAATAAAACTAGAGGAGGTCAGGGAGTGATTAATCGGGAAAGGTTCAAGGAAATATTCTTCGAGACCTATTTCCCTGAGAGTTCAAAGAATTAGATGGAAGTGCAGTTTCTAGAGCTAAAATAGGGCACAATGACAATGTCAGAGTATGCAGCAAGGTTCAATGAGTTGGCGAGGTTTGCACCATATCAAGTGAACACAGATGAGCGCAAAGTGAAGAGATTTGAACAGGGACTAAAGCCCTGGTTGTACAGCAGAGTCTCCCTGTTCCAGTTAAAGACATTTGCAGCGGTGCTTGAGAAGGCAATTCTCGCCGAGAGTGGAGGCGAGGCTGTGACAAAGTACAATCAAGAACAAAGAAAGGAGAAGAATGAGGGTGAAGGTAAGAATGGTGGTAGTAGTGGTGGAAATGGTAGTAGTAAATTGAAGAGGAAGTGGAATGCGAGTGTTGGTGCTGGAAGCCAACAAGGTAGCCAGCAGAAAAAGAAGTTTGAAGCATGTGCTACATGCAGAAAGAATCTCACTAGCATGTGTTTAAGGGGTAAGTGAATATGCTTCAACTATGGCCAGGAGGGTCACATTGCCCCAAATTGCCATCAACCAAAGAAGAAGGTTTGCTACACATGTGGGTTAAAGGATCATTTTGCTCGCGAATGCCCTAAGAAGAAAGCTGGAGAGACAATGGGAAACAAGGGAGGTAGCAGCGGAGGTACATTAACCATTGCTGGACCAACATCATCAAATAAGCTCACAACCAGAACCTTCAACATGACAGTGCAAGATGCGGTGCAATCAAAAGATGTTATGTCAGGTATTATCCCAATCAATGATATATATGCTAATATATTATTTGATCCGGGTGCTACTTGCTCGTTTATATCTGATGAATTTGCTAAGAAGTTAGGATTGCCTAGTGAAAAATTGAATTTCCCTTTAAACTTAGAAATTGCGAATAGGGAGGTGATTCCTGTTAGGTTCGTATACAAGAATTGTAGGGTGAATATTAAGGGGAATATAATGATAGTAGAATTAATCCCGATTAAACTTGGAGAGTTTGATGTTATATTGGGAATGGATTGGCTATTCAATTATGGAGTGATAATTAATTGCCAAAAGAAATGTGTAAACCTTATGACTCCGTCAAAGGTAGTTTTCTATGGTAGCAAATCGCCTAGACAAATGAGATGTCGGCGATTATTACGGGCTAAAAAGTTATTAAGTCGAGGCTATGTAGGATACTTAGCTTACATAGTCGATACTCAAAAAAGAAGAAGGGTGGGAAGCGGAGGAGATCTGAAGTGGTTAGGAATTTATAGATGTGTTTAGGAGGATTTGTCGAGGACTTTACGCTTTGACAGAGAGATCGAGTTAGATTATCGATTTGGCGCTTGAGGCGCTCTCCGATATCGAAGGCCCGTCTGAGATGGCTCCGGTAGAAATGGAGGAACTGATGGTACAATTGCAAGAGTTTTTAGACAAGAAATACATCCAGCCGAGTGTATCACCGTGGGGAGCACCAATGTTATTCGTAAAGAAGAAGGATGGGTCAATGCGTCTTTGCATTGATTATAGGGAATTAAAAAAAAGTCACTATTAAGAATAAATATCCATTGCCAAGAATAGATGACTTGTTTGATCAATTAAAGGGTGCTAGATACTTCTCAAAACTAGATTTGAGAAATGGGTATCACCAATTGAGAGTAAGGAAAGAGGATGTACCAAAGACGAAATTCAGAACTCGGTATGGACATTACGTGTTTCTAGTGATGTCTTTCGGATTGACAAATGCCCCTGCAGCATTCATGGATTTGATGAATAGGGTGTTTAAACCATTTGTAGACAAGTTTATGGTGGTATTTATCGATGATATTCTGGTGTACTCCAAATCTCAAGAAGAACACGTGGAACATTTACGTTTGACATTGGAGACGCTAAGAAAGGAAAAACTTTACGCAAAATTCTCGAAGTGTGAATTCTGGCTAGAACGTGTACAATTTCTTGGACATGTGATTGACAAAGATGAGATCTCAGTGGATCAATCAAAAGTCGAAGCCGTAATCAATTGGGAACAACCAAGGACACCATCAGAGGTGAGAAGTTTCTTAGGACTGGCAGGCTACTATAGATGATTCATTCAAAACTTTTCCAAGATTGCCACTCCGTTAACAAATTTGACAAGGAAAGCTGTAAAATTTGTTTGGACGGAGAAGTGTGAAGAGAGCTTTCAAGACTTGAAAAAGAAGTTAAGTATGGCACCTGTGTTGTCATTACCAGATAATACAGGAAACTTTGTGGTGTATAGTGATGCGTCACATAAAGGACTAGGGTGTGTGCTTATGCAAAATGGCAAAGTCATTGCGTATGCATCAAGGAAACTAAAGGAATATGAGAAAGGATATCCGACTTATGATTTAGAGTTGGTTGCGGTGGTATTTGCTCTGAAGATATGGAGACACTATCTCTATGGAGAGAAATGTGAGATCTACACAGAACCATAAGAGTCTGAAGTATATTTTCACACAGAAAGATCTCAACATGTGTCAAAGAACATGGTTGAAATTAATAAAAGATTACGATTGCGAGATCTTTTATCATCCGGGTAAAGCAAATGTAGTTGTTGACGCCCTGAGTAGGAAAGGTCGTGAGAAATTGATGTTGTTAACGGCACAGGAGGAACTTATCTCAGTGATGGCAGGGCTAGAGTTGGAAATAAAATTTCCAAAAGAATCCGATGAAAGATTGTTCTAGATAGGAGATAGTCCAAATCTGGTGGATAAGGTAAAGAATGCTTAACTACAAGATAAAGAATGCAAAAAAATAAAGGAAAGTATGGTTGAGGATAATGAAGTGAAATACAAGATTGATAACGAAGGAGTGCTAAGATTCGAGGGACGAATTTGGGTTCTAGCAGTACCGAAGATTAAAGAAGAAATCTTGACCGAAGCTCAGAACTCAAGATATTCAATTCACCCGGAAAGTATGAAGATGTATCAAGATTTACGACGGTACTTTTGGTGGCCAAACATGAAAAGAGATGCTGCAGAATGTGTCGCAAAATGTTTAACATGTCAAAGAGTCAAGGCCGAGCATCAGAGACCCAGAGGATTACTTCAACCGTTGAAAATAATGGAATGGAAATGAGAACACATCACAATGGATTTTGTGGTAGGTCTTCCAACTACTCAGAGAGGATACGATGCGGTTTGGGTGATAGTAGACAAGCTGACAAAATTAGCACACATTTTGCCAATAAAGATTAGATTCAGTCTTGATCAGTTGGCAAAGTTGTACGTTAAAGACATCATTTCGAGACATGGAGTTCTAGTGTCAATTGTGTCCGATAGAGATCCGCGATTCACATCAAATTTCTAGAAAAGACTACAAGAATGCATGTGAACACAATTGAGAATGAGTACGGCGTACCATCCTCAAATAGACTGCCAAAGCAAACGAACAATCCAGACTTTAGAAGATATGCTCAGAGCATGAATCATAGATTTCAAAGGGAGTTGGGATGAACATTTACCGTTAGTGGAATTTACATACAACAATAGTTACCACGCAAGCATCGGCATGCCGCCTTACGAAGCATTGTACGGCAGGAAGTGCAGAACTCCACTGTACTGGGATGAAGTCGGTGAACATCAAATATTAGGACCGGAACTGGTACAACAAACTGCTGAGGTTGTTAAACTCATCAGGACAAGATTGGTAGTTGCTCAAGACAAACAGAAGTAATATGCTGATCAACACAGAAGAGATCATGAATTCGATGTAGGAAATTTTGTGTTCTTAAAAGTTTTTCCTTGGAAGGGGAAAATTCATTTTGGTAAAAAGGGAAAGCTAAGCCCGAGGTTTATAGGACCCTTTAAAGTACTGCGAAGAGTAGAAGAGGTGGCTTACGAGGTAGCTCTACCTCTAGAGTTGGAACATGTTCACAATGTTTTTCATGTTTCGGTGTTACGATCGTATAAACCCGATTACAAGCATGGGATCGATTACGAACCATTACAGTTCGATAAGGACTTGTCTTATGAAGAGGTTCCTATCCAGATAGTCGACAGGAAAGAAAAAGTGCTCAGGAATAAGGTGATACCTTCTGTGAAAGTAATATGGAGAAACCATAATGTCGAAGGGGCTACGTGGAACTCAAAGCTGAAATGATGAAGAATTATCCTAAGTTATTTGTTTGATCTATGTCTTCAATTCTGGGGACAAAATCTTTGTAAGTAGGGAAGAAAGTGATGAATGATTTGTTTGAGTGGTGATTCGGGGGACAGAATCCTTATAAGGAGGGAAAGATGTAACAATCCAGAATTTTAAATTGTAACTCCAAATATTTATTGAATTATATAAATATTTAATTGATGTGTTTATTGTTGAATAAATATTTGTTTAATGTGATTTGATTTGATTTTTTGTTTGTTAAATAAATAATTAATGAGTGAGGGAAATTAATGATTATGAGATAATATTCTAATTTAAGTTAATAATTAAATTAGAGAGTTAATAGGGATTAAATGGATTATTATAATGTTTTTAATTTAATTTGGTAATAAAAGTGTGACAATAAACTATGTTATATAAAAATAAATTAAAGAAGTTTAATTTAGTTTTTGCCAAACAAGACTTAACGATATTAAGTGTGACCCCCCCAAAATAGGTATACATCACCCATTCTGAGTCGCCAGATATCACACTATAAAAATCATTTACAAACTTTATTTATACAAATGTTGAACTGTCGTGCATAATACAACAAAACATAGCTGAGAGTTTAAACAAGAATATTGCCTTCTAGATAATATCCACACTCAATGAAGTCCTCATTACAATTATTATCACACTACTTCACGGAATAGTGAGGACTACTAAAGCCACTTATCCTGGACCATCACTCCATTCCCCGACTCGTCCCAGCTATATTCTCATTTTTTGAAGAGAACAATGAAAGAAAGGGTTAGCTCAACTAGCCTAGTAAGAAATATTATGACTAAAATAATGCAGAATAAATTATCCTTAGCCTTCAACGATATAACAACCGATAGAATACAATAGACAACAAATTTTAGATCAACAACTGCAAATGAATAAGAAATCCATTAGAAGAGTCAGTAGAGCATAAAATCTACTATCTTATATGATTTAAAAGTTTTCATCAACTTTATCATTTGAGACTCACCTTAATAAATAAACCATATCATCGATTCTTCCCCTTTTTACTGGGCGAGGATATTCATTAAATCATCGATGGTCATGACTATCTTAAGATAATCCCTAGTCATAATCATACCAAAAAGCGTCATCCATCAACTTCTGACAGCCACTTTGAGGACTTTCACCACATCATTCGTCACATTACGGTCATGATTATACCGAATAATCCTTGGTCATAATCATACCAAGTCCATCTATGCACGTAAGCCAAAGACGACTTTCATCACAATATAAGCATGAGGATTATGACAATGATATAAGCATTAATCAAACGAAATCAAGGATAAATATTAAAGACTTTAAATTTATCCAGAGTTTAAAAATATCCAAATTGCCAACATGATACTACTTTGTGGAGTAAAATTCAAGAATAATATTCATGTACCAAAAATAATTTGGACAGAAAAGAAATATATTTTTCGGGTAAATAGTACCCCGTGAATAGTAACTCGTGAATAGTAACTCGTGAATAGTAACTCATGAATAGTAACTCATGAATAGTAACTCATAAATAGTACTCCATATTTGTACATAGTACCGTATACATAAATAATATCATATATGCAAATAGTGCCATATACATGAATAGTGCCGTATAGGTGAATAGTAACCCCGGTACAAAAATATAAAGCTTCATAAATCCATATCAATATTTATAACACCTTAATCCAAATGTTATAAATCAATTAATAATCTCATAATCTAATATTATTAATATTACCACAATATTTTAATCATTTCTTAAACTTATAAACAATTTATTTTAATTGTTTACACTTTGCTAATTAATACATTTAATCATCCAAAAATGCCAAACTCATAAGATTTCATCACCAATAACCAAAACCCTCATCAAAAATCTGGATATACCTTATATAGGATTTCCAAGCCATAAAATCCTATTTTCCAATTTCTATTACTTCACATAACATATTTAATTCATTTACTCATAACTAGTTTATTTTCATAAAAAATACCAAATCAGTCCCAAAAATATTTCTTTTTTGAGATTTAGCAGAATATAGTCCCATATTGAACATATATTTTTCTCGGAATTTTTAAAATTCATTTACTATTTTTCATAAGGCCAAAACTGCCAAATATTTAGACATTTATCATAAATTGTACTTTTGTCCAAAAATTTCAAAATTACAGGGTATACTGCTGTTATATAGATGTACTCCCAATAAAAATTTCACCAATTTTAGAGTTAACCGCAAGGAGTTATAAGGGTTTACTTTTGAAATAGTTTTTTCCCATAAATTTCATAACTCCTAATCTATACATCCAAAAATCGCCATTTTTGGACACAATCTAGAAAACTCATGAAATTATCATTTTAAATTTTTCCAGAATTTTTGAGAGTCGGAAAAATTATGAAACTGCCCTTGGCAGAAACCCCTTACTTACAACGGTTGAACGAAAAATAATATTCCTTACGAATATTGAACGAAAACAATATTCCTTACGAATATTAAATGAATATAATGAATATTGAACGATAATAATATTCATACGAATACGAAAAATAATATCTCTTCAGAATATAAAAAAAATAATAACTCTTACGAGTATTGAAAGAAAATAACTCTCTTCGTGAATACGAAAGAATAATACCCCTTACTATAATAATAATATCCCTTACCTTAGAAGAAAACTAGATACTAGAATAGTGAGGTAGCAGACTTCTCTTCTTCTTTCTCTCTATAATTTCTCTTTATAATAATTGCTCTATAGCTTTAGTGAATTGGTGAAAAATAATGAAGGAATGAGCTTCTATTTATAGAAAAATATAGTTTCGATAATTGCACGTTTTGGGGTTCGAAATATTACAGTATAATAACTTTATCTTTTCCTTCATTTTTAATTTAGTCCTGCAAGTATTATCAAACTTGCACCACCTCCCCTAATAGTAAATCATGTGAATCAATAGTAAAATCATGTGACTTAATAGTATAATCATGTGAAAAAACTAATTACAGTATAGTACCTTCATCTATACCTCCATTTTTAATTTAGTCATGCAAGTATTATCAATCTTGCACCACCTCCCCTAATAGTACATGCATGTGAACAAATAGTTATAAGCATGTGAATTAATAGCAATTAATTGCTCATTTATCCGGTTAATTACCCGATTGGTCAATATAACCTCCAGACATCAATTATTATCAAAATAAATATCGATTTTCACTAACACTAATAATTCCAACACAATGGAACTATCAATTTCATCTTTAATCAACACGAACTTATTCATCATTAATATTATAATTCACAATATTTAACAATCAGGTCATTCTCAGGAAAGAGGGGGCTTCCGATAAGGATTTCTCCTTATTGGCGCGAAATTAGGTGACCAAACCTCTCCTTGACAGAACTTCTAGACATTGTCAATATTGCAAATAATAATATAAATAACTTTGTCGTCTCAATTATTGATTTAATAATATAACATATTATCACGGATGATCTTGTGATAATAATTGAATCGATAATATGAGAGATATGATGCAGCAATTACTGTAGCAATAATTGAGTATAACTGAGTGACTTTTCACGTAAGCATCAATAATCAATATTGTGTGATACTATGCAACCACGCGTATTATTGTACTTTTACTACCGAGTAGTTCAACAGTTTTAACGGTAACACTTTTGCCGTTATAAAAAGATAATTATATCATTTTCTTACTACGACAATACATCCGTTGTGGGGTCCACCAATACTTGTGTCATCGTACAAATATTGTGACACCCCAAAATCTGGGTACTTCATTCCCACAGGATTTGGTGCTCACTTATCAAAACTATTACATCTAACTACCCATAATCAAAGGATAAAGACGTAGTTTAAATAACTTAAACAATTATCTTTCCCATTAAAGGGTTACATCATTATCTCAAAAACAATCCCAGATAATCTAACCTTAAAATTATTACATAAGTTTGCGGAATACATCATATAATTAAACAAGTCTTATAACATGAAACATTTAAATTAACTTCATTAATTCTTCTGCTCTTAGGCATCTTGCCCTTCCCTTTGCTGGTAGATGGCTCATCGACTCTCTCAACATTAGCTGCAATGTTAATTGCAAGAGTGAGCAAACAATTGCTCACTTATATAGAAAGTAATAATGATAACAATATATGAGTGAACAACGAATGCTGAATAATAATGAACTTGTTCTAAGAATTAAGAATAGAACACAAGTTCGAAATCAATGTCTGAGGGTCTTAAGACCACGAACTATGTCTCCAGTATATAGGTATTATTACCTTAACTATGCAGATTATTAGGCATGCAGGACCCTTCTTAAGCGCTTAGGGGATCAGCCCTTTGTACCATGTATTGTGCCTGAGACATCTAAGCGTTACACGCATGAAAAATCTCTTATATTAGGGTTGTTAGTCTCGGTTTGAATTTAGAATTTCCGCACTAAAGAAAGTTTAGTTTAGAACTAGCTTATCAGTGTTTCTAGAATTTTAGAACACTATTTAATTTCCATCAATAAAGGTTTAACACAACAATGTGTAACTGTACAAGGCTATTAAAGTCAAAGATCGGATATCAACAATATATAAAATTGAATAAACATGATATACATGCAAAATGTTATAACCAAAAGAGTTAGAACAATCTCATTTGAATCGATGTATTAGAACAATATGTGCTTTGAATAATAATTAGGAAGTAAAACTCGCTCGATATAATGAATTAGGTTATAAGAGCTTGTACAAACATATTCAAGATAGATTAGGCTTGCTCAATTTTAAGAACTTGAACAATAATGATTTAGAAATGGAAACATGCATTCAATATGAAAAGAATGAAGTTCAAAAGCTTGTTCAACGTAAAGAGTTAAGGTTTAGGAACTTGCCTCGATTGTAAGCTACACAAACGTAAAATAATCTCCAATTACCCTACACATATCATTGAAATCGCAACAACAATTAATTGTATGAATATTAGCTCTATGGGTTTTAACCCATCATTTAGGTCATAACTCTAACTTACCACCTAACCATGTAGGTTAACATACTTAACGCCTCTGAAATCACACATTAATCAACATAAACCTTATCGTTTATCTACTACTTTTGAAAACATCACATTTGGTTTCATTTTATAACTTATTTAAAAAATTATTTCAAATCTTTACACTTTGCATTACAACACATTACAATCTGTTATTCTAATTCACTTAATGTTTTAGTATCCTTAACATGCATGTTTAAACTAACCCAAGCTTAATTACACATGACTCGCAATTAAGCGGACTTCACATCTGTGACGAGCCACTCTTCATGACAATGCCATGAGTAATATCTTCAGTTATCGTCTTTGTCTGACAACACAGCAATAGCGCCAGAGCGGCACCGCCTGATGCACCGGACTTCGACTTTTACAGACGACGCGAATAATACACTCCTAAAGGCCAAAAAAATCCCAATTTAACAGAATTTCTCCCAAATTCAACATCTAAAACTTTGACATATTGTAATTATACATACTAAATACCATTCTATATACAAAACATTACATATACACCATTTTGAGGAATCAAGAGCATAGTTTTTCCAAATTTTTATCATTTTTATACTTTTAACGAATTTAATCGCTACGAACTCGTTTCTTGATTAATTGACGTGATTTAAACTACGTTATTTTCGTTTCTTAACATATTATCACAATCCAACTTCAATTCGCAGATTACATCACATATTGGATAAGAAATTTGGTACTTTCTATGGCCTTACTATAAGAACACAAACACTGTTATTTTCCTTTTTCTTCCTACACTCAATTTACACGCATTTGATAACAAATAACAAGCATACATGATGACTAACAGAGTTTTGCAAACCTATATGAACATACATCTATCACAATTCACGTGATTTCCAATCACACCAAGGAGATATATACATATACTACCAAAACTAAAAAAAATAACAATAAGAATAGTTTATACCTTGAACCCTTGATTTTGCTAGAAAAAGATGATAATCTCTTCTTTCTCTTGGCAACTCACAAAGACTACTCTCTCAACACTGTTATTTTTTTCCTTCTCACTAGACCCTTCTCTGAACTTAGCCTTAGAAAATAAACGCGTTGAAATATACTAACTCCTACCTCCAACGTCAGGTAAAAAAAACCAACAGGTAGCGTCAGTTGAAAAAGCCAAGGGCCACAAGGCCCTGTTTGGCTAACAAAAATTCCCCCTAATCAAATTATTATTATATTATTTATATTATATAGTTTTCAATTGTGACACTTACAACCCATTAAATAACTTATATTTTATAATTATAATTACTATATTCTTATTACAATTATGCTTATAGTGAATAATTAAATAATTATATATCTAATTTAATTAATAAATTAGAAACATCACCTTATTTAATTTATTCATTTAATATTAAACAATTCACTTAATTTAATTATTTTCTTAAATATTAAGCAATTGATTTAATTTAATTATTTCCTTAAATTAAATCTTTCAAATAAAATTATCAATACTCAATTTAATTAATATTAATCAATTTAGTTACTAAATTAATTCACCATAATTCATCAATTATTTATTTTCCTTAATAAATAAATTATTTAAAATATTTATTTATTTCAATAAATATTTAAATTAAATTACAAGTTTCCCGATCGTTACATCCTTCCCTCCTTAAAAGGATTATGTCCCCAGAATCACAACTCGAAAAATTTATTTGTTACAAATATTTCCTGTTAAAACGAATATTCCCCGACCAATCGAATATTATATAACAACTTGCTTACTTTGAAAAAAATTCACATATCACCCTTAACTTTAACCTTTTATCAATTTAACCATTTACTAAATAGAATAATTATAAAAAAATTAAATACTTTCATTCATAAAATTCGGGGTCTCACAATCTCCCCTCCTTATGAAATTTTGCTCTCGAAATTTACGTACGTACCTGGTATTCGAAGAGATGAGAATACCTTGCTTTTCTTTTCGGATTGTACCTTCCCGGTTATATCCTCTATATCATGATTTTTCCATTGCTCATCTCCTGTATTTCAGATATCATTCTAGAATATATCTTCAAAACAAAGGTCAATTAACATATCACAAATTGTCAACTTATCAAGTAAAAATTTCGGCTTAAGTAAGTCACACACTAGCGAAGTATATTACTCGTCTCTCCCCTCCTAATTCTAGACTCATATCTCCGTCAGCGACCATATCCCTAAGCTCTGATACCATTTGGGACGCCCCCAAAATAGATATACATCACCCATTCTGAGTCGTCAGATATCACACTACAAAAATTATTTACAAACTTCATCAATACAACTGTTGAACTGTCGTGCAGAATACGACAAAACATAGCTGAGAGTTTAAGCAAGAATATTGCCTTCTAGACAATATCCACACTCAATGAAGTCCTCATTACAATTATTATCACACTACTTCACAGAATAGTGAGGACTACTAAAGCCACTTATCCTGGACCATCACTCCATTCCCCAGGCTAAATCCAAATATATTCTCATTTTTTGAAGAGAACAATGAAAGAAAGGGTTAGCTCAACTAGCCTAATAAGAAATATTATGACTAAAATAATGCAGAATAAATTATCCTTAGCCTTCAACAGTATAACAACTGATAGAATACAATAGACAACAAATTTTAGATCAACAACTGCAGCGGAATAAGAAATCCATTAGAAGAGTCAAGTAGAGCATAAAATCTACTATCTTATATGATTTAAAAAGTTTTTCATCAACTTTATCGCTGAGACTCACCTTAATAAATAAACCATATCATCGATTCTTCCCACCTTTTCTGGGCGAGGATATTCATTAAATCATCGATGGTCATGACTATCTTAGAATAATCCTAGTCATAATCATACTAAAAGCGTCCATCAATGCACTACAGCCATTGAGGACTTTCACCACATCATTAAATCACATTACGGTCATGATTATCTTAAGAATAATCCTTGGTCATAATCATACCAAGTCCATCTATGCACGTAAGCGAAAGCGACTTTCATCACAATATAAGCATGAGGATTATGACAATGATATAAGCATTAATCAAAGCGAAATCAAGGATAAATATTAAAGACTTTAAATTTATCCGAGTTTAAAAATATCCAAATTGTCAACATGATACTACTTTGTGGAGTAAAATTCAAGAATAATATTCATGTACCAAAAATAATTTGGACAGAAAAGAAATATATTTTTCGCAAAAATAGTTCCCAAGTGAATAGTAACTTCATAAATAGTAACTCGTGAATAGTAACTTTCATGAATAGTAACTCGTGAATAGTAACTCATGAATAGTAACTCATAAATAGTACTCCATATTAACACATAATCTGCAGTATACATAAATAATATCATATATGCAAATAGTGCCATATATCGTGAATAATTATAGTATAGGTGAATAGTAACCTCGATACAAAAAATATAAAGCTTCATAAATCCATATCAATATTTATAACACCTTAATCCAAATGTTATAAATCAATTAATAATCTCATAATCTAATATTATTAATATTACCACAATATTTTAATCATTTCTTAAACTTATAAATAATTTATTTTAATTGTTTACACTTTGCTAATTAATGCATTTAATCATCCAAAAATGCCAAACTCATAAGATTTCATCACCAATAACCAAAACCCTCATCAAAAATCTGGATATATCTTATATAGGATTTCCAAGCCATAAAATCCTATTTTCTAATTTCTATTACTTCACATAACATATTTAATTCATTTACTCATAACTAGTTTATTTTCATGAAAAATACCAAATCAGTCCCAAAAATATTTCTTTTCTGAGATTTAGCAGAATATAGTCCCATATTAAACATATATTTTTCTCGAAATTTTTAAAATTCATTTACTATTTTTCATAAGGCCAAAACTGCCAAATATTTAGACATTTATCATAAATTGTACTTTTGTCCAAAAATTTGAAATTTGAGAGGTATATCTTATTTTATATATAGATATACTCCCAATAAAAATTTCACCAATTTTGGAGTTAACCACAAGGAGTTATAAGGATTTACTTTTGAAATAGTTTTTTCCCATAAATTTCATAACTCCTAATCTATACATCCAAAAATCACCATTTTTGGACACAATCTAGAAAACTCATGAAATTATCATTTTAAATTTTTCCAAAATTTTTGAGGGTCAGAAAAATTATGAAACTCCCCCTGGCAGAAACCCCTTACTTACAACGGTTGAACGAAAAATAATATTCCTTACGAATATTGAACGAAAACAATATTCCTTACGAATATTAAATGAATATAATGAATATTGAACGATAATAATATTCATACGAATATGAAATAGTTATAAGCATGTGAATTAATAGCAATTAATTTCTCATTTATTCGGTTAATTACTCGATTGGTCAATATAACCTCTAGACATCAATTATTATCGAAATAAATGTCGATTTTCACTAACACTAATAATTCCAATAATCAATACCGTGTGCTACTATGCAACAACACGTATTACTGTACTTTTACTACCGGGTAGTTCAACAGTTTTAACGGTAACACTTTCGCCGTTATAAAAAGATAATTCTGTCGTTTTCTTACTACAATAATACATCCATTGTGGGGTCCACCAATGATTGTGTCATCGTACGAATATTCCCTGTTAAAATGAATATTCCCCGACCAATCGAATATTATATAACAACTTGCTTACTTTGAAAAATTTTCACATATTACCCTTAACTTTAACCTTTTATCAATTTAACCATTTACTAAATAGAATAATTATAAGAAAATTAAATACTTTCATTTCATAAAATTCGGGGTCTCGCATTAAGTCTTTATTTTTAATTGGTTTTATCCAAACAAAGCCTTGTGGCTTTTGAAAAAATTTTTAACTGACAAATTAATTTGAAAATTGTTAACGTAAAATAATATTTAGTATGGGTATTAGTTACTTGTCAATTTTTTTTTATTCTTGCGTCTGTATTATTTTACGTTGTTAAAAATTGTGGCTTAAGCTTGAGAATAGAAGAGAGTTTTCAGAGAGTTTACAAAGAAGAACTAGAGAGAGTTTGAGAGGAGAGAAAAGTTCTGTGAATTACAAGCACTTTGTCTTCTAAAAAGGGTTAACCAAGAAAGAGAAGGTATAATTCTAATTCCAAAAGCTTTAATCCCTGTGTATGAAAAGTTTCTGTGTTCTTGAGTTTCACTGTAAAATAAAGTTGTTTACAAAATTGTCTATAATCCAAATTTTGATGATTGGTTAATAAATTATGTGTATATGTAATTGTGATGTTATAACTAGCATCTAGATAAGGATTTAGTGTACCATTTACGTTCAAAAAGAAAGAAAATTGTTTTACAGTGAATATGTGTATGAGCATGGCATGTAGGAGTACCAAAATTGATATTTGATTGTGAGCTAATAGATAAATTGAGCCTTAAATCTGTTAATTCGGTAAGAAATGAAGAGAACATTGTTTGAATGAATTAATTTGGTGTATAATGGTGATCACATTGATAATTTTTGTCAACAATGTCAAAAACTGAGTTTTTGGTTTAAGACATGGCATTCAAAGATTTAAATTTTTTGAAGTTGTTTTTTAGTTGTTTTAAATCAGTATATATATAATGGGTAATGTTTATGTGTAGTCTATGTAAGTTATACGTGTTAAATTGGGTACTAGAAATTAAGATGCAGGTCAAATTAGCTTTGTTTCTATTCTTCGTGCCCAAAAGCGTAATTAAATAGCATATTTTGAGTTCTGTGCCTCACGTCATAGATTGCCGAAAGACCGCAGTATGACACTATTCCTAGTGTAATCTGAAATGTAGCATATACCGGTTAGCAGAATGGCCAGAAATATTTATTTTTAATACACAAAGTCTGTAATTATTGATAAGGTGTAATATTATGACTGTTAAAATATAATTTTTGTTAATTGTGGTATTATAGTACTAAGAATGAGAATTTTATTAGCAATTAACGAGTTTTATTATTAGATTACTAGTTTAACTTGACTATGTGGTTAAAAACCAGGCCATACATGAAGTAGATACTTAATTGTGTACAGAGTATATGTAGTAACTAATTATGTCATGATGACATGTGTATAGGGTATTGTGATTCAAATTATTACGGTTTAACTTACATGCATGGCAAGTTTCTAAACCTTATCTCTTGATATTCAGCAAGTTTTTCTTATCTTTAACTTGTTTCTTAGTATGCAAGTTCTCTAACTTTATTGTTACGATTGTGCAAGTTTCTTTACTCTACCTTGTTTATTATTGAGCAAGTTATTCCTAATCCTATTTATATAATTTAATTATGTTCGGGCAAAACTATTTAACCTAACTCTTACTTTGAGATGGTTTCCTACTTTAACTTGTTTCTTAGCATGCAAGCTTCTAAATTCTGATATACTTATGTTGAACAAGTTTTATCGTTCAAATTGTTATTTATTATGCATGCTCAATACTCAATTCTAAACAAAATTCTAACCTTAGCTTAATATTGTTCAAGCAAGGTATGTTATGTTATTCAATGCTTATGCTTTTAGTTTATTTCTAAAGCATGACCTTAATATACAATGTTAATTCAATTATGATTTATTCCATAGCATATTGTTTGTGAGACCCCGAATTTTATGAAATAAAAGTATTCAATTTTTCTTTTTTGGTAAATAGTTAAATTGATAAAAGTTTAAAGTTAAGGGTGATATGTGAAAATTTTGCAAAGTAAGCAAGTTGATATAAAATATTTGTTTTGTCGGGGAATATTCGATTAGTCGGGGAATATTCGTTTTAACAGGGAATATTCGTACAATGGCACAATCATTGGTGGACCCCACAATGGAATTATTGTCGGATTGAGAAAATGACAAAAATATTTTATGAAAATAACGGCGGAAGTTTTACCACTAACCGTTGAAACACCCTTGTTAAAAATGCGATGTCTGGCGTGGTGGTTGCGTAGTAGCACCAGTATTGATTATTGATGCTTACGTGAGAAGTCACTCGGTTTTGTTCAATTATTACTACGGTAATTATTGCATAGTATCTCACGTTATTTGATTCAATTATTGTCGATATTTTATATATTATTAAATCAATAATTGAGATAACAAAGTTATTAATATCATTATTTGCAATATTAACGATGTCTGTAAGTTACATCGATAAGAGGTTTGAGTCACTTATAATAAGCGGCGCCCGATAAGGAGAAATCCTTATTGGAAAGCCCCTCTTTCTTGGAAACGACACAGTCGATTAATATTGTGAATTATAATAAAGGTGATAAGTTTTGTTTTATTATTATTATAAATGTAATAAAATGTAAAACTTTTATAAAGTTTTGTTTTATTTGATTATAAATAGAATATATTATATTTTATTATGCATAGTGTTTGCATAGTAAAATCTTTTTATATAAAAAGAATACTTTTATAAAGTTATTTTTTTTTAGAATATAAATAGAATATATAATATTCTATTATGCATAGTAGTGTCTACATAGTGTTTGCATAGTAAAATCTTTTTATATAAAATACAATACTTTTATAAAGTTATTCGTTTTATTAGATTATAAATAGAATATATTATATTTTATTTAAAAGATTTTGTTTTATTAGAATATTTTATTAATAATTTATAGTAAATCAATATGGATTAAAATCAGTTTAAAAGTAAATCAATCTGACCGTTTATGTTTTAGTTACTATTTAGTCCATTCTCCTATAAATAGAATCTCATTCCTTCATTATTTCTTACGAATTCAATTTGAAACTTTAGAGAGAAAACTATAGAGAGAAGAAGAAATGTATTCTGCTACTTCACTACTCTTATATCCAGTTTCTTCTAAGGTAAAGGGTATTATTTCTTTCGTAGTCATGAAGAGAACTTCTATTATTCCATTCTTTATTATTCTGTTGGAATAACATGTATACGCGAGACTACCCTATACTTGGTGAAATTCTATTGTTATTTCATTCCTTATTATTTTGTTGGAATAACCTGTATACGCGGACTACCATATACATGGTGAAATTCTTCTGTTATTCTATTCTTTATTATTTTGTCAGAATATCCTGTCTGTGCGTTTACGCATGACCTGGTTCCATTCTTTATTATTCTTTCGGAATATCCTGTATGTGCGTTTACGCATGACCTAGTTCCATTCTTTATTATTCTGTTGGAATAACCTGTCTGTGCGGTCCATCGCATGCATGGTTAATTCCGTTGTTATTTCATTCTTTATTATTCTGTTGGGAATAATCTGTCTGTGTGGTCTATCGCATGCATGGTAAATTCTTCTGTTATTCCATTATTTATGATTCTGTTGGAATAACCTGTCTATGTGGATTACCGCATGCATGGTAAATGATCCTTCGTATTCATATAAGAAGTATTTTCATTCAAAAGGGGTTTCTGCCAGGGCAGTTTTGTAATTTTTCTGACCCTCAAAAATTTTGGAAAAATTTGAAATGGTAATTTGATGAGTTTTCTAGATTGTGTCTAAAAATGGCGATTTTTGGATGTATAGATTAGGAATTATGAATTTTATAGGAAAAGACTATTTTAAAAGTAAACCCTTATAACTCCTTGTGGTTAACTCCAAAATTGGTGAAATTTTTATTGGGAGTACATGTATATAACAGGAGTATATCCTGTAAATTTTGGAACTTTTGGACAAAAGTACAATTTATGATAAATGTCTAAATATTCGGCAGTTTTAGCCATATGAAAAATAGTAAATGAATTTTAAAAATTCTGAGAAAAATATATGTTCAATACAGGACTATATCCTGCTAAATCCCAGAAAAGAAATATTTTTGGGACTGATTTGGTATTTTTCATAAAAATGAACTAGTTATGAGTAAATGAATTAAATATGTTATGTGAAGTAATAAAATTGGAAAATAGGATTTTATGGCTTGGGAATCCTATATAGGGTATATGCAGATTTTTTGATGAGGGATTTGATCATTGATGATGAACTCTTATGAGTATGGCATTTTTGAATGATTAAATGCATTATTTGATAAAGTGTAAACAATTGAAATAAATTGTTTATAAGTTTAAGAAATGATTAAAATATTGTTATAATATTAATGATATTAGATTATGAGATTATTAAGTGATTAATAACATTTGGTTATTATTGAACGCTAGATAAATTGTATTATAAATGTTTAATATGTATCATTTATCTCATTTCATTAATTCTTTATATCATTGTCATTATCCTCATGCTTATATTATGATGAAAGTCATCTGTGGCCTGTAGTGCATAGATAGACTTGGTATGATTATGACCAGGGATCATTCGGTATAATCATGACCCGTAATGTTATAGATGATGTGGTAAAAGTCATCATTGGTCCGTAGTGCATTGATGGACAGTTATTGGTATGATTATAACCGAGGATTATTCGGTATAATCATGACCATTGATGATTACATGAATATCCTTGGTAGTAGTGGGGATGATTCGATGATGTGGATTATTTATTAAAATTTGAGTCTCGGTGATAAAATATTGATTATACACTTTTAATTCGTAGAAGATAGTAGATATCATGCTCTACTTGACTCTTTTATAATACAGTTATATGTCTTTGGCCTGTAGAGCAAAGATGAATTGTTAATGAATATCTTTGGCCCGTAGTACAAAGATGAATTTATTAGTATGATTATGAACAAGAATTGTGATTTGGTATAACCATGATTTTTGATGTTTCAGGTGAAGATAGGTGATGAAAATTATCTTCGTCATGGGTGCGAAGAGGAATTTAGAATCAAAATTATGATTATGAGTTATTCATATGATTTTGAGCAGGAATTGTTGATTGATATTACAGGGATAAAACATTATTAGCGGACTTTTAACATAGAGAAGATAATAGATCTAATGGTCTATTTGACTCTTCTAATGGATTGCTCGTTCATTCTGACTATGGTTGAAAAGTTTTATCATCTACTATATGTTCTAAATCTACGATTTATTCTTGATGAAGGCTATTGATGATGTAAATTATCTTTAGTCATGATATTTTTTCTTGGGCTAGTTGTGCTCACCCTTTTTCCTTCACAATTCCTTTCGGGGTAATAAGAGTGTAAATTTGGTTTGAAGCGAGGATAACGAGGGAATAGAATCGGCTGATCTATAGGTATTTGAGAGTTCTCCCAAAGAGTATGGAAATAATTTTATTGATGACTTTAGATAAGTGTATGTATTATTGTATCGTTATTTGATATTTAATTTTGGTGAACCAAGAATAGGGTGAGGTGAACCCAACTTTGGAAGGGTGTTTTGCCACTATCATACAAGATGTCTAATGACATACAACCTCGTGTTATCATAAGACGTGGTTGTACATCCACTTCTTGAGTATATCTACGAGCACTACCTATATGATCTTGGAGTTTATTTGAAATATAATTTTCACTTGGAGACAAGTGGAGATAGTTATATGTCGAGAAAGACTCACCATTGGAAAGAAGATTATAGTAATCTTCTCATTTTTTTGGGGTCTATTAGATTGACCAAGGATAATTCTCTCGGACATATGATATCTATCGAACTTAGATTCATGGCCTCCATGTATGCGAAGGTTTCCTTGAGCACTTCCCAAAGATTTTAATTTCTAAAATAGTTTTTGACTGTACTTTTATGTAAAGTACCATTGTAAGGTTGTGGTCGAGGCACCATGAGAGTTACATACATTTGTACTAAAACTCACATTTTAACTGTGGTCGTATTCTGCACGACAGTTCAACAGTTGTTTAAATGAAGTTTGTATTTGATTTTCATAGTATGATAACTGGCAACTCAGAATGGGTCGTGTGGGCCTATTTTGGGGGCGTCACATTTGGTATCAGAGCTTAAGGATATGGTCGCTGGCAAAGATAAGAGTCTAGAACTAGGAGGGGAGAGACGAGTTATATACTTCGCTAGTGTGTGACTTACCTAAGCTGAAATTGTTTACTTGATAAGTTGACAAATTATGATATGTCAATTAACCTTTATTTTGAAGCTATATTCTAGAATAATATCTGAAATACAGGAGATGAGAAATGGGAAAATCATAATAACGAGGAAATTATCGGGAAGGTACAATCTGAAAAGAAAGCAAGGTATTCTCATCTCTTCGAATATCAGGTACGTACGTAAATTTCGAGGGCAAAATTTCATAAGGAGGGGAGATTGTGTGTGACGCCCCCCAAAATAAGTACACATCACCCATCTTGGGTCGTCAGATACATGGTACAGAATACAAATACAAACTAATTATACAACAGCCGTGTAAAATACGACAAAACATAAATTGAGAGTTTTAATAAGAATATTGTCATCTAGACAATATCCACACTCAATGGAGTCCTCATTACATTTGTTGTCACACTATTTAACAGAATAGTGAAAACTACTAATGTTATCATCGGGCCAGTTACTCGTTCATCGACTAGTCTAAAACTACGTTCTCATTTCACGAAGAGAACAAAGAAAGAAAGGTGAGCTCAACTAGCCCAATGAAGACATATTATGTCTAAGATAATGCGAGAATAAATTATCGTTAGCCTTCAATGATGTTAAACGATACAATATAACAAACATCAAGTTTAACTATACGGTGAACAAGCAATTCATTAAAAGAGTCAGTAGAGAATAAAATCTACTATCTTTTATGATTTAAAGGTTTTTCATCACTTTTATCATTTGGGACTCGACAATAAATAATCCACATCATCTACTGCACTATGGCGAGGATATTCATTAGTATCACAACCACAAAATATCCATGCACTATGGGCCAAGGATATTCGTGTATTCATTAATGGTCATGATCATGCCAACAATCGTCCATAAATGCACTACAGACCAATGAGAACTTTTACCACATCATTTGTAACATTACGGTCATGATTATCTTGATTAATCCACAGTGTCATAATCATACCAAGTCCATCTATGCACTATAGGCCACGAGATGACTTTCAACATAATATAAACATGAGGATGATGACAATGATATAAGAATTCAATAAAAATAGTTCAAGAATTAATTTATCCAGAACTAATAACGTCCAAATTGTCAACATGATACTTCTTTGTAGAGTAAAATTCAAGAATGCTCGGAAGAATATTTTCATGAAAGATCTTTGGATGAAGCGCAAATATCGAGGATATTCCACTAATTTCATGGAGTGTAGAAGTCAAAACTTTAACCAACCGAGTATAATAAAGAATGGAATAACAAAAGAAATCACCAAGCATGCGATAGATCGCGACAAAACAGGTTATTCCAATGTAATAATAAATAACGGAACCAAAGTCGAGAAAAATTACACCGACGGGATATATTCAAATGAATAATAAAGAATGGAATAACAACGAAATCACCATGCATGTGATAGATCCATGCAGACGAGTTATTCTAATAGAATAATAATTAATGGAACCAAGTCGGTATTACGCATGCCAAGCGAGGATATTCTAACGAGAATAATAAATAACGGAACCAGTCATGCGTAAACGCATGCATACATGATGTTCCAATAGAATAATAAAGAATAGAATAATGAAGAATTTCACCGTGTATGCGGTACTTGGCATAGGCAAAGTTATTCAACATAATGATAAAGAATGGAATAATGAAGAATTTCACCAAGTATAGGGTAGCTTGCGTATACTGAGTTATTCAATGAGAATAATAAAGAATGGAATAACGAAGTTCTCTTCATGAATACAAAGAAATAATACCCACTACTAGTAAAAGAAACTGGATATAAGAGTAGTGAAGTAGCGGAATACTTTTCTTCTTTCTCTCTATAGTTTCTCTCTCTAAAGTTTCAGTGAATTCGTAAGAAATAATGAAGGAATGAGATTCTATTTATAGGAGAATGGACTAAATAGTAACTAATTTATGAACAGTCCAGATTGATTTACTTTTAAACGGACGGTCCATATTGATTTACTATCTTGCAGTATTAATAAAATATTCTAATAAAACAAAATCTTTTAAATAAAATATAATATATTCTATTTATAATCTAATAAAACGAATAACTTTATAAAAGTATTACATTTTATATAAAAAGATTTTACTATACAAAACACTATCGCAGTACTTATGATAATAAAATATAATATATTCTAATTATTGTCTAATAAAACAAATAACTTTATAAAATTATTTTATTTTATATAAAAAAAATTTACTATGCAAAAACACTAAGCGAATACTATATGCAACAACCGCGCATAATAAAATATAATATATTCTAATTATTATACAATAAAACAAATAACTTTATAAAAGTATTACATTTTAAATAAAAAGATTTTACTATATAATAGAATATAATATATTCTAATTATTGTCTAATAAAACAAATAACTTTATAAAAGTGTTACATTTTTATATAAAAAGCTTTTACATTTTATTACATTAATAATACTAATAAAACAAAATTTATATATATATATATATAAAAACTTAAAATGACTTCATAAAAAGACATCTCAATATATTTAACAACATTTATCATCATTATAATAATTCATAATATTAATCGAATTGAATGTCGTTCCCGGAAAGAGGGCTTTCGATAAGGATTTCTCTCCTATTGATGCGCATGATTAGGTGACCAAACCTCTCCTTGGCGAACTTCTAGACATCGTTAATATTGCAAAGAATAATATTAATAACTTTGTCATCTCAATTATTGATTTAATAATATATAAAATATCAACAATAATTGAATCAAATAACGTGAGATAATATGCAACAATTATTGTAGTAATAATTGAACAAAACTGAGTGACCTTTCACGTAAGCATCAATAATCAATAACGTGTACTACTATGCAACCACGCGTATTACTGTACTTTTACTATCGAGTAGTTCAACAGTATTAACGGTAAAACTTCCGTTGTTATTATCATAAAAATATTTTTGTCGTTTTCTCAATCCGACAATAATTCTATTGTGGGGTCCACCAATGATTGCGCCTTTGTACGAATATTCCCTGCTAAAACGAATATTCCCCGACCAATCGAATATAATACAACAACTTACATACTTTGCAAAATTTATAAATCCGCCTGACTATAACATTATCTCAAATCCACACCATAATATTTAAAAAATATTTCAAGAAAATTAAATCTTTATTCGTAAAATTTGGGATTTTACAATCTCCCCTCCTTATGAAATTTCACTCTCGAAATTTACGTACATACCTGGTATGCCGAACAGATGAAGACACTTCGTCAGATTCTAACTCTTGAGGTATAACCTTTAAGCGTAGAATATATTCCAAGATTTTAACAGGTACATCTTCATACGTTAAATTATCCGCTATCTCGTCCGGTTCTAAATCAATAATGTGGTTCGGGTCATCCACATATTTACGTAACCTCGGTATGTGATAAACGTTATGAACACGAAACATATTTGGCGGTAAAACGAGTCTATAGGCCATAGTTCCTACTCGATCGAGGATTTCAAATGGGCCAATTAAAATCGAGTGTTGAGATTTCCTCTCTTCATCGATTCTTAATTCTAGAATAACGCCCTCTTGAACCTTCTTCTTCACATTCATCATCTTTGAGTATGTAGCTTGAGCGGCTTTAACTTTATCGATTAAAGTCGATTCTACTCGTATATTCGTTATCTTCACGTGGGTCTCTAGAGTCTTTAACTCTATCTTCATCATTTGTAAGTTATACGAAATGAGTCTTTGTGTTAACAACATCGCACTTGTAAACGCATACGATCTTCTACTCAACACGTTAGCTACCACGTTCGCTTTCCCATGATGGTATTGAATGGTACAATCGTAATCTTCAACAGCTTGAGCCAACGTCTTTGGCACATTATACGTTTGTTTTAGGTGAAGAAAATATTTGAGGGTTTTAAGAAATGGGTTTTGTACTGGGGTCAATACAAAATTCGATTACACACTCTAGGGGTAGGCTAAGAAGTCTTCAAGAATACGACAAAAAATTTATTAACAATAAAAATATCGTTTAAAAACTGTGACTCTCATCCAAGACTTGGATAGCACGTCACATTGATATCTATCAACTTGCCACCGTTATTCATGACGTTCCCTACGGATATTCGTACAACGGCAAAATCATTGGTGGACCCCGCAACGGAATTATTATCGAATTGAGAAAACGACAAAAATATTTTATGAAAATAACGGCGGAAGTTTTACCATTAACTGTTGAAACACCCGATGTTAAAAGTACAGTAATAAGCGTGGTTGCATAGTAGCACACGGTATTGATTATTGATGCTTAAGTGAGAAGTCACTTAGTTTTGTTCAATTATTGCTACAGTAATTGTTGCATAGTATCTCACGTTATTTGATTCAATTATTTTTGATATTTTATATATTATTAAATCAATAATTGAGATAACAAAGTTATTAATATTATTATTTGCATTATTAACGATGTCAGAAGTTACGCCAGGAGAGGTTTGGTCACCTAATTAACGGCGTCGATAGGAGAAATTCTTATTGAAAAGCCCCCTCTTTCTTGGGAACGACCTGGTCGATTAATATTGTGAATTATAATAAAGGTGATAAGTTTTGTTTTATTATTATTATAAATATAATAAAACAGAAAACTTTTTATATAAAAAAGAAAACTTTTTATAAAGTTTTAATTTATTTGATTATAAATAGAATATATTATATTTTATTATGTATAGTATTTGTGTAAGACCCCAACTTATTATTAATGAAATTGAATTTCCTTTATTTATTATTTTGAAATAGTAAGGGTTGATTTGATTAATGTGGTTAGTTATGGGTAAAATGCACAAAATTTCAAATAAGCAAGTGGTTATAAAATATTCATTGTTGTCGGAGAATATTAGTTTAGGCGTAGAATATTCTTACAATCGGGAATATTAAATGCTGACGGTTGACCTTAATGTGGGCTCCCATAACGGAAAGCGATTGGATGATGAAAGCGACAAATATAAGTTGGTTATAAATAACGCAGCGTAGTTATTACAGATTATCTTGTTGGAATACCGGTGGTTAAAACACAATAGCACTGCCGTATTGCACCAATTATTGATTCTTACGTAGAAGGCACTTTACTCGATAATTATTACGATGAATTCTTGTTCAATATTTTATTTTATTGATTCAATAATTGCAGCATTGATATTTTATATTGTTGTTGTTTCAATAATTGTCACTCATAGTAGTTTCCATTATCAAGATCAATAATTCATATTATTTGAATAATATTATTAGATAACATTATTGGCAATGTCAGAAAGTTACATCTAAGAAGAGGTTTGGTCACCTAATTGCGTGCGATGAAGGAAAATCCTTATTGAAAGCCCCTATTTCTAGGAATGGCCTGGTTGTCGATATTGTGATTCTGTAATATTATTTGTTAATAATTAATTATTGATTTATATGATAAGGAAAATATTCATTTTATGTGGATATAGATGAAGAAAATTTTAAAGTAACATGTAACGCCCCCAAAATTAGGTATACGTCACCCATCTTGGGTCGCCACTTACATGGTACATAAATTCAAATACAACTTACTAATATAAGCGTAGGTATACAATCGACATAAAGCTGTGAGTTTGAATACAAATTTTGTCTACTAGATATTATACAAACTCAAAAGGAGTCCTCATTACATACTATTATCACACTATTTCACAGAATAGTGAGGACTACTAATGCTATCCTCTGGACCATTACTTACGTTCCCAGACTAAATCCCAAATATGTTCTCATTTCACGAAGAGAACGGTGAAAGAAAGGTGTGAGCTCAACTAGCCCAAAGAAAAATATTATGACTAAGATAATGCGAGAATAAATTATCATTAGCCTTCAACAATGTTAAACCGATAAAATACAATAGACAACCGGTTTAAGCTGCGGCGGAATAAGCAACCCATTAAAAGAGTCAAGTAGAGAATAAAGTCTACTATCTTTTAGGTTTTAAAGGTTTTCATCAATTTTTATCACATTGAGACTCGACAATAAATAAACCACCACATCTAATCATCCACCGACACCCGGTCGAGGATTTTCATCAAATTATCAATGGTCATGACTATCTTAGAATCACCCCAGTCATAATCATACCAAAATCTATCCATCATCGCATTACAAGCCATCGAGGACTTTTGTCACATCATTTATATCAAGTCATGATTATCTTAAGAATGATCCTCGTCATAATCATACTAAGTTCATCTATGCACGTAAGCCAAAAGATAACATAATATAACATGAGGATGATGACAATGACATAATAATTCAATAAAACAAGTTCAAGAATTATTTAATCCATGAATTATTAACGTCCAAATTATCAACGTAATCTTTGTTACGTGAGAGTAAAATTCAAGAATGATCGGAAGAATATTTCCATGAAAGATCTTTGGATGAAACGCAAATATCAAGGATATTCTACTAATTTCATGGAGTATAGAAGTCAAAGTTTTAACTTACCGGGTATAATAAAGAATGGAATAACAAAAGAAATCACCATGCATGCGGTATTTGATGATAGCGAAGTTATTCCAATGAATAATAATAACGGAACCAAGTCGTGAAATTCACAAGCGGGATGTTCCAACAGAATAATAATAAAGATGGAACCCGGATCCGGTTAAACACACGATAGGATATTCCAACGAATGATAAAGACGGAACCGTGTCCGTGTAAAACACATGACGGGATGTTCCAATGTAATAATAAAGATTTTAACCAGTCGGGTGTAAAACACACGCATGCGGATGTTCCAATGAATAATAGAAGAATGTCACCAAGTATAGGGTAAACCACGTATCACGAGGTTATTCCAATGAGAATAATAAGCAATGGAATAACATAAGGATTTCACCAAGTATAGGGTATACATGATATCTGAGTTATTCCAACGAATAATAAGCAATGGAATAACATAAGGATTTCACCAAGTATAGGGTATCTGCGTGATCTGAGGTTATGTATAGGGTATGCCACTTTTACAGTTATTCCAATGAATAATAGTGAATGGAATAATGAAGTTCTCTTCAAGAAGAAAGAATAACACTCACTACAAGTAAAAAGAACCGAATATAGAAGTAGTGAAGTAGCGAATACTCTTCTTCTTTCTATAACTTTCTCTCTATAGCTTCTCTATATATTTTCTCTCTAGATTTTCAATGAATTAAATAAGAAAATAATGAAGGAATGAGCTTCTATTTATAGGAAAATGGAATGCATAGTAACTAATCCATGAGCGGTCAGTATTGATTTACTTTAATCTGACGGTCCATATTTAAAGAAAAATCTTTTAAATAAAATATAATATATTCTATTTATATAAAAACATTTTACTATGCAAACACTATGCAATACTATCGCAAATCACTATCTGAAAACACTATGCAACACTATGCGTAATAAAATATAATATATTCTATTTATAGAATAACTTTAATAAAGTATTCTATTTTATATAAAAGATGTTTCATTTTATTACGTTAATAATAATGAATAAAACAAAAACGTCATTATCGCTTATAATAATTCATATTATTAATCGTGATAATGGAATCAAACCGGTGACTTCTCACATAAGCATCAATAATCAATACCGTGTATTTCTTATGCAACCACACGTGTTATTCTTTGTACTTTTACTACTGAAAGTAGTTCAACAAGGTAACCACTTCGTAAAACTTCCGCCGTTATTTCAATAAAATATTTTTGTCGTTTTCTCAATCCGATGATAATTTACATTGTGGGGTCCACCAATGATTAAGTAGTTGTATGAATATTCCTCGCTAAACCGAATATTCCCCACCAATCGAATATAATATAACCACTTGCATACTTTGCAAAATTTATAAATACTACCCACAACTATAATATTATCTTAAATTCACACCATAATATTAAAAATTATTTCAACAAAATTTAAATCTTTATTGATAAAATCTGGGGTCTCACAATCTCCCCTCCTTATGGAATTTAAGCCCTCGAAATTAGTGGTGCGATACTGATATGATAAAGAGGTGAGGATACCTTGAATACCTTTATCGTTGAAAACATTAAATTCATTTTTGCAATCCTACCAAAGATATTCATTAACAATTCATCTTTTACTATGGGCCAAAGATATTCAAATTGTAAAACCAATAATCTTTGAGACTCGACTTAATAGTATCACACCATGAATTATCCATGCACCTACTTAGCTAAGGATATTCGTGTTTTTAATTACTGTCATGATTATCTTAGAATAATCCATGGTCATAATCATACCAAGTCTATCAATGCACTACTGACGAAGATGACTTTTACCACATCCATGAATTAATATTTCATTCTTTGTGACTCACTTCAATAATTAATCCATATCATCGAATCATCCCTCGCACTACGGGCCAGGATATTCATTAGTATCACGACCACGAATTATCCATTATCCATGCACTACTGACCAAAGATAATTGTGTATTCATTAGTATCACGACCACAAATTATCCATGCACTACGGCGAAAGATAATTGTGTATTCATTAATATCACGACCACAAATTATCCATTATCCACTACGCGAAAGATAATTGTGTATTCATTAATATCACGACCACAAATTATCCATGCACTACTGGCTAAGATAATTGTGTATTCATTAATATCACGACCACAAATTATCCATGCACTTCTGGCCAAAGATAATTGTGTATTCATTAATATCACGACCACAAATTATCCATGCACTACTGACCAAAGATAATTGTGTATTCATTAATATCCGACCACAAATTATCCATGCACTACTACGGCCAAAGATAATTGTGTATTCATTAATATCACGACCACAAATTATCCATGCACTTCTGACGAAAGATAATTGTGTATTCATTAAGATCACGACCACAAATTATCCATGCACTACGACGAAGATAATTGTGTATTCATTAGTATCCGCGACCACAAATTATCCATGCCTTCTACGGCGAAAGATAATTGTGTATTCATTAATATCACGACCACAAATTATCCATGCATCACTACCAAAGATAATTATGTATTCCATTAGTATCACGACCACAAATTATCCATGCACTTACTAAAGATAATTGTGTTTTTCAATTACTGTTATGATTATACCGAACAATCCTCATGTAATCATACCAAGTCCATCTATCGCACTACAGAATATGAGATGACTTTCAACATAATATAAGCGTGAGGATAATGATATAAAGAATCAATCAAATGAGATAAAGAATAAATATTAAACATTTATAATATAATTTATCCAGATTCAAGAATATCCCCATGTTATCAATCACTTAATAATCTCATAATCTAATATCATTAATATTATAACAATATTTTAATCACTTCTTAAATTTATAAACAATTTATCTTAACTGTTTACGCTTTACCATATAATGCATTTAATCATTCAAAAATGCCATACTCATAAGATATCATCACCAATTATCAAATCTCTCAAAAATATGCATATACTACTATATAGGATTCTCTAGCCATAAAATCCTATTTTCAACTTTGTTACTTCACATAACATATTTAACTCATATGTTCAGTAACTAAACTATTTTCATGAAAAATACCAAATCAGTCCCAAAATATTTCTTTTAAGGATTCAGTATAATATAGTCCCATGATGAAAATATATTTTCTCGAATTTTAAAATTCATTTACTATTTTTTCAAAAATCAATTTCTAATTAATTCCTTAAGAAATTAGCTACCTCAAGTTTAACTCCAAAATTCCCAAATCTTGGCAGGACCTTACATGTTATCGTGAGCTTCCAGGTTTAAATTTCATGGTCATCGGAGTTATAGAACTCCAGTTATAGCGTTTTTCGTCGGAAAAACCTAAATATTGAAATAGTCATAACTTGCTCATTTTAAGTCAGAATGAGCTCATTTTTGGACAGGAGGTACTTTATACCATATACTTTCATGTCCCAAAAACCCAGAATTTTTCTCATAATTTAAGTGGCCGAAACAGCCCTCTAAAATCATGGCAGCAGACTTTTTCGGTTTTGCAGCTTTGCACTCCTTTGCTAAAATCAGTCCACACAAAATCTACAACACCTTTTCCAGTAATTCCACTTGAATTAGTTAGGTAACTCATAGATCTAACTCTAGGTCTTGACCACATTCAAAAATTCAAAATATAATAGGAGATATGGTCTATTGAATTTCATGTTACGTTTTTCACCAAAATCTGATTTTCAACTCTTTGTGATTTCTAAGAAACTTTCATGTTTTCACATAATAACCACATAACTCATCATAACACTTACTAATACTTCAGATATACCCATGATTTTCATTAGTCCAATGCTTTTATTATGACTTTCATCATAATCCACGTAAATGATCCTTTTAGTTGAAGAAATATTTGAGGGTTTAAGAAATGGGTTTTTGTACTGGGGTCAATACAAAATTCGATTTCACGCTCTAAGTAGGCTAAGAAGTCTTCAAGAATACGCCAGAAAATTTATTAATAATAGAAATATCATTCAAAATTGTGACTCTCCTCCAAGACTTGGATAGTACATCACATTGATACCAACTGTGACTTCTATCCCTTAACCTGAGATAGCACCTCACAATGATACCTATAAACTTGCCATCTTCATTCACGCAGCGTCGCCACTGAAAAGTCGCTTCATGCATTCCACACAAGGAAGTCAACAACGAAAGGATCGGACTCTTTACTTATGGCTTGATATAACAATGATTAACTTTAGGGTTTGGTTACTTTGAATTCGTATAACAGGTTGGTTATGAATATAAAAGCTAACAACCTTCTGAAAAGAATAATGAGTAGTTAATCAATCGTTTTAAAAATTACCTCAAAGGCAAGTATTTTCAAAGAGATAAGATCGACAGGTGTAACGTGAAAGTGTTTATTTGAAACAACAAGATTAATAAGCAGATGGTAACGTAACGAAGGTTTCTCCCAACGAAGTTTCAATAGATAAATCAAAGTCTAATTTCTCCGAGTCAAATTTAAAACGTTGAACGCAAGCAAAGAGAGATAAAAGAATGGGTAGAACCCAGGTGATCTAATAAGGTATAGACTTCGAAGAATTTATAATTAACTAACCTGGTGCTAACTTCGTTGGTTACCCACTTTTGAAAAGTCACGAAAAACGCTCTTCCTGAAACCACCGACTTTGTTTTGTCGTGATCCGCCTTTGGTGCCACTATCCCACTGGACTTGACTTGATTGCAAGACAAATAAAATTGAGCTAAATTACCTTCTCTTGCAATTTCCACTTCTATTATCTTTGCCGTGATTACCACCAAGTGGTTACCATTCTTAACATGATAATTTCCCCACGATGGTTATCATTGTTACGATAGGCAATTGCCACCGATTAGATGATTATTATCGTATTGTTGGTCGTTACCTTTTGTTTGAAATTTGAATCAACACTCTCATGTGCTTCATTGCTTCACTGCGCATTTTCGGATGTCATTCTCAAACACATCACAAAATAAGGTTAATTAACATATCACATATTATCCCTATACTCGTGACCGCTAATTAAATACCAAATAAACTTAGGTAGGTCATATACTAGCAAGGTATTCCCCGCCTCCCTCCTAATACTATTCTCACATCTCGGCCAGGATCATATCCTTTAAGCTCGATACCAACTGTAACTCTAGACACCAACTTGTGTCAAGACCTCACATCGGTACTTGACCTTACACCGAAAAGCGGGCGTCCCCTACGGAGAGTCCGGTTTGCATCCCCATCAACAGAAGTCACCAAATGAGAGGCTCGGGGCTCTTCACACTTATGGCTCGACGATACAACCGTAACGCCCCCAAAATTGGGTATCGCCACCCATCTTGGGTCGCCACTTACATGGTACATAAATTCAAATACAACTTACTAATATAATCAAGCAGTATGCAATCTGACATAAACCGTGAGTTTGAATACAAATTTTGTCTACTAGATATTATACAAACTCAAAAGGAGTCCTCATTACGTACTTATTATCACACTATTTCACGCTAGAATAGTGAGGACTACTAATGCTATCCTCTCGGACCATTACTTACGTTCCCCGACTGTCTCTCCAATATATGTTCTCATTTCTAAGAGAACAATGAAAGAAAGGGTGAGCTCAACTAGCCCAAGAAGAAATATTATGACTAAGATAATGCAGAATAAATTATCATTAGCCTTCAACAAATGTTAAACCGATAAAATACAATAGACAAACCAGGTTTAATCTGCGGTGGAATAAGCAACCCATTAAAAGAGTCAAGTAGAGAATAAAGTCTACTATCTTTTAGGTTTTAAAAGGTTTTCATCAATTTTTATCGCCGAGACTCAAACAATAAATAAACCACCACATCTAATCATCCCTCGTACCACGGTCAAGGATTTTCATCAAATTATCAATGGTCGACTATCTTACCGAATCACCCCGGTCATAATCATACCAAAACTATCCATCAACGCATTACAGAAAGCCATTTGAGGACTTTTGTCACATCATTTATATCAAGTCATGATTATTATACAAGAATGATCCTCGGTCATAATCATACTAAGTTCATCTATGCACGTAAGCCAAAGATAACATAATATAACATGAGGATGATGACAATGACATAATAATTCAATAAAACAAGTTCAAGAATTATTTAATCCATGAATTATTAACGTCCAAATTATCAACATGAATCTTGCTTTAGAGAGAGTAAATTCAAGAATGATCGGAAGAATATTTCCATGAAAAGATCTTGGATGAAACGCAAATATCAAGGATATTCTACTAATTTCATGGAGTATAGAAGTCAAAGTTTTAACCAACCGGGTATAATAAAGAATGGAATAACAAAAGAAATCACCATGCATGCGGTACTTGCATGACAAAAGTTATTCCAATGAATAATAATAACGGAACGAATTCGGTGAAATTCACAAGCGGGGATGTTCCAATGTAATAATAAAGATGGAACCGGATCCGGTGTAAAACACAGATAGGATATTCCAACAGAATGATAAAGATTTTAACCCGAGTCCTGTAAAAAAACACGCATGAGGATGTTCCAACAGAATAATAAAGATTTTAACCGGGTGTCCGTAAAACACACGCATGGGATGTTCCAAAGAATAATAGAAGAATGTCACCAAGTATAGGGTAAACACGTATCACAGAGTTATTCCAATGTAATAATAAGCAACGGAATAACATAAGGATTTCACCAAGTATAGGGTATCTGGCGTATAAGGTTATTCAACAGAATAATAAGCAATGGAATAACATAAGGATTTCACCAAGTATAGGGTGTCTGCGATGTCTGAAAGTTATGTATAGGGTATGCCACTTTTACAAAGTTATTCCAATGTAATAATAGTGAATGGAATAACGAAGTTCTTCAAGAAGAAAGAATAACACCCTTTAGTAAAAAGGCTGAATATAGAAGTAGTGAAGTAGCAGAATACTCTTCTTCTTTCTATAACTTTCTCTCTATAAATTTCTCTATAATTTCTCTCTCTGAGAAATTTGAATGAATTCGTAAGAAATAATGAAGGAATGAGCTTATTTATAGGAAAATGGAATCATAAATAATTAATCCATGAAACGGTCCAGATTGATTTACTTTAACTCGGACGGTCCATATTTAAAGAAAAAATCTTAAATAAAATATAATATATTCTATTTATATAAAAACATTTTACTATGCAAACACTATATCAATACTCTTATGCAAATCACTATGCAAAACACTATTTAACACTATGCGTAATAAAATATAATATATTCTATTTATAGAATAACTTTAATAAAGTATTCTATTTTATATAAAAAGATGTTTCGCTTTATTACGTTAATAATACTGAATAAAACAAAACGTCATTATCGCTATAATAATTCATATTATTAATCGACAATAATGGAATCAAACCGAGTGACTTCTCACATAAGCATCGATAATCAATACCGGTGCTACTATTGTCTGACCACATTATTCATTTTTTTACTACCAAAGTAGTTCAACAAGAACTACCAGTAAAACTTCCCGTTATTTCAATAAATATTTTTTGTCGCTTTCTCAATCCGAATAATAATTACATTATGGGGGTCCACCAATGATTAATAGTTATCACGAATATTCCCTGCTAAACAAGAATATTCCTAGACCAATCGAATATAATATAACCACTTGCATACTTTTGCAAAATTTATAAATACTATCCACAACTATAATATTATCTTAAATTCACACCATAATATTAAAAAATTATTTCAACAAAATTTAAATCTTTATTGATAAAATCAGGGTCTCATATAACAATTGTTGAAAAATTGATATTTTATCTTTTCTGATAAATAATTCATTTTTAATATATTAAAATAATATATGTATTGATATTTTAAATAAATGTTATATATGTATTTTCTTGTGATAACTTTTTATAATAAGGGAATGGAATTTTATTATGAATTATTAAAGTTAAAGTTCCAAAATAATTGATTTTTGGAAGTTTTAATTGCTTAATTATAACCCGTAAAAACGTTTTTCTTACTTTTGTTTGGAGGTGGGCTACATGTGTGGGCGATAGTTGATTAAGAAAAATTTTTACGCGTATGAAGTTTTAGAAAAAATATATTAATATTTTTTATTAAATTTTTACTTTTGACGCTTTTGATTAAGAAAAGTGGTGTTCTAAGCATTTTCCTTTTGGTAAATAGGGTCTTTAGGTTAAATTTGAAAATCACACCGAAACCCGAAGTTTTCTCTCTTTCTCTCTCTATATTATCGGCGTATTCTTGTAAGTATTTTGATACCTTGAGTGTTCTATATCTGATCAAGTTCCTTCAAAGACTATATCCAAAGATTCCAGTTAAGTATCTTATTTTTTCGAGGTAAAGGATTTTTTTAAATGATATTATTTCTTCCAATATCATTATGCTAGAATATTGATAGTATTTTCTTGTGAAATTCTTGTCTTTTAGTGTTTGAGTTACTATTCACGATATCGGCATTATTCACGTATACTGATACTATTCACGAATCTGACTTATTCACGTAAAAAAATTAAATTTTTGTTTTTTATCCAAAATATCTATTATGGATACTAGCTTTGATTGTATCCATGTTTTGATCATTCTTGAATTTTGCTCCACTGTGATTATTTATGAAGTATTTTTGAACTCGGATTGTTTAAAGTATGAATCCTTAATATTTGTTCTTTTGTTTCACTAGATTCGTTTTCTTTAAAATATTTTTCATCATCGTCAGTCCTAAATGATGATTTTACTGAATATCTTTGGTCTGTAGTGCAAAGATTAATGATTTTCTGATGAATATCTTTGGCCCGTAGTTCAAAGATGAACAGGTGTTGAGATGAACATGACCAACTGATGAATATCTTTAGCCTGTACTGCAAAGATGAATATTTGATTCAAGATGAATATTGATTGATGTTACAGGGATAAAATAATGATGATGGACTTTTAAATTCATATATTATAGTAGATTTCATTCTCTACGTAACTCATCTATGAATTATTATTTTCGCTGCGAATATTGATCCGAAACTTGTTGTCATTGTATTATATCGATTTTTTTCCTGTTGAAGACTAACGATAATTTTTCTATATTATCTTAGTCATAATATTCTTTATTGGGCTAGTTGAGCTCACCTTTTCCTTTTGTTCCATTTTTCTTCTCGGGAGGCGAGAATGTAGCGAGTACTAGTCGGGTATGGAATGAAGGTTTTAGAAAGTTATTTTAGTAGTCCTCACCATTTTTGTAAAATAATATATCAATAATTGTAATGAGGACTTATTTGAGTGTTGATATTGTCTAGAAGACAATATTTGTATTTAAACTCACAGTTTTTATGTTGTATTAATAAAGTTGTAGTTGTTTTTGTTCCATGTTATTGACGACTCAGAATGGGTGTTATATACCTATTTTGGGGGCGTCATAGTTGGTATCAGAGCTTAGGAATATGATCTCTGGCGGAGATCGGGGAATAGAACTAGGAGGGGAGAGACGAGTAAATCCTTCACTAGTATGTCCTACCTAAGCTTATTTGTTGGTTGGTCAGAATATAGGTATATTATGTGTTATGTTGATTTCTTTAATTAACCCTTATTTTATGGCAGTATTTGAGAATGTCGACTGAGAATGTTAATAGTGGAGTAAATGAGACCGTGGAGACTCCTTTACTCACCAACGAGGAGAACGTGCAATAGGCTGACAATGTTCCTCTTGTAAACAACACCATTGATCAGATGATGAACGACGGAATGTTTAGAAACTTTTTGCAGTTCATACAAAATCTGACGAGGGAGACTCGTGTACAAAATACAGGTGGAAATGATAACAACGCACTTGGTTTGTCACAAAAGCGAGCGCTCAAAGAGTTGGGACCACCGTGCAGGGAAAGCCAGATCCGATTAAAAAGCGAAATGTGGGTCAAACAAATTACCAAGATATTCGATGTCTTGGGATGCACGGAAGAACGAAGGTTCCATTCGCCACCTTTATGTTCGTAATGAGGCGATTCATCGGTGGGAATCTATGAAGCGTACCATCGGCCACCGCTTTTCGGCATGTCTTGGGAGACGTTTCAGAAACTTTTCAATGACAAGTACTTTCCTGAAAGTATTCGTCATATGAAGGAAGTGGAGTTTATTAGATTGGAACAAAACAACATGACGGTGTCCCAAAGACGAGGCTTAAGTTTGCGAGTTGTCGAGTTTACACCTCATTTGGTGGAGAATGACGAACGTATGATGCGGATGTTTTTGAGAGGTTTGAAACCCGGCATACGTTAATATCTTATTTCTCATAAATTTTCTCTCTATTCAGATGTTGTCAATAGGGCTCAATTATTATAGCGAGATAACGAGTACGTTCAACCGAGGGACCACAACTAGGATCATACCGGTGACAGTAATCATCAGAACAACGATAACCAGCGAAGAAAGAAAAATACGGACAAAAATGGTAACCACTCTAGTGGTAATCATGGCCATGAAAATAGAAGAAGTGAGTCGAGGGGAGATTATAAAAAGAGGAGATTCAACAATGATAATGTGAAGACGTCAAAGACCAAAGCAAAGAATCGGTTCTAAGGAGGAGAACGACCACCGGTCGTATGTTATAAATCTTGAGAAAGAGGGATATATCGATCTAAACCGCCTGAAACATTCAAGGTATGTTATAATTGTGGAAAGGAAGGACATATCGCTTCGAGATTATGACGATAGTGAAACCAAGTCCAATGGGGATGGTGACTCAAAAGGTCATCCCAAAAAGTCAAAGTCAACGGTTCTAGAAGAGCGTTTGTTGTGATCGGTCAAAATGCGAGGAACCCAAACGAGGTGATCACGGGTAAGGTAATCATAAATTCTTGCGAAGTTTATACCTTACTAGATACCTGGTGCTACCCATTCATTTATCTCTCCGCTTGTGATCAACGTTTAAACTTGACTCGAGAAATTAGACTTTGATTTACTCTGTGGAGACTCAGATTAGGAGAAACTTTCATCACATCCACTTTGCTTATAAATCTTGTTTGATCCAAGTTGGCACCATCACATTACCTGTTGATCTTATCTCTTTAAAGATACTTGCTTTTGATGTGATTTTAGGGATTGATTGGTTAACTACTCATCATGCCAAAATTGATTGTTTTCGTAAGGTTGTTAGTTTTCATATTCCTAACCAACTTGTTATACGAATTCAAGCAACTAAACCACTAAAATCAATCACTGTCATATCAAGTCATAAAGCTATTCGTTTATTGAAAAACGGATGTAAAGCTTTATTAGCCCATGTTATGGATTTGAATAAAGACACTTCGAATTTGAATAATATTCCTGTTGTTAGTAAATTTCCTAACGTATTTCCTGAAGAACTTCCCGGTCTACCCCCAGGACGTGAAGTTGAATTCTTTATTGATCTTGAACCGCATACAAGCCCATTTCTAAAACCCCATATCGAATGGCTCCTATTGAACTTCAAGAGTTAAAGGTCCAACTACAGGAGTTGTTGGACATCGGTTTCATTTGTCCTAGTACATCTCCTTAGGGTGCTCCTGTATTATTTGTAAAGAAAAAAGACGGGAGTATGCGACTTTGTATCGACTACCTAGAATTAAACCATGTCACCATCAAGAATAGGTATCCTCTACCTCGTACTGATGACCTGTTTGACCAGTTGCAAGGAGCGCAATTCTTTTCAAAGATCGATCTTCATTCTGGATATCATCAGCTGAAGATTAGAACGAGGATATTCCAAAGACCGCTTTGAACTTCGATGCGGGCATTATGAATTCTTAGTCATGTCTTTTGGTTTGACTAATGCTCCTGCGACTTTCATGGATATGATGAACCGAGTATTCAAGGAATATTTGGATCAGTTCGTGGTTGTCTTTATTGATGACATCCTCATATATTCCAAAAACCGTGAAGATCATGAGCACCATTTGAAGCTGGTACTCCAAAAGCTTCGTGAAAACAAGTTATATGCCAAGTTAAAGAAATGCGAGTTCTGGCTTGAGGAAGTAGCATTCCTTGGGCACGTGGTGTCAAAACATGGAGTATCTGTTAACCCGGCGAAGATTGAAGCAATACAAAGTTGGGAACAACCAAAGTCGGTGACCAAAGTACGTAGCTTTCTGGGCTTAGCTGGTTATTATCGGAGATTTGTGGAAGGATTTTCTCGAATCGCTACTCCGTTAACTTAGCTGACTCGGAAAGATACAAAATTTGTATGGAGCGAGGAATGCGAGAAGAGTTTCCAAGAACTTAAGAGGAGACTCATTTTGGCACCTGTTCTGATAATACCATCTGGTTCGGATGGATTTTTTATCTACAACGATGCTTCGGGCAAAGGGTTAGGATGTGTTCTCATGCAACATGGGAAAGTCATAGCCTATGCCTCGTGACAACTTAAAGAATATAAGAGAAATTATCCTACTCATGATCTAGAGTTGGCAGCAGTCATTTTCGCGCTAAAGATCTGGAGGCACTATCTATATGGAGAGAAAGTGGAGATATATTCAGACCATAAAAGCCTCAAATATTTCTTCACCCAAAAGGAACTCAACATTCGGCAACGACGTTGGCTCGAGCTGTTAAAAGATTATGACCACACCATTCAATACCATCCTGAAAAAGAAAACGTGGTAGCTGACGCGTTGAGTAGAAGATCTTATGCAGGAACGAGTGTGATGATGTCAAGTATACGCATAGAACCAACTTTAATCGATGAAGTTAAAGTTGCTTAAGCCACAGACCCGGAGCTGATGCGTATGAAGAAGAAAATACAAGAGGGTGCTATTCCAGAAGCAAGAATCGATGAAGAAGGAATACTTCGAGTCCACTCCAAACTTTGTGTTCCTAACGATTCTGATTTAAAGAACAAGATCATTATGGAGGCACACAATACACCATTTCCAATCCATCCTGGAAGTACCAAAATGTATAGTGATCTTCGACATACATTTTCGTGGAACAATATGAAGAGAGAGATTGCAAAGTTTATCTCGAGGTGTTTAACTTGTCAACGTGTAAAGGCGGAGCATCAAGTGCCTAAGGGTCCATTGCAACCACTTGAGATTCCGAAATGGAAGTGGGAACACATTACCATGGATTTCGTTATGGGTCTTCCCACGGTTTCTTAAGGCATAAATGCTATTTGGGTTATTGTTGATAGATTAACCAAGTCTGCTCATTTCTTGCCGATACGGGAGACTTATTCCCTTGAACGTCTTGCTCATATGTATGTAATTGAGATTGTGAGATTGCATGGCATGCCAGTATCCATAGTTTCAGATCGTGACCCAAGATTCACTTCACGATTTTGGGTTAGTTTGCAAAAAGCTATGGGCACGGATTTACGATTCAATTCGGCATACCATCCTCAAACGGACGGACAATCAGAGAGGACTATTCAAACTCTTGAAGATTTATTAAGACTCCGTGTCCTAGACTTCAAAGGGAGTTGGGATAGGTATTTACCATTGGTGGAATTCTCCTACAACAACAGTTATCAGGCAAGTATAGGGGTATCTTCATTCGAAGCATTGTATGGACGAAAGTGTCGCTCTCCAATATGTTGGGATGAGGTGGGTGAAGCAACATTGTTGGGACCAGAGTTGGTACGTATGACTACAGAAAAGATCCAAATGATTCGACAACGTACACAAACGGCATAGGATCGACAAAAGAGTTATGCGGATCTTCATCGAAAAGACGTGGAATTTAGTATTGGGGATCATGTATTGTTGCGTGTGGCTCCATGGAAAGGAGTTACAAGATTTGGGAAAAGAGGAAAGCTCAATCCACGATTTATTGGTCCATTTCAGATTCTTGACCGAGTAAGAAATGTGGCCTATAGACTCGCATTACCTCCAAGTATGTCTCGTGTTCATAATGTTTTTCATATATTTGTGCTATATAAATATGTGAAAGACCCGAACCACGTTATTGAGTTAGAACCGGACGAGATAGCCGAAGACTTAACGTATGAAGAGGTACCTGTCAAGATCTTAGATAGGAAGGAACATGTCCTACGCACAAAGGTCATACCACAAGTCAAAGTTTTGTGGAGGAACCATGCCATTGAGGAAATGACCTGGGAGTTAGAAATGGAAATGAAAGCGAGGTATCCTCACCTTTTCAAACACACGTGCGTCGTCAATTTCGAGGATGAATTTCATAGGAGGGAGGTTGAAATTTCCCAACTTATTATTAATGAAATTGAATTTTCTCTATTTATTATTTTGAAATAGTAAGGGTTGATTTGATTAATGTGGTTAGTTATGGGTAAAATGCGCAAAATTTCAAATAAGCAAGTGGTTATAAAATATTCATTGTTGTCGGGGAATATTAGTTTGGTCGTAGAATATTCTTACTGTCAGGGAATATTCGTACGACGGCGCAGCCTTGTATCGGCCCTATAACGGAAATCGCGATTGGATGAGGAAAACGACAAATATAAGTTGGTTATAAATAACGACGTAGTTGTTACCGTTAATACTGTTGGAATACCCGGTGGTTAAAACACAGTAGCACACGGTATTGCACCAATTATTGATTCTTATGTAAGAAGACACTACTCAATAATTGTTACAGTAATTACTGTTTAATATTTTATTTTATTTATTCAATAATTGCTGCGTTGATATTTTATATTGTTATTGTTTAAATAATTGTCACTACACAGTATTTTCCATTATTAAGATAAATAATTCATATTATTTGAATAATATTATTAGATAACATTATTGGCAATGTCTAGAAAGTTTTGTCTAAGGAGAGGTTTGGTCACCTAATTGCGTGCCAGTAAGGAGAAATCCTTATTGGAAAGCCCCTCTTTCTGAGGAGCGGCACCGTTGTCGATATTGTGATTCTGTAATATTATTTGTGAATAATTAATTATTAATTTATATGATAAGGAAAATATTCATTTTATGTGGATATAGATGGAGAAAATTTTAAAGTAACAATTGTTGAAAAATTGATATTTTATCTTTTCTGATAAATAATTCATTTAAATATATTATTAAATTTTAATAATATAATAATGGTGATATTTTTACAATAAATGTAGGACATATGAATATACGAGGAGGAATAATATTATTGTTGCAAAAGTTATTTAAAACATGTTAAACATGTCTATGGACCCCATTTCTTGACTGAAATTTGATTATAGCTTGTAAAATCGCCCGTTTGTTGATTTCGGTCAATTTCTGTTTGGAATTTGGAAAAACTTAAACTTACAGAGTTGTAGAGAATAGAATTTCCTATGGAAAAGACATAAGATTCAAATTTTTCTGATAAAAGGGCTATTTATTATGAATTATTAAAGTTCAAGTTCCAAAATAATTGATTTTTGGAAGTTTTAATTGTTTTAATTATGAAAAACGTTTTTCTTACTTTTTGAGAGGTGGGCTACATGTGTGGCTGATAGTTGATTAAGAAAAAGTGTGCGTATGAAGTTTTAGAAAAAATATATTAATATTTTATTAAATTTTCTGCTTTGGTGTTCTAAGCATTTTCCTATAAATAGGGTGCTTAGGTTAAATTTGAAAATCACACTAGAAACTGAAGTTTTCTCTCTCTTTCTCTCTCTATATTATCGAGCGTATTCTTGTAAGTATTTTGATACCTTGAGTGTTGCTATACGGTACAAGTTCCCTTCAGCACTATATCCAGTATTCCAGTTAGAAGTACTATTTTTTCGAGGTAAAGGATTTTTTTTTAAATGATATTATTTCTTCCAATATCATTATGCTAGAATATTGATAGTATTTTTCTTGTGAAATTCTTGTCTTTTAGTGTCGGAGTTACTATTCACGTATACGGCATTATTCACGTATACGGTACTATTCACGAATATGGCACTATTCACAGAAAAATTAAATTTTCGTTTTTTATCCAAAATATCTATTATGGATACTAGCTTTGATTGTATCCATGTTTTGATCATTCTTGAATTTTGCTCCACTGTGATTATTTATGAAGTATTTTTGTATTCGGATTGTTTAAAGTACGAATCCTTAATATTTGTTCTTTTGTTTCACTGGATTTGTTTTCTTTAAAATATTTTTCATCATCCTCAGTCCTAAATGATGATTTTACTGAATATCTTTGGCCTGTAGTGCAAAGATTAATGATTTTTGATGAATATCTTTGGCGTGTGAGTGCAAAGATAAACAGTGTTGAGATGAACATTACCAACTGATGAATATCTTTGGCCTGTACTGCAAAGATGAATATTTGATTCAAGATGAATATTGATTGATGTTACAGGGATAAAATAATGATGATGGACTTTTAAATTCATAGATTATAGTAGATTTCATTCTCTACGTAACTCATCTATGAATTATTATTTTCGCTGCGAATATTGATCTAAAACTTGTTGTCTATTGTATTATATCAGATTTTTCCCTATTGAAGACTAACGATAATATGTTCTATATTATCTTAGTCATAATATTTTTTACTGGGCTAGTTGAGCTCACCCTTTTCCTTTTTGTTCCATTTTTCTTCTCAGGAGGCGAGAATGTAGCGAGTACTAGTTGGGGTATGGAATGAAAGTTTTAGAAAGTTGTTTTAGTAGTCCTCACCATTTTTGTAAAATAATATATCAATAATTGTAATGAGGACTTATTTGAGTGTTGATATTGTCTAGAAGACAATATTTGTATTTAAACTTACAGTTTTTATGTTGTATTAATATAAGTTGTAGTTGTTTCTGTACCATGTTATTAACGACTCAGAATGGGTGTTGTATACCTATTTTTGGGGGCGTCACAGTTTGCATAGTGCCTGCATAGTGTTTGTATAGTAAAATCTTTTTATATAAAACAGAATACTTTTATAAACTTATTTGTTTTATTAGACTATAAATAGAATATATAATATTCAATTATGCATGCATAGTGTATGCATAGTGTTTGTATAGTAAAATCTTTTTATATAAAACAGAATACTTTTATAAAGTTATTCATTTTATTAGATTATAAATAGAATATATTATATTATATTTAAAAGATTTTGTTTTATTAGAATATTTTATTAATACTGCATAGTAAATCAATATGGACCGTCCGTTTAAAAGTAAATCAATCTGAACCATTCATGAATTGGTTACTATTCAGTCCATTCTCCTATAAATAGAAGTTCACTCCTTCATTATTTCTTACGAATTCACTTAAACTCTAGAGAGAGAAACTATAGAGAAAAAGAAGAAAGGTATTCTGCTACTTCACTACTCCTATATCCAGTTTCTTCTAAGGTAAGGGGTATTATTTCTTTCGTAGTCATGAAGAGAACTTCTGTTATTCCATTCTTTATTATTTTGTTGGAATAACCTGTATACGCGGGCTACCCTATACTTGGTGAAATTCTATTCTTATTCCATTCCTTATTATTCTGTTGGAATAACCTGTATACACGGACTACCGTATACATGGTTAAATTCTTCTGTTATTCTATTCTTTATTATTCTGGTTTAATATTCTCGTGCGTATGTTTACGCACGACTGAGTTCCATTCTTTATTATTCATTGGAATAACTCATCTGCAATGCGCCTATCGCATGCATGGTGAATTTCGTTGTTATTCCATTCTTTATTATTCTATTGGGAATAACCTGTCTGTGTGGTCTATCACATGCATGGTGAATTCTTTTGTTATTCCATTCTTTATGATTCTGTTAGAATAACCTATCTATGTGGATTACCGCATGCATGGTGAATGATCCTTCGTATTCATATGAATAGTATTTTCATTCAAAAGGGGTTTCTGCCAGGGGCAGTTTCATAATTTTTTGACCCTCAAAAATTCTAGAAAAATTTGAAATGGTATTTTGATGAGTTTTCTAGATTGTGTCCAAAAATGGAAATTTTTGGATGTATAGATTAGGAGTTATGAATTTTATAGGAAAAAACTATTTTAAAAGTAAACCCTTATAACGCCTTGTGGTTAACTCCAAAATTGGTGAAATTTTTATTGGGAGTACATGTATATAATAGGAGTATATCCTGTAAATTTTGGAATTTTTGGACAAAAGTACAATTTATGATAAATGTCTAAATATTCGACAGTTTTATCCATATAAAAAATAGTAAATGAATTTTAAAATTCTGAGAAAAATATATGTTCAATATGAGACTATATTCTGCTAAATTCCAGAAAAGAAATATTTTTGGGACCGATTTGGTATTTTCATGAAAATGAACTAGTTATGAGTAAATGAATTAAATATGTTATGTGAAGTAATAAAATTAAAAATATAATTTTATGGGCAGGAATCCTATATAGGGTATATGCAAATTTTTGATGAGGATTTGATCATTGATGATGAAATTTTATGAGTATGGCATTTTTTTGAATGATTAAATGCATTATTTGATAAAGTGTAAATAATTGAAATAAATTATTTATAAGTTTAAGAAATGATTAAAATATTGTTATAATATTAATGATATTAGAATATGAGATTATTAAGTGATTAATAACATTTGGTTATTATTGAGCAATTTGGAAAAATTGTATTATAAATGTTTAATATTTATCCTTTATCTCATTTGATTGATTCTTTTATATCATTGTCATTATCCCCATCTTTATATTATGATGAAAAATTAATCTCGCCATGGCTGTAATAAGTGCGTAGATGAACTTGGTATGATTATGACTGAGGATCATTCGGTATAATCATAACCCGTAATGTTATAGATGATGTGGTAAAAAGTCCTCATCGTTGGCGTGAAAGATGCATTGATGAGCGATTATTGGTATGATTATAACTGCGATTATTCTAAGATAATCACGACCATCACGATGATTACATGAATATCCACTACTACAAAACAGTAAATAGACAACGCTTAAAAGATAACGTTTTTATAAAAAATGTTGTAGTATTTCTTTTCACAATGTTTTTTAACAAAACGTTGTAGATACATATGAAAAAATGTTATCTATTTATAAGAGTAATTTTTGATTTTAAATAGATAACATTTTTAACCAAAAACCGTTATGTTTGTAAAAAACACGAAGATCTTAAATCAAAACTTAAAATTAAAACAGCTGACTTATATGTCCTTCTTTGCTATGTCTTTCTCTGCTCTCTTTAATTTGCTCACAAAACCAAAACCCTAGTTATCAATCTCTGCTGCAATGCCGCCAAAGTTTGACCCATCTCAAGTCGTCGACGTGGGCGAGAAATGGATCCGTTCTTGGTGGTGGTGGGTCGAGCTCAGAAATCATGGATTCGAGCCAAGACGATAGATCGGAGGGGTTGTAGTGAACGGTATCGCAAGCGAGATGAGAAAGACCATCTTTTTGAGCTTGGCCCATCACATCTTCGAGGTGCTTGAATTTTTGGGCTACATCCGCCATGTCAGATGATCGGACTTTATAGCCCAGAACAGCCAAAAGCTCGTCAACTCCGGCATCTTGTTCAGTTTCCTCCCACATCTTAGATTTCCCATTTGAATACACGCCGTTATTGTTGACGGAGGAGCTACCACCGGTGCCACCACCATAGTCTATGGAGAAGGTGCTATGATTAGGTTGTGGCTCGTCAATTCTATTTGAAGGTCACCAAGTCCGTAGTAGTTGTTGGAGCCCTACCGCAGACCAATTTTTATGTGTCACAGGTTCAGCTCAAGTAAAGGTACTGCTAGTTACTCTTTGGTTAGATCAACATACCGTTATGACTTATGAATCAATAATTATTATGGTTCGTAGGTATCTAGAATTTTGTATCCATTTTATATTTTGTTTCACATAATTAAAAATTTGTTCGAGGATTGTTCTCCATCATGTTAATTTGACATACTGGACATTTTATTTGTTGTGGCATAAACCTTCATTTGACATTTGTTAATAAAGTAGGCATGATCATTCATTATTGTTGGCTGGCCTTTTGTCCAAAAATTTTATTATTGGTATCAATTGAAGCTCTTAGCAACTGTAAAAAGGAACTTTTGGGAACATTCATGATATTAATTTATATAAAATTTGTCTCACATAATCTCGAGCCTTTGTTAGACTTTTACTAATGCAAAGGTTTTGGCCCATGGGGTCCTGATCTAGTTCGTAAGTATACAATAGCTAGATTTGATGCATATTCAACTGGGGATGTTTTGACTGAAGAGGAGTCCAAATTATTGACAAGTACCTCAAGGTGACCCTTCTGGTTTATGGCACATTTTGACTATAAGATTCTAACCTCCAACTGGTAATGTGAATGACACTCATGGACGATAATTGGAAGGTTCCAACTGCAGTATGTTGGGGCCAAAGAGACCGCTGACTAAGCTACGATGGAGTTGAAGATTTCTACAAAGACTCGAAGCATCAATTGATTCAACTTCCTATGGTGAGAAGCATTCCTCAAGTCTTCCATTTGCATTTTTATACAACCAATAGTTTCTTTTTACAAGCTAATTTCTTGCTTTTGTAGGCAGGGCATCATGTATAAGAGGATCCTGGTGAAGAACTAGGACAACTCATTGCTGGAACGGTACACATGCAGGCTATGTTTATCATGGCATGGACGGAAAGACAATTAGTAGATCTTTTCACGAAGGATGTTTTATATGATCTGTCCAGTATTTTCATCACAGCAGCCTTACTTCGCTTCCTACAAAGTAATTCTTACCCATTAACTTCTATATTGAAGTTCAAGCTAAGTACATGTATTATTTAAATTTCTGTAGCAGCAATACTGTCAAGCTATAGAAAATTATCACCTACCTAAGCATTAATTTTATTCTGAGATAAAATTTAGTCTTCATTTTAATGTCATATATCTTTGTCAATCTCTATTTATGGAGGAAAGCCAATTGATCAACCCACCAGCTTTGAGGAATTGTTAGGTCCACCTTGGAGGATAGGATTCTAATGAGTGACATTGTTTTCTTGCGTGCATGGACCCAAGTTGAAGTTCCTTGCTTTTACAACCCTTTGACAACAGCTCTGCAACGTCGTGATCGGCCCTGGGAAGGAATGAAAACTGTAGCTGAATTGAGGAGAGATCGAAATCTTCCAACTCCTGTAAATAAAGATTCACTTTACAAGGTAATTTCTGATAATGGGTCATTAATTGAATAACTACATAGTCTTTCCATTTCTTATACTTTTACTCTCATCTAAACTCTTTTATTTCATTTTGCTAAACAGCCAATTGAAAGGAAGCTTAGAAAGTTCAACCCGTTGGTTATAAAAGGAAGCTGATGGTATCCCCTGCATGTAAGTTTATAAAAGTAAGTTTTGTGTATGGCATTGAATATGGATAATGGTATCCCCTGCCTCTGCTGTAGTAATATAAACTTCATGTTGTTCAGTTTTTGAAAGAGCAAGTTGCGCTATCTGCATCTGATATTTTGATGGATCAAGTTAGTACCATTATGCTTTATGAGCTTTAGTTATTATGCGACACCGTGATCCACCTCCTCCGTCTATTTGTAGATAGTTTTGTCGTATGCAAATTGCAAATTGACTTTTTCTGTATTCTACTATTCTTTTTGTTAATATATGATATTTATTGTTGTTTTCCATCTTCGGGTCGAGCCACATATGGATTGATCACAACTCACTATCTAACTGTGTTGATGGCCTTGTTGATGCTGTCATCGGCTCAACTGCCATGATGGCTTAAAAATTGTAACTTGACTTGTGTTTAATAAAATGCAACTACCATTTCAAGGTAGCTCAGGTGCAGGAGGATTTTCTCTTCAATTTAGGTCCATAAGTCCAGGTTTTATGAATGGAATGCAAGTATGGTGCAATTTTTGCAGTACACAGTCTATGTTGTAAGCTTTTGTCAATTGCATGGAGCTCAATAAGTTCTAGTCCATTAACTTTTGTTCCTAATAATAGGATTCGATTTGTATGATGTGAACATTTTAAAGAATGTTGCACAGCTGTCTGCCTGCTACAATCATGTTGGACCTAATGTTGGGTAATGGGGGGTTCAGCTACATGTAGGCGACAACTTTGGCTGCAGTGCCACCTTGATTTAGCTGCTGATTTATTGTCTTATGTTAGTCACCTATAATATTTTAAAATTATCCAAAAATATTTGTTGGTACTTAATTTCTTTTTCTATTTTTGTACAAGTTTTAGTGGCTAATTCATTTATCAATATTTTCTTTGAGGAAATTGACCTTTTGTCTGGTGCCTCGTGTAGCTTGAAAAGAATTGCATTGAGACTTTCCTATGCATTTCAAAAAACTATGGAACAGAGGTGACATTCAGCATTGTGATAACATACAGGATCTATGCATTTAAGACTGTTGAAACTCAGATGTGTACATTACGAATTTCAATTTAATTTTTATTGATATATGTTTCCTATGTGTTGTTCTAATGCTGAAAAGATGCAATTATTCAACTCTACTATATTAAGTTGAGCTTTCATGGAAACATCAAATCCTATGCTTTCTCTTGATTGTTAGACAGGGTTGTGAAGTGTCAGTGAAGGAACTAGACACACTATTATCGTTGCTTTCACATAGAAAGAGAAAATTGGAGCAGGAAGAAGCTGAGAGAAATATGCAAATTCTATTGGACTTCTTGCACTGCTTAAGGAAACAAAAAGTTGATGAGCTTAAGGAGGTTTGTAGTGGAACATTTTTTAAGAAATTTGTACAATGAAGTTGATGAACAAATTTTCTTTGTAATTGGTATATTTTGAATTTGAGATGTATGGATTGTAATATTATTTGTAATTGTTAATAATAATATAGGTGAAACACAAATTTTTTTTACTTTTTTTTTAATCTACAACATTTTAAAAATGTTGTGTAAATATGCCTAAACGTTGTCTGATATATTAAACTACAACATTTTTATCCAGAAAACGTTGTGGAATCATACCTTCTACAATATTTTTAAGCATCTGCTAATTTATGGAAAATAAATCTACAACGTTTTTTTCTTAAAAAACGTTGTGTAATGTGCTTAACTACAACGTTTTTAAAACGTTGTTTAAGGGTGTCAAATAGATGACACCCTTAACCATGACATTTTTCTAACTGAAACCACAACGTTTTTTTCGCGTTGTCTATTTACTGTTTTGTAGTAGTGATCCTTGGCGGTAGTGCAGGGATGATTCGATGATGTGGATTATTTATTAAGCTAAGTCTCAACGATAAAATATTGATTATACACTTTTAATTCGTAGAAGATAGTAGATATCATGCTCTACTTGACTCTTTTATAATACAGTTGTATGTTTTTGGCCTGTAGAGCAAAGATGAATTGTTAATGAATATCTTTGGCCCGTAGTGCAAAGATGAATTTATTAGTATGATTATGAACAAGAATTGTGATTTGGTATAACCATGATTTTTGATGTTTCGGGTGAAGATAGGTGATGAAAATTATCTTCGTCCTAGGTGCGAAGAGGAATTTAGAATCAAAATTATAATTATGAGTTATTCATATGATTGTGAACAGGAATTGTTAATTGATGTTACAGGGATAAAACATTATTGGTGGACATTTAAAATGGAGAAGATAATAGATTTGATGGTCTATTTGACTCTTCTAATGGATTGCTCGTTCCGCTACAACTATGGTTGAAAAGTTTTATCATCTACTATATGTTCTAAATCTCTGATTTATTACTGATGAAGGCTATTGATGATGTAAATTATCTTTAGTTATGATATTTTTTACTGGGCTAGTTGTGCTCACCCTTTTTCCTTCACAATTCCTTTCAGGTAATAAGAGTGTGTAGGTTTGACGAGGATAACGAGGGGAATAGAACGGTGGTCTATAGTACATTGAGGTTCTCCCTAAATATTATAGAAATAATTTTATTGATGACTTTAGATAAGTGTGTCGTATTGTATATGTCATTTGATATTTAATTTTGGTGAACCGAATAGGGTGAGGTGAACCCAACTTTGGAAGGGTGTTTTGCCACTATCATACAAGATGTCTAATGACATACAACCTCATGTTATCATAAGACAGGGTTGTGCACATCCACTTGCTGAGTATATCTACGAGCACTGCCTATATGATCTTGGAGATTATTTGAAATATAATTTTCACTTGAAGACAGTGGAGATAGTTATATGTCAAGAGAAGACTCACCATTGGAAAGAAGATGATAGTAATCTTCTCATTTTTCTTTGGGGTCTATTGGTTCAACCAAGGATAATTCTCTGGACATATGATATCTATCATAACTTAGATTCATGACCTCCTATGTATGAAGGTTTCCTTGAGCACTTCCCAAAGATTTTAATTTCTAAAACAGTTTTTGACTGTACTTTTATGTAAAGTACCATTGTAAGGTTGTGATCGAGGCACCATGAGAGTTACATACATTTGTATTAAAACTCACAGTTTAATTGTGGTCGTATTCTGCATGACAGTTCAACAGTTGTTTAAATGAAGTTTGTATTTGATTTTCATAATATGATATAAGGCGACTAAGAATGGGTCGTGTGGACCTATTTTGGGGGCGTCACATTGTCATTGCATTGTTATTCAACTAATCCTTAGTTGATGTTCGTTAAACCCTAAATTACCTTGAAACTTATCCAAACCAAACTTACTTTGGTGCGGACTTCTATTCTAAATACTGAGATGAATAACCCTATTACAGGGGATAATTTACGCATAACGTTTAGATGTTTGTGCACAATACATTGTATGAAGGACTGATACCCCTAAGTATGAGAAGTCCCTACAGTCTTATGACTGTTTAGGTTTAAGTTGAAATAATACTTATAACTTTGGACATAGTTCATGGTCTTGTGACCCTCAGATATATATATTTCAAATTCTATTTATATTTATCATTTATAGAGAATATTATTCAATTCTATTGATCTTATTCATTTGGCAGTTGTTATGATATTTTATTCATTGTCACTTCAAGTGAGCATTGTTTGCTCACTCTTACTTATATAACCATTACAGCTAAAGTTGAGAAGGTTGATGAACCTACCACCAGTAAAGGAAAAGGAAAGATGAACAAGTGTTGAAGACTTGTAAACCTGTTAACTTTTATATTGTCAGAATCTATTTTAAATGTTGGGATGTAGTTATTTAATTTTTTGCACTAGATGTTTGTATTTAAAGGTTAGACAACCTGGGAGATTTTATTTGAACTTATTGATGTAATCCTTTAATGGGAAGGTTTATTGTTAAATTTTATTATGTTTGGGTAGTTAGACATGAATGTTTTATCAAGTGAACACCAGATCTTGTGGAAATGAAGTACCCGGATTTGGGGGTGTCACAACAATGATATAAGAATTCAATTAAATGAAAGCAAGGATAAATTTTAAAGATCTATAATTTAATTTATGCAGAATTCAATAATATCCAAATTGTCAACATGATACTGCTTTGTGGAGTAAAATTCAAGAATAATATTGTATCAAAAATGATTTGGACAGAAAAAATCAATTTTTGTCATGAATAATACCCCGGCTAAATAGTACCCGAGTGAATAGTACTTCGGGAATAGTACTCTTTGAATAGTACCCTGTGAACAATACTCCGACATGAAAAGCTTAACATTTAACAAGAATGTTCAAAAAATATCCTTGTGAAACGATACTGGATAAAGCACAAATTTCAAGGATATTTTACTAATTTCACGTAGTATAGAAGCAATACTTTAACAAAATGAGTGTAGAATTCAAAATCTAAAACGAAATAATATTACTTACAAACTACAGAGTATGGAAGGAAATATTATTTTATACAGATATTGAACAAAAATAATATCCCTTGCGAATACGAAAGAAATAATACCCCTTACCTTAGTAGAAGGCTGAATACTGCAATAGTGAAGTAGCAGAATACTCTTCTTCTTTTTCTCTATAGCTTCTCTCTCTATAATTGCTCTTGTGACTTGTGAGTCTTAGTGAATTGGTGAGAATAAAAGAAGAATGAGCTTCCATTTATAGGAAAATATAGTTTCGATAATTGCAAGTTTTGGGGCTCAAAATATTACAGTATAATACCTTCATCTTTTCCTTCATTTTTAATTTAGTCCTGCAAGTATTATCAAACTTGCACCACCTCCCCTAATAGTACATGCATGTGAATCAATAGTACATTCATGTGAATCAATAGTTCTATACATGTGAAAAAAATAGTTACAGTATAGTACCTTCATCTATACCTCTATTTTTAATTTAGTCATGCAAGTATTATCAATCTTGCACCACCTCCCCTAATAGTACATGCACGTGAATCAATAGTACAAACATGTGAACAAATAGGTATATGAATGTGAACTAATAGCAATTAATTGCTCATTTATCTGATTAATTGCCCGATTGGTCCATTTAACCTCCAAAAATCAATTATTATTAAAATAATTGTCGATTTCCACCAACACTAATAATCCCAACACAATGGAAATATTTTAACAACATTTATTCATCAATAATATAACTTGTAATATTAACAACCAGATCATTCCTAGGAAAGAGGGGGCTTTTCGATAAGGATTTCTCCCTATTGGCGCGCAATTAGGTGACCAAACCCCTTTCCTCGACAGAACTTTCTAGACATCGTCAATATTGCAAATAATAATATGAATAACTTTGTCGTCTCAATTATTGATTTAAAAATATAAATATTATGTAGATGATACTGTGACAATAATTGAATCAATAATATGAGAGATATTATGTAGTAATTACTTTAGCAATAATTGAGCATAACTAAGTGACTTCTCACGTAAGCATCAATAATCAATACCGTGTGCTACTATGCAACTACACGTATTACTGCACTTTTACCACTAGGTATTTCAACAGTTTAATAGTAAAACTTTCGTCGTTATTTTTATAAAAAGATATTTATGTTATTTTCTAACTACGACAATACTTCCGTTGTGGGGTCCACCAATGATTATGTCGTCGTACGAATATTCCTTGTTAAAATGAATATTCCCCGACCAAACGAATATTTTATATCAACTTGCTTACTTTGAAAAATTTTCACATATCCCCCTTAACTTTAACCTTTTATCAATTTAACCATTTACTAAATAGAATAATAATTATAAGAAAATTGAATACTTTAATTTCATAAAATTTGGGGTCTAACACCCGGGATATTCACACTATCTGGGAGCAGTTAGTATTGAGGGAGCCATCTCCATTGATTACTGTTGTAGATCCGGAGTATGTGCCTGAGTCTGATCCGGAGGAAGAATCTGAGGAAATTGAGATAGAGGAAGAAGTAGAAGAGGATCCTGATGAGATAACACTTACCTCATTAGGTGCTGAGATGTTTGATGTAGTGTATGATCGTAATATTGAGTTGCAAGATAGAGTCAAGGAGTTGGAGGGGCAGGTCATAGAGAGTCAAAATGCCCTAGAACAAAAAGAGACAATGGTTTAAGATCTTACCGCGTGAGCAGAAGCTGGCATAATCTGAGTATTAGAGAGGACAGTTAGTGGCTGAGAATGAGAACATGCAGGATTATTTGAGGGAGGAGTCAACAAAACAAATGAGAGCTGAAGACGCATGGATGAAGGCTACTTGACGCGTATATCATGTTGAAGGTGAAGTTCGGTTGAAAAAAGCAAGGATGGATGTAATGGATTATGCTTTTCGCACAACCATCGGAAGAGCTCAAGATTGAGTCTACCATTATTTTGTACAGTTTAAGGATTGCCCTTGGTATACCATGGATTGCAGGACGATGATTCATATCATAGATCAAGAACGCGATGATGCGGTGTGACGTGGAATGTTTCTATAGGTCGCGAGAAAAATGATAATATGAAATATAGCTTTGAGTTTGTTAATAAGATGTAAATCCCAACTTTTGATATAAATAATGGGATATGATGATAATGTAATTCTGGAATACTGCTATAGCAGGATAGTTTATGTAAATAGAAAATATGCTACTTTTGATATGTTTTGAACTTGACATATGAATATATGTTTATGTTTATTAAATATGTCATGAGTTATTTATAAGTGCTAAAGATAATCATTGAATGATATCAATAGATGAATAATGAGCTAATAATATAAAATCTTAATAGTAAGATGTCGCCTAGAAGGAGACATCCATGCTCACTAACTCTCGAGGGATCTACTGATGGTAATGAGGAGGTTGATGCTAACCCAATGCAACATTTTGTGAATTTATTGGTAGGTACGCTTATGAATCAAACTCCAACTCATGCTCCGACTTTTAAAGACATTAAAGCTGTAGGACCTTAAGAATTTTGAGGGACTACCAATCTAATTAAAGTCTAGACGTAGGTTATGGAAATGGAGAAGGTATTCGAAGTTGCTAAGGTGGCAGAAGATTAAAAGACTATTTTCACTACTTTTATGTTGAAAGTAGAAGCTTGCTACTGGTGGAAAGCTAATAAGTGCCGAGGAGGATAGGAAGTTATTTCGTGGGAGAGGTTTAAGGAAATGTTCTTCGAAACATATTTCCCGCCTAGCTCGCAGAATTAGATGGAGGTTCAATTTTAGAACTCAAGTAGGGATCGATGACAGTATCTGAGTATGACGCAAGATTTAACGATTTGTCAGGATTTATACCATACCAAGTTAATACTGACCGGAGAACAGCAAGAAGGTTCGAATAAGGACTGAAACCGTAGCTATACAGTCGGGTTTTGATGCTTCAATTAAACTCATTCGCAATAGTACTGAAAAATGTAATCATCGCAGAAGGTGGAAGTGATGCACTTACTAAGAATAATCAAGAGTAGCGGAAGAAGACAGGTGAAGGAGTTCATAAGGCATGAAGTAGGAATGGAGGCAATGCTCAAAAGAGGAAGTGGAATGATAATACCATTGTTGGGAATCAATAAGGGAATTTAAAGAAAAATGTATAGGCGTGTAACATCTGTGGGAAGAATCACATGGGCGTTTACTTGAAGGGAAAGAGGGCATGTTACAACTATTGTTTCGAGGGTCATATCGCAACGAATTTCCCCAGTCCGAAGAAAGGTGCATGTTTCACATGTGGATCAAAGAAGAACCTGGCTCGAGATTGCCCAAAGAAAGTGATAGGAGGAGCGAACGGAAATAGGGGAAGTAACAGTAGTGGCAAGCTTACCATCATAGGACCAGAATCACCGACCCGACTAACTGGTCAGACATTCAACATGACAGTTCAGGATGTTGTGCAATCAAAGGATATGGTGTCAAGTATCATTCTGATCAATGATATAATTGCCTACTTATTATTTGATTCGGGTGGTGCTTGTTCGCTTATATCCGATGAATTTTCTAGGAAGTTAATTTTGCCTCGAGAAGAATTAGAATATCCCATGAATATAGAAGTTACGAATAGGCAAGTGATATCTGTTAAGCTCATGCATCGAAATTATCGTGTTGATATTAGGGGTCATGAAATGTTTGTGTATTTAATTCCAATTCAGCTTTGGGATTTTGATGTTATTCTAGGAATAATTGTTTATTTAACCATGAAGCGATAATTGATTGTCAGAGAAAATGTATAAACTTTATGACTCCGAAGAAGTCAAAGGTAGTATCTTATGGAAGCAAGTTGCTTAGACAATCGAATTGTCTGATGATGTTGCAGGCCAAGAAATTTTTAAGAAAAGGGTGTGGGGTTCTTAGCTTATATAGTAGATAATCAGAATGTGGGAGCTAAACTTGAGGATAAAACAATTGTTAAAGAGTTTGCGAACATATTTTCGGGGGATTTTCCATGACTTTCGCCAGATAGAGAAATTGAATTAGTAGTCAATTTAGTGTCGGGAACATCTCCTATATCAAAAGCTCAGTATAGAATGACTCCAGTTGAAATGAAGGAGTTGATGGTTCAATTGCAAGAGTTATTTGATAAGAAGTATATCCAGTCGAGTGTGTCGCCATGGGGAGCGCCAATGCTATTCGTTAAGAACAAAGTTGGATAGCTTTGACTTTGTATCGATTACATAGAATTGAATAAAGTCACTATTAAAAATAAGTATCCGTTACCAAGGATCGACGACCTTTTCAATCAATTGAAAGGAGAAAAATATTTCTCCAAAATAGCTTTGAGAAGTGGGTACCATCAGTTGAAGGTCAGAAAGAAGGATATACTGAAGACAACATTTAGAACTCGTTATGGTCATTATGAGTTTCTGGTGATGTCGTTTGGATTAACAAATGCACCTGCAACGTTTATAGATTTAATGAATAAGGTGTTTAAACCATATCTGGATAAATTTTTGGTGGTGTTCATCGATGATAGTTTGGTTTATTCCAAGAACCAAGAAGAGCATATAGAACATTTGAGAATAACATTGGAAACTTTAATGAGAGAAAATTTGTACGCAAAATTTTCCAAATGTGAATTTTGGTTGGAGAGTGTTGTTGATTGATTCCGCAATCAAAGAATACGTGCAAGTATACACGGTCAACAAGTAATAAAGTGATAAAATAGAGTATCGTTCCCACAAAGAATTCTAATTAATAAATTCCAACTACTAGTACTATATCAATCCAATTTTATTCAAACAATGATAAATTATGATATTCTAAAATATTAAAACTAAATTAAACAATTAAAGATATTATTCTAAAATAAGCAAATAAATAAACTAAGGTTTAAGTGAATGACTTTCGATAGATAAGGATTAAGACTTCAATATCCCCAATTATGAACTATAAATCAATTATCCAATTATCTCAACTATTATGTCTACTGAATTGTTAATGAGAATTCTCGATGTCAAAGTCCTTTTCCAAGTGATCAACTGACTTCAATTTAATCCAGATTAATCTTGCTATATTCCTATGCAAAATAAGTGAATTAAACTCCTTTAATCCCAATTCCTTATGTGTTACATGCGGTGAACAGATATTTCCATTCAATTCACAAACCTAATTATTCACTTTGCAAATAACTAAGTCACACGTTATCAAACCCAGTTCTAACCGTAGAATTCCTTTTCCAATTTCTTCTAGAATAACAAGGTAATTATTGGCCAAATAATTAAGCAATAGATGCAAGGCATGATAAACAATTCACTTCAACATAAATAATTGGAATAACTGAATAACTAATTCATAGCCATAAAAGGTTCAATTGAAATCTTAATTAAAGAATTAGTTCATAACGAAAATAAAAACCAATAATTGTTCGCAAATCATCCTTAAAGAATTACAAATTGAAAATAAAGAGAAGAAGAAGAAAACTCTGTAGCCAATCCTTAATCTCCAAGTAATCCTTGTGTAGCCTCCAATGAATGAATGAATTGATTGAATGATTAGATAATAGCCCTAATTTCAGCACTTAATTTCTTTTTATAGCTTCCCCCAATCCTAATCCAATTAGGCTTCAAATAAGCTCCACATAAGAAGTCAAACAAATAAAATCAATCCAGTCAAACCATCAAACACGCACCTTTGGTAAATTCGACATCAGTAGAGGCCAGTACCCATTGGCATTAATGAATTTACTAGCTAGAGCGCCCCGGCGCTAGTCTTCACAATATTTACCATTTTGCCATTGTAAGCTCGAAATCCTGCAAATTTACCCTATAGCTCCCAAATCGCAAAAACAAGACATAAACACAATAAAATGCTACTAAAATAACTTGAGAATGCAATAATTTAAGTCCAAATATATCCAATTCATGGGTATATTACCCAATCATCAAATACCCCCAAACTTAAATCGTTGCGTGTCCTCATGCGACAAAACATAAAATCACAAAACAAAACTAAACATCATGCAAATGCAAACTATTTATACGTTCTTAATTCCAGCAATTCAAAAGCTCACGTATATCTATATGCCTCAGAAAAATCACAAAAACATGCTAATTCATCATGCAAAAGCAAATCAATAATATCCCAACAATCAACGAATCTGAATTTGTTTTTACTGATATTGTGAGTGTGTGTTCAACAACCATGCTAACCCATGAAAGGCAAAAATATGAAAGATAATAAATTTCTTAGTAAGCATCATACAGTGTAAACTTGAGAACTCATCAAATATACTTGTTTCAACTGAAATCAAACAATTACCCGAATTCAAGAGTCAAAATGGAATACTTATGCTTTTCTTTTCTTTTCTTTTTTTATAACGGGGGCTCTTTGAACTTTTCCCGCTTTATTTGCATTTTTTTTTTAAATATACATAAATGACTGTGCAATGTCTCATCCCATTAGGCTAACAGTGTTACCCCTTAGCGAGTTTTCAACCAACGACTCCCAGACCATGAAAGACCTTAGGGCGCTAGGTGTAAAGGCAATCCCCTCGGGCGTACTTGCTCAAGTAACAAAGGCCCCGAAACAAGACTAGTCACCCTGTATACCTTTTTTTTTTTTTAGCTTTTATATTCCAAATATTTTTCCCCCAAACTCGAGTTTATGAATAAATTCAGTCTTCTCTAGCTATTCAAATTGTCCTTCCATATCACTAGCAATCATCCTTTAGAACTCTATTATCTACCCATTTAAACTATCATAGCCAACATAGCCGTTTTTTTTAAAGTGCTTTCCTATAATATCAGTGTCAAACAGATAAAGATTCAATTCATGTCAAGAAAATCATATCACTGACTCAACAATCCTTACTAGACTTGTTCATGCAATTCTACTTTCATCATTGGCCACTAAATATACATACTATCAAACGCTGGAATTAACATGCAATCCTATATGCAACATTAAACTAACAATCACAAACCAAATCCACAAACTACAACTTAGAAATAAAAATAACTACCCCCAAACTAATCTAGAGCAATGTCCTCATGCGAAAAATAAGGCAAAATAAAACAGAGTACTTCCCTGATGAGCTTATTCCTCTGGTGGAGCATCATCGTCCTCGCTCATCTCTTGATCGGAAGAAGGAAATACTGGCAGAATAGGAGCAGTTGGAAAATAGCTAAGTTGAACGCCCGGATGTGATTGACTGATGATGGGTGCATTACATGCGACAAATTGGTCAACTAAAAACTTGAAAATCACGTCTTGACGTTCCGATAAGCACACATTCTGGGACTCCATATTGTAAAACCAGCCATCTATCTCCCACTGGATAGCTTCGGGGACCACACCTCGATGAGCTGCTGTAGATGAACCATAAGTAGGTGGAACCTGCGGTGGGGCTTGTGTCGGTGCAACTTGGGGAATTATGAAACCCAATCCCCTAGGGTGATTTGCTCCACCTGTCCACACTTTATTACGGCGGATCAACTTGTGGTCCAACACGGGCATAGGCGTTTGAAGCATTTCATCCGATTTCCATTTTACCCCAAACTTAGCACATAAAACGCAGATCAGTGACGGATGTGGTAACCCTCCTGTGGTCCCTCCGCTAGATGCTCGGAGGATAGATTGCTGAATAAGATGGCCGACATCAATCTTTAGGCCTTGTATGATTGAGTATAATACCACAGCCCTTTCTCTGGTTACGTGGCTCACATGTGTGCAGGGCATCAATTTGGCACAAATGAAGGCATACCATGCCTTTCAATAGAGACTGAGGTGTGACAACGGGAAAGTCATGCTACCACGCTCATGCACGGTCCATGTGGTGCCCGGTTGACACAGCTCCCGAATAATCTTGTTGTAGTCCGGTCCATCACTCACGACTCTAGCATATTCATTATTAAGGCCCTCTAATGGTAGTTTGTAACACCCATTTATATCCTCCTCACCGATTTCCACTGTTTTCCTTTGACAAATACCCCATAATGATCATGATCGGGCAAGTTGGCGTAGAACTCTTTTACAACTGCAATAACTGCTGGATCGGACTGCTCGGTGAGTGTGAACCAGTTTTGCTCCGCTATCATCACCGTTATATCCCCGTCTTTGGATTGGTCGGGTCGTAAACCACGTTCGGGGACTAGTGAGCTGGTAGCCATGCGGCTGTAGCGTTCTTGAGCCGCGACACTAACAAAACGCCTGTTGTCAAATTTTGGAGGTGGAATTGAAGCGGCCCCTGACATTTCGCCTCGTTGACGTTTTGATGCCATGTAGAGAATTCTTTGCTACCTTTAAAGAATTGGGAGGAGTAGAATTTCGGCACAAAAGGAGAATACAACCAATATGGAACGAAGTAATTGACGCGTGGTAGATGTGTGGAAGAAGTACTATCCAAAGTTCAATAACCTTATGATATTGAGAGTGAGAGAGGCGTATAGGAGAATGGGAGAGGAATAATCGCGTAACTGAAACCTGATGTGCCGGCGTGGGTAATGAATTTGGACTAGAAGTATGGGCACGGAAGAGCTTTAAATTATAAAGACTGACACGATCCGATCCCAAGATATTAATTGGGTTTGGTTTTACTGCACGTAGCTCTGGGTGAAAGCTAACTGGTAAGGTAGAAACGGATGGAGTGGTCGAGCGCCGGGGCGCTAATGATGATCTTTTTTTTACCGGTAGCAGAGGCGTACTGGGCTCTTTTTTCACGTTTTGTTGCCTAGCGTCGGGGCTCTATTAGTCTTGCAACATATGTTGTACTCAAGTCTTCGGGCCTCATTCCTCTTTAAAAAGCGCAAGATTTACTGACGACGTAATGTTATCTTGCGAATATATGCTAGAAATTTAGTAAAAAAATGAACTACAATATAAGAAAAAAAAATGAATGAATAAAACAAAATAACTAAAACTTTTGGGTTGCCTCCCCAGTGGCGCTTGGTTTTTAGTCGTCGGCCGACTTTTTTTGTTGTTCATTTGGTCGTTGGATCGGCGAGGTACATGACCGTAACTTGATGTTCAATGGGTCCACTCCAATAATGTTTCAACCGTTAGCCGTTAACCTTGAATGTACGCTTTGAGTTCGGTTCCTCAACCTCAATGTTTTTCGTGTGGGCTGACGAGATATAATTATGAAATGGCCCGGACCACCGGATTTCAATTTCCCAGGAAATAGACGCAAGCGTGAGTTGAACAGTAATACTTGTTGGCCCGGTTCAAATGTTTTGTTGAGAATTTTTTTATCGTGTCAGGCTTTGACTTTCTCCTTGTAAAGCTTTGCGTTCTCGTAGGCATTGAATCGAAATTCATCCATCTCGTTAAGCTGCAGTAACCTTTTTTTACCCGCCACTTCTAGATCAAAGTTCGATTTTAGAATGGCCCGATTATGTACCGTGTTCTAGCTCGTAGGGAGGTGACACGCCTTTCCAAATACCATTCTATAAGGTGACATGCCGATCGGATTTTTGTACGCTATTCGATAGGCCCATAGAGCATCGTCAAGAAGTAATGACCAATCTTTTCGTGACGGATTGACTACTTTTTCCAGAATCCGCTTAACCTCCCTATTCGACACCTCCGCTTGACCATTGGTTTGGGGATGATATGCGACAGCAATTTTATGACGAACCCCATACTTTACAAGCAATTTAGTGAACTGCTTATTACAGAAGTGAGTCCCCTCATCACTTATTATTGCTCTCGGCGTCCCAAATCGGGTGAAGATATTTTTCTTTAAGAATCGGAGAACAACGTTGGCGTCATTTGTGGGTAAAGCTGCGGCTTCTACCCATTTAGAAACATAATCGACCGCCAACAAGATGTACTGATTATTAAAGGAAGATGGAAACGGTCCCATAAAATTGATTCCCCACACGTCGAATAGTTCAACCTCCAGAATTGTGTTGAGTGGCATTTCATTGCACTTGGAGATATTACCTACACATTGACATCGATCGCATTTTAGCACAAAGAGATAAGCATCTTTGAATAAAGAAGGCCAGAAAAATCCCGATTGTAGTACTTTCGCTGCTGTTCGATCACCGGAATAATGACCTCCATAATCTGAGGAGTGGCAATGGCCTAATATACTATCCATTTCTTCATGAGGTACACAACGTCTTATCATTTGATCTGCACAGGCTTTAAACAAAAATGGTTCATCCCAATAGTATTGCTTCACATCGTGGAGAAACTTCTTTCGTTGTTGTGAGGTCAAATCCGGAGGTAACATTTTGGCAACCACATAGTTTACATAGTCAGCATACCAAGGCAATATGGTGGTTACCCGGAACTGTTGTTCATCCAAAAATTTTTCATTAATCACTAAGTTGTCTTCTTTCTGTTCCTCTATATTTTTTAACCGAGACAGATGATCCGCCACTTGATTTTCTGTACCTTTTCTGTCCCGGATCTCCATATCAAATTCTTGTAACAATAGTACCCACCGTATTAACCGCAGTTTTGCATCTTTCTTCTCAATCAGATATTTAATGGCAGAATGATCAGTGTAGACAATTACCTTGGTGCCAATAAGATAAGCTCTGAATTTGTCGAAAGCAAACACCACTGCAAGTAACTCTTTTTCGGTGGTTGTGTAGTTTAGCTGGGCATCCGTTAACGTCTTACTAGAGTAGTAGATAGTGTGAAAACCAATACTGCTCCCACTGCGTAATCACTAGCGTCGCACATCAATTCGAATGGTAAAGACCAATCGGGCGCTACAATGATTGGAGCAGAGACCAATTTCTTCTTTAATACCTCAAATGCCTCGATACATGACTGATCCATCGTAAACGGTACATTTTTCTCCAAGAGTGAACTTAAGGGTTTCGAAATCTTTGAAAAATCTTTAATGAAGCGTCTGTAGAAACCTGCATGTCCCAAGAAGCTCCGAATGCCTTTTACGGATGATGGAGGAGGCAGTTTCTCAATTGTCTCAATCTTCGCTCTATCCACCTCTAATCCGGATGCGGAAACCTTATGTCCCAGAATAATCCCTTCTTGCACCATAAAATGACATTTTTCCCAATTAAGCACCAGGTTAGTCTCCACACATCTTTTTAACACCAAGATCAGATTCTTCAAACACAAGTCGAAACTATCACCGAACACGGAGAAGTCATCCATGAATACCTCTAAATTATGTTCGACCATATCGGAGAAGATTGCCATCATACATCGTTGAAAGGTTGCAGGCGCATTACATAAACCAAAAGACATACGTCGGAATATAAACGTACCGTATGGACATGTGAACGTGGTCTTTTCTTGATCTTCCGGAGCTATAGCAATTTGATTATACCCGGAATATCCATCCAGCAGACAGTAGAATTGATGTCCCGCTAACTTTGTCAACATCTGATCAATGAACAGCAAGGAAAGTGATCCTTGCGTGTGGCTTTATTCAACTTGCGGTAATCCATACATACTCTCCAGCCTGTAAAAGTTCTAGTCGGGATGAGCTCATTAGCTTCATTCTTCACCACTGTCATACCCCATTTTTTTGATGCGCAGCTTTGTATGAAGACTTACCTGAGCTATGCGAGATTGGGTAAATAATACCGAGCATCCAACCATTTTATAATTTCCTTTTTCACCACATCTTTCATAATGGGATTTAACCTTCTTTGCATCTCAATGGTTGGTTTTGACCCTCTTCCATTAAAATCTTATGCATCTGAAAAAGATGGGCTAATACCTCGAGAATATCCGCTATAGTCCACCCAATCATTTGTTTTGAACTCGCGCAGAACCCGTAGCAATTTTTCCTTTTGGGTGTCAGTTAACTCTGTCGAAACAATAACTGGTAGAGTCGAATCTTTCCCCAGATAAGCATACTCAAGATGAGAGGGGAGTGGCTTTAATTCCAACACCGGTGGCTCTTCTATCGAGGGTTTGCACTTTTTACCTTCTGTTTCGGGCCTATCAAGGGTGTCGAATGGTTGATTATTTTTCTGGTAGAATGATGATGTGTCTAGCCATTTGATCTGCTCAATGTCCTCATCAATATTATAGTCGTCTATTCTGAGCAACATGGATTCTATCGGATCCTCTGAGTAATTACCGTAAATCTTGTGATTAACTAACTCATCCATTAAGTCCACCCGCAAACACTCACCTTTTTCCTTCGGATAAGACATTGATTTAAACACATTAAAAGTGACCTGTTGATCTTCAACTCGCATCATCAATTCTCCTTTCTACGTCGATCGATCGTTCTCTCCAGTTGCTAAGAATGGTGCTTTGAGAATGATGGGAAGTTCTTTATCTTGCTTCACATCCAAGATAACGAAATCTGCTTTGGGAAGATGAATTTATCCACCCTTACTAATCGTCTTCAACGATACCTCGTGGATATGTAAATCGATCGGTTCATGACAATAAACCGATATTTGTTTGGTTTTGGTGCCTTGAGCCCGAATTGACCAGGTGATAATGGCATCAAATTAATCGGCCCCAAATTACACAAAGCTCTCCCCGGCCCGATTACCAATGTCGCGTGGAATAGTAAAACTACACGGATCTTTCAACTTGGAGGCAACTTGTTCTGGATAATTGCGCTGCATGCTTCTTGGTTAAGCCTTCTTTGTTTCAAAATCACCCAGTTTCCTTTTCTTTGACAACACATCCTTCATGAACTTAGCGTAGCTCGGCATTTGTTCTAAAGCTTCGGCAAATGGGATGTTGATATGCAATTTCTTGAAAATATCCAAAAATCTTGAAAACTGCTTATCTAACTTGGATTTCTAAAATCTCTGCGGATACGGTATGGGCGGCATTGTTATAGTTGGTTCCGGTGCATTCTGCTCTACGATTTCCTCTTTATCTTTCCCGGTTTTCACAACTTCTTCTATTTCGGCTGTTGCGTTGTCCCCCTTTTCCTTATCCTTAACTGTTTCTTGCAAATCCTTCCCACTGCGTAAAGTTACAGCCTTGCAATGCTCGTTTCTGCCCGGATTTATTTCTGTATCACTCGGGAGCGTTCCTAGTGGACGGTTATTCAATGCATGTGCTATTTGCCCCAATTGATTTTCCAGATTCTTTAACGATGCCCCATGGCTTTGCAAAGTAAGCTCTACTTGATTCAATTTCTTATCTTGTTCCTCGTTCTTTTTGTCAGAAGCTCTAATGAATTTTTCCAAGGCTTCTTCCAAACTTGATTTCCTCTCTGGTTGTTGAGTCTGATTTTGAAATTCGGAGGTGTTTTGTTGTCTAGGTGGTTGAGTTGTAGCTTGATTGTTACTCCATGAAAACCCCGGATGATTTTTCCAACCTGGATTATAAGCATTTTGAGTCGGATACGGTTGAGTTGAGCGATTATAGTTTCCTACGAACTGTGTTGATTCAGAATTTATGGCACATTGATCCGTAGCATGACCCCCAGCACACAACTCACAAACCATCGCTACCTGCTGTGTCGCTTGTGGACGCCACATTTCCATATGCTTAGCTATTGCGGTCCACTTGTCTTTATTAATCTTTGTCATTGCGTCCACTTCATACTTTCCCGATGTTTTCGGGTGATTAGACCTCGTCATGGGCCACTGATAGTTGTTGGTGGCCATTGTCTCTAACAATTGATATGCCTCATCAAAATTCTTGGACATGATCGCTCCTCCTGTTGCTGCATCAATACTAGACCTCGTGGACGCGTGCAAACCATCACAAAATATCCCTAATTGCATCCACTACGGAATTCTATGATGAGGGCACTTATGGAGCTTATCCTTGAACCTTTCCCACGCCTCATATAATGATTTTGAATCAAATTGTGCGAAAGTATGAATATCGTTACATAGTTTTGCCGACTTCGCTGGTGGGAAGAACTTAGCTAAAAAATTTTGAGCTAGGTCATCCCAAGTGGTGATTGAACCAGGAGGCAAAGAGTGTAACCAGCTTCGTGCTTTATCTTTTAAAGTAAACGGGAACATCCTCAACCTTGTAGCATCTTCCGATACATTGTTAAATTTGAAGGTATTGCAAACTTCCAAGAAACTCAAGATATGCTCATTAGGATCATCTATCGAATTACCTCCAAACTGACATGTATTCTGTAGCATCTGAATTGTTCCCGGTTTTATCTCAAAACTGTTCGCATTGATTGTCGGCCTCTTAATACTCGACTGTAAATCCGTGACATTTGGCATGGTGTAATCCCTAAGTGATTTCTGTTCGTTCTCTGCCATGTTCACGAGTATTTCCTGGTTTGCCAGTTCTTCTTCCAAATGTATAACCTCACTATTCAAACGCACTTTCCGGAACTTCTTTTCGATGTAAATGCGTATCTGAAAAAAAGTTCCTCTCTAGCCTTCGATCTAGTGTGCATACACTACGAAATTCTGCCAATCCAAGAAGAAAAATAAGTAACGTTTAAATTAAGACCGAATTGATTATAACTAATATGAAATTAATATTAATAAAATTCCTTGGCAACGGCGCCAAAAACTTGTTGATTGATTTCGCAATCAAAGAATACGTGCAAGTATAAACGGTCAACAAGTAATAAAGTGATAAAATAGAGTATCGTTCCCACAGAGAATTCTAATTAATAAATTCCAACTACTAGTACTATATCAATCCAATTTTATTCAAACAATGATAAATTATGATGTTCTGAAATATTAAAACTAAATTAAACAATTAAAGATATTATTCTAAAATAAGCAAATAAATAAACTAAGGTTTAAGTGAATGACTTTCGATAGATAAGGATTAAGACTTCAATATCCCCAACTATGAACTATAAATCAATTATCCAATTATCCCAACTATTATGTCTACTGAATTGTTAACAGGAATTCTCCAATGTCAAAAGTCCTTTTCCAAGTGATCAATGACTTCTATTTAATCCAGATTAATCTTGCTATATTCTATGCAAAATAAGTGAATTAAACTCCTTTAATCCCAATTCCTTATGTGTTACATGCGGTGAAAAGATATTTCCATTCAATTCACAAACCTAATTATTCACTTTGCAAATAACTAAGTCACACGTTATCAAACCCGGTTCTAACCCTAGAATTCCTTTTCGATTTTCTTCTAAAATAACAAGGTAATTATTGGCCAAATAATTAAGCAATAGATCTGGCGTGATAAACAATTCACTTCAACATAAATAATTGGAATAATGAATAACTAATTTATAGCCATAAAAGGTTCAATTGAAATCTTAATTAAAGAATTAGTTCATAACGAAATAAAACCAATAATTGTTTGCAAATCATCCTTAAAAATTACAAATTGAAAATAAAGAGAAGAAGAAGAAAACTCTGTAGCCAATCCTTAATCTCCAAGTAATCCTTGTGTAGCCTCCAATGAATGAATGAATTGATTGAATGATTAGATAATAGCCCTAATTTCAGCACTTAATTTCTTTTTATAGCTTCCCCCAATCCTAATCCAATTAGGCTTCAAATAAGCTCCACATAAGAAGTCAAACAAATAAAATCAATCCAGTCAAACCATCAAACACGCGCCTTTGACCGGTCAACATCAGCCGAGGCCCAGCGCCCCGGCGCTGTGAATTGCACTAGCTAGAGCGGCCCGGCGCTAGTCTTCACAATATTTACCATTTTGCCATTGTAAGCTCGAAATCCCAGAATTACCCCTATAGCTCCCAAATCTGCAAAACAAGACATAGACATAATAAAAATGCTACTAAATAACTTGAGAATGCAATAATTTAAGTCCAAATATATCCAATTCATGGGTATATTACCCAATCATCAAGTGTACAATTGTTAGGTCATGTAATTGATAAAGACGGGATTTCAGTAGATCTTGCAAAAGTGGAAGTTGTGATAAATTGGGAAGAACCGAAGACAATGACGGAGGTGAGGAGTTTCTTAGGGCTAGCAGGTTATTACCGAAGGTTTATCCAGGATTTCTTCAAGATAGCAACTCCGTTGACAAATTTGACAAGGAAAGCAGTGAAGTTCGTATGGACAAGGAAGTGCGAAGAGAGTTTTCAAGAATTGAAGAAAAGGTTAAGTATAGTACATGTGTTATCTTTACCAGATGATACGAGAAATTTTATGGTGTGCTTCGCATCGCACAAAGGACTAGGCTATGTGCTTATGTAAAACGGGAAGGTCATTGCGTATTCATCGCGATAGTTGAAAAAAAAACAAAAAAAGGATACCAAACCCATGATTTAGAGTTGGCCGCGATAGTTTTTACTTTGAAGATTTGGAGGCATTATCTTTATGGAAAGAAATTTGAGATATATACAGACCATAAAAGTCTAAAGTATATCTTCACACAGAAGGAGTTGAATATGCGTCAAAGGTGATGGTTAAAGTTGATTAAAGATTATGATCATGAGATTCTATACAACCCGGGGAAGGAAAATGTGGTGGCCAACGCCTTAAACATGAAGGGTCGTGAAAAGTTGTCAATGTTAACAGCTTAGAAAAAGCTAATAACAGAAATGGAAAAATTAGAGATAGAGGTAAGGTATCCGAAGGAGTTAGAGGAGAAGCTGCTTCAAATGGACTCTCGTCCAACCATAATGAAGAGTGTGAGAGGATAACGACAAAAGTGGCCGAAGGGGAAGATTTTAAATTCAAATTTGATACGGAAAGGTTATATAGGTTTGAATGAAGAATTTGGGTTCCGCAAGTACTGGAAATTAGAAAGGAAATTTTGCATGAGGCTCATAATTCGAGTTATTCATTTCACCCTGGGAGCACAAAAATGTATCAAGACATTCAACAGCATTTTTGGTGGTCGAATATGAAATGAGAAGGTCACAAAGTGTGTTGTAAAGTGTTTAACTTGTCAAAAGGTTAAAGTAGAACATCAAAGACCAAGTGGTCTGTTACAACCCTTGGATATACCAAAATAGAAGTGGGAGCATATTGCGATGGTTTTCATAGTAGGTCTTCCAACTACTCGGAAAGGTTATGACGCATATGGGTCATCGTGGATCAACTGACAAAATTAGCACATTTTTTGCCGATCAAGATTAGATTTAAATTGGATCAGTTGGCAAAGTTATATGTCAAAGAAATTGTTTCAAGCAAGGGGTACCAGTATCAATTATGTCAGATCGAGATCCGCATTTCATGTTAAATTTCTGGAAGAGTTTTTAAAAGAGTATGGGAATGAGTTGAGACTGAGTACAACATATCGTCCTCAAATCGACAGTCAAAATGAAAGGACGATTCAAACGTTAGTAGAGTTTGCTAATAATAATAGTTACCTCACGAGTATTGGCATGCCGCCTTACTAAGCATTGTATGAAAGAAAGTGCAAGACTCCATTGTGCTGGGATGAGGTAGTGGAACGTCGGCTGCTGAGACCAGAATTAGTGCAACAGACTGCAAAAATTGTCAAAGTAATAAGAGTGAGATTAATAGCTTCTCAAGACAGACATAAGAAATATGTGGATCTACATAGGCAGAAGCAAGAATTTGATGTAGGAAGTAACGTGTTCTTAAAAAGTATCTCCATGAAAAAGGAAGATAAGATTGTTAGGTTTGTAATATTCAAGAACGCAATCAAATTGCAAAAAATAAGCGGAAACGTGTAAAAATCAGAGTTTAAAATTTTACAAACCATATACCCAGATCACCCTTTATGCAAAATTATTAATTAACCGAAAAAGATGAATAAGAAACATACCCTTGAAGATCCGAGCTTCCTCAGGTACAAGTTCACCTCCAATCCTTTTCGCGTTCAACTTGAATCCACCGGGTTTGGTTCCTTCCTTTGATCAACGTTAGCCACCCAAGTGTTTGGCCTCTAGAGGTGATCCACCAAGGAAGAAAAAGATTCAAGAAGATGGGTGGTTGGCTAAACCCTAGTTTTCTATCTCTATAGAAAAGGCGTACTCTCCCAACTGTTGGAATTATTACGTAGTATTGATATCTGATATAAAACTCCTCTTATAAAGATATCAAGTAACCCTATTAAAATAAGGTATTATTTAATTAAACTCTTTTAATTAAATGGGCTCCCTAATCTTATTAGGAATAATTAATTAAACTCCTTTAATTAATTTTTCCTCCTAATCTATTAGGAATAAATGAGAGTACTTATATTAAATTAATTCCTAAACTCTTTTAGAAATTAAAATAATAATAATTATAATAATATTAATAAGACTCCTCTTATTAATTTATATTTAATATTTCTAAAATATTAAATAATAAATATTAAGCTATTTAATTTATTCTATCACCGTAGATTAAATTAAGTATACTTAACATATTATTATGATTATGCCATTAACTTCTTAAATAATTATTCTTCCTTTTATGGTGTGACCCTTTAGGTTCTCCATATTAAACCTATTGTGAATAAATCAATTAGAACAATTCTAATCTTATTTAAATAAATAAATTAAATAATTAATTTATTTAAATAAATAATATTTATTCTATAATAGGGATAAGCCTCCTAGCGATCAACGACTTTCCAAATAATATAGATTTCAACATTAATCATAAAAGAACTTTGAGTAAATAGTTACCGTACAATTCAATCCTTCACCATATAATGTCCCAATTAAATATAAGACATGGAATTCTTTGTCAAGTCTTATTTTATTTAATTATATGTATTTCGACTCTTAAATGCACAACTCCAAATAATGCAAATTAGAAACTCCTTTCTAATTTCATTACGCTTATAACCAAGAGACTCTTCAAGTTGTCATTTATCGAATCACATAGGACATTTCTCTTCTTTTAATAAAGTGGTAGATTCTTTATTGATCATACATTATCTCCATGTACAACTTATTATACCCAAGCATACCCTTTGATATACCCTAAGGGTCTTAAGGAATAAGTCAAAGTATAACTCATCATACACAAGATACTATGATGATCTCAAGTCCAAGGATCACTTGTCTTACTATCACTACTGAGAATTCCTATTGACAGGCAAGTAAAACTCCATTAGGTATTCCTTAGCGAGCCACGTTCAGTGAACTTATTCTCTAATAAGCACCTACATACTTGCTTTAGTGTCTCCACACAAATGATCATGAGATCAAACATCCTCATCCAATGAGAAAGCAACGTATGTACCAATCTATCCGGATTCACTAATCCCCAATTTAGTAATCCAACGATTGGGAACTATTTTAGTTTTAAGCTTTCTAAGAATTTAGATCTCATTAGAATGATCATCATCATTATTCTAAAAGCATTGCTTAAAACTATGGGTTTATCACATATTATAAAACAAAGATCATGTAGATAATTAAAAGCCTTTAATAAATTAATACTTTTTATTAATAAATGAATAAGATTGTTTCAAAGTATATGCTTTATCATCAAACATGATTGGCTTGTGTGCATACTACTTTCAATCTCCTACTTGCACTAAAGCCAATCGCCATGGTATCTCATACTCTTCTTCTCTAAGTGACGATTATCCTGCTGTTGGATAAGCTTTAGTTAATGGATATGTAATGTTGTTCATGAGAGTCCACTATCTCTATAGTGATTTCCCATCTTTCAATGATTCTAATAATCAAATGAAAGTGCCACAACACATGTTTAGATCCAAGATGAGACTTAGGAACTATTCCTAGTTTTGTAATGAACTTTTAATCCAAACAATCAACTTGCAGCTTCATTTATAGCTATATACTTTGTCTTTATCACTAAACCAAAGAACTCTTTCATTGTTTGGAACCTTTCCAATTCAATGAACCACTGCTCAAGATAACGCTTTACCTTAAAGTGGATTTTTCTCGTCATCTTGTCTCCATCTCGAAAACTTGAGTCTGTTAAGCCCTCTAGTTATAATTTAGACCCACCATGAATATGATCACATCCTTAGTGCCGGTTAAGCACTTTAAGATGTTTTTCATTGACTCATAGTGAACTTCTCCATAATATGACTGATCAACATCAGGTCTCGTATATTTTATTGCATACATGATTGTCATTCATGCGATCTCTCTTCTTTTAATAGTTTGTGGGGACTATTAAGAGAGATACACTCCATGGCTCATCAACATGAAACATCTCTTGGAGCTTGCCATGCTAAACTACTTTAGCATCAAATGAATATACATTCCTTGGGTTAAGTCGAGCATCCTCTTGAATCTATCTATATAGATTTTATCCCCAATTAAGATACTTTTCCCAAATCATTCGTGGAGGAATTTTTAGAAAAATTTATCTTTATTGATTGTAGCATTGGTATGTAATTCCTCATCCGTAGTATATCAACATATAATACCGAAATTTCACGACGCTCCAATCGACCTTTTTGTACACACTAAAGTCTTACCTCATCGAATGTAACTCTGGATCATCATCTTCTATGATGTGTACCTCATCATCATCATCCATGATGAATCCATACCTCCTAGGTATCTTTGGTACTATTCCAGATTTACTATTCGGTTGTGGTACAATAGGTCTATCTACAGGTTCCTCTTATTTGACTTATAGTGTTTTGTGGTTCTTGAACTCCTCAAGATCTATTATCCTCCCACTAGCCCCTTCAATGATAAACACATTTATCTTAGAAGGCAGCGTGTTTCACAATAAATACCTTTTGCTAAGCAGGATTATAGAACATATACCCTAAACTTACTTTAGGATGTCCCACAAATCAACACTTGTCAAATCTTGTCCCAAGCTTATCCTTTGAAACCTTTTCACATAAGTTGGACAACCACTTATCTTAACATACTTAAGATTAGGAATCCTCCATGTCCATAACTTTTATGGAGTCTTGGGGCTGGATTTTGAGGTTACCTTTTTTACGTGATATGCGTGCCCATTTCTAAGACATGACCCTGAAGGATCTTTGGAATGTCGGTAAAATCATTTTGGACCGCACCATGTCCAACAAGGTACAATTTTTCATTCGGATACATCAATCAATTATTGCGTGTCGGGATGTGTCCATTATGAGAAAAACCATTTGAGATGATCCGAAACTTATTGCACAAGTATTTATTACTTGATCTAATCAAAGAATCTTAATACATTGCCAATTTGTTTCACTTCCAATTCTTTGAACCTTTCAAATAATTCACACTTGTATTTCAACAAATATATACATTCAACTCTTTGAATGATCATCTCCTTTTCTTATACTAATTTGTTCAATATGCAAAATTATTTTCATGTAAGTCAAGTATACAAAATTTATTAAGTAATATTCCATTCTATACAAAACATTATTATTATAAATAGAACAACAATTGTTCTTAATTATAATACCAAAGATTTCATTGTCCAACAATAAAATGGAAATAATATTTTTAACAAGAACTGGAATACAATAACAACTTATTGACTTAATAGATTTGCCCGTAGCATTGTTAAATTATAAGTTTCTATGGCTAATGCAAACAACCTTTGCTTCATTTCCCACATAGGATTACTTATATTTGTTTAGTTTTTACTTACATTTGGTCCTTCATAAATCTATATTTATGATAACCAAAGTCGGTATCCAATACCCAAGTAGAACATTGACTTAAAGAAAAATTTATCTTAACCATGAACAAAATAATATTTTTAACCGAAACTTCACTAAGCTTCTTTGGTTAGCCTCTGCAAGATGCTTCTCGCAGTTTCCTTCCAGTGTCCAGGCTTATTGCAGTGGAAGCAAACTCCTTTGCTATCCAAATCAGTTTTGTTCTTATTATCCTTTATTTTTCCTTTCTATTTACCTTCTTTGAATCTTTCTTCTTTTCAGAAGATCCTTTGGCCCCTACCAGTAAGACTTGGTCTTTCTTGGTTGGAAAGTGACTCTCAACATTTTTCAACATGTTAAGAAAATCAGTGAGGCTGATATCTAGCTTGTTCATATGAAAAATTCACAACAATTGTGAAAGGAGTCCGGGAGTGAGGGCAAGATCAAATCTTGGCTCAACTCTCCATCCATGACAAAACCTGTTGTCCTAATTGATCAATCAAATTGATTATGTTAAGAACTTTTTGTCTGTACTATAGTGCCATTGGCCATTCTAGATCGGAAGAGCTCCTTAGATATCTGATATCTATCAGTCCTACTTTCCTCACCATCAACTACTTGATGTGCAGGAATATAGTAGGAACATCCATAGTTTCATGATGACGCTGAAGCTCGTTACTCATGGATGCGAGCATGATGCATTGAGCCAACTATGCATCATCTTGCCATTTTCTAAAAGTAGCAATCTCTTCCTCAGAGGCATTGTCTGCAACCATTACAGGGATAGGCGTATTAAGGACATAAGATAGCTTTTCAGCTATGAGAACTATTCTCAAATTCCTTAACCAATTCGTTTAATTCGGTCTAGTTAATTTAGCATCTAATATGCTTCGCAGTGATAGTAATTTTAGACATTGTAAAATTCTGTAAATGAATTTGTATTTAACAACATTTTAACATACATTCTTTTATTAATTACCAAAATAATTTAGGTCTTGTTTTAAATTGGCATCTCCCACTATTTTCTTCAAACTATATTACCCTCACTTATATAGTTCGGCAAAATCTAATTAAAGATTTGCTAGTGAGAATAAGGATCCCATTTCAAATGTATATAGCCTTGTGGTGACACAACAAACTATATATAAATAAATAGGTAGACAACTTTTGTTAATTACATCAACTATGCAATTCCTTTTCTTTTTTTGCCTCTTAGATTATTTTGATCAAGTGGTGGCACATCCGAATCAAAATTATCCAAGTTAAGTCCCACCTAGCACTCCATATATTCAAAAAAAAAAATATCATCCTTGTGGTGACACAACAAAACAATATTGTTCAATTTTCTTTATAAGCATCAAATGTGATAAATTAACATCTTAAATACTTAATACTTGCCTTGTGGTGACACAACAAACTCATATTAAATATTTAATACTCTATTAATTTTATCATGCTTTAGAAAGCGACGTTCGATATTCCAAATATCTTTGAACGCTTGGGACTTAATATAAAAATTGAGGGGTTTGATATTAATTTGTCTCATCTTGTTTAGCGGCATATACACATATATATATAAAATACGTGTCATATTAATGAACATGCGAAGCATGTTTGCATAATATATAATATATATAGTATAAGCATACATATAGAATACTATATTCTACTTGGATTGATTATGGACTTTTATTCTAGTTTGGTTCACTAGAGCCACCAAGTGAACCAAAAGGTCAAACCCTACAGGGTGCAAGAAATAATATTTAAATATAACTATTACATTTAAACTTGGGCTCCATTATAAACGGATCTTCATGCGCTTCTTGTCCCTTGATCTCTAATTCTTCAAAATAATTCTAACTATTCCTATTACAAAACTATTTAAAATAAATAGAAACCTTAATCGTGATCGAGGGAAGTACATAGGAGAGAGATAGAATTTACATTAAGAAAAATTAGAGAAGACGAAGTCACGCAGACCCATTTAATAAAACTCATACATTCATGCATCCAACTAAAATAAAATCCAATCACATTGGTCAATAGTCCATAATCAATCCCATTTATTATCATACACATCATCATATGCATCAATAAATAACATTCATCTTATGAATAATAAACATTTAATATATATATTGATATCATTTAATGGGCAAATTTAGTTAGTATAAAATCTAATTTTGAATCAAAATAAACTCCTTTATTTTAATCCAAATTTAAATCAAAATAAAACTATTTTATTTTAATTTATCTAATTTTGAATAAAATAAACTATTTTATTTTAATCAAAATCTTTAATCAAAATAAACTCCTTTATTTTAATTAATTATGGAATCCAATTCCATATATAAAAAAACTCTTTTATTAAAGAAAACACGGATTCTCTTTCACTATTCACAAATAAACTCCTTTATTTTGAATAATATGAAATCTTATTTCATATCTAAATAAACTCCTTTATTTAAGGAAAGACGGATTCTTTTTTTTCCTATTCACAAATAAACCTTTTATTTTGAATAATATGAAATCTAATTTCATATCAAAATAAACTAATTTATTTAAGGAAAAATAGAATCCAATTTCAACTCTAATTAGTTATCTTGAAATCCAATTCAAACTCTAATTAGTTAGCATGAATTTTAATTTTAAAATTAAAATAAACTTTTATTTTAAGATTAAAATGAACTTTTTATTTTAAAATTAAAATAAACTTTATTTTAATTCTAAAATTATTAAGAATAATATATATATAAATATTATATATATATATATAATAACCATATATATATGTCAAATATATATATATATATTACGTTAACATGGTTGCCCCTTGATTTTCGCTGCCGGATCTTTTTTTTTTTTTTTTTATAGCACGTGTACCTTTTTTTTATGAATTTTATACAATTAAATTATGTCCAATTAAATTATTCTAAACACATATCAATATACATATTAAATCAAACAATTAATAATTCGCATAAAGGTTTGGCTCTGATGCCACTGTTAAGTTTGTAATATTCAAGAACGCAATCAAATTGCAAAAAATAAGCGGAAATGTGTAAAAATCAGAGTTTAAAATTTTATAAACCATATACCCGGATCACCCTTTATGCAAAATTATTAATTAAACGAAAAAAAGATGAATAAGAAACATACCCTTGAAGATCCGAGCTTCCTCGTACAAGTTCACCTCCAATCCTTTTCGCTCAACTTGAATCCATCGGGTTTGGTTCCTTCCTTTGATCGGCGTTAGCCACCCAAGTGTTTGGCCTCTGAGGGTGATCCACCAAGGAAGAAAAAGATTCAAGAAGATGGGTGGTTGGCTAAACCCTAGTTTTCTATCTCTATAGAAAAGGCGTACTCTCCCAACTGTTGGAATTATTACGTATTATTGATATCTGATATAAGACTCCTCTTATAAAGATATCAAGTAACCCTATTAAAATAAGGTATTATTTAATTAAACTCTATTAATTAAATGGGCTCCTAATCTTATTAGGATAATTAATTAAACTCCTTTAATTAATTTTCCTCCTAATCCTATTAGAAATAAATGAGAGTACTTATATTAAATTAATTCCTAAACTCTTTTAGAAATTAAAATAATAATAATTGTAATAATATTAATAAGACTCCTCTTATTAATTTATATTTAATATTTCTAAAATATTAAATAATAAATATTAAGCTATTTAATTTATTCTATCACCATAGATTAAATTAAGTATACTTAACATATTATTACGATTATGCCATTAACTTCTTAAATAATTATTCTTCCTTTTATGGTGTGACCCTTTAGGTTCTCCATATTAAACCTATTGTGAATAAATCAATTAGAACAATTCTAATCTTATTTAAATAAATAAATTAAATAATTAATTTATTTAAATAAATAATATTTATTCTACAATAGGATAAGCCTCCCTAACAATCAACGACTTTCCGGATAATATAGATTTCAACATTAATCATAAAAGAACCTTTGAGTAAATAGTTACCGTCTGATTCAATCCTTCCACCATACAATGTCCCAATTAAATATAAGACATGGAATTCTTTGTCAAGTCTTATTTTATTTAATTATATGTATTTCGACTCTTAAATGCACAACTCCAAATAATGCAAATTAGAAACTCCTTTCTAATTTCATTCTACCTTAAACCAAGGACTCTTTGGGTTGTCATTTATCGAATCACATAGGACATTTCTTTTCTTTAATAAGTGGTAGATTCTTTATTGATCATACATTATCTCCATGTACAACTTATTATACCCAAGCATACCCTTTGATATACCCTAAGGGTCTTAAGGAATAAGTCAAAGTATAACTCATCATACACAAGATACTATGATGATCTCAAGTCCAAGGATCACTTGTACTACTATCACTATAGGAATTCCTATTGACAGGCAAGTAAAACTCCATTAGGTATTCCTTAGCGAGCCACGTTCAGTTAACTTATTCTCTAATAAGCACCTACATACTTGCTTTAGTGTCTCCACACAAATGATCATGAGATCAATCATCCTCATCCAATGAGAAAGCAACGTATGTACCAATCTATCCGTATTCACTAATCCCCAATTTAGTAATCCAACGATTGGGAACTATTTTAGTTTTAAGCTTTCTAAGAATTTAGATCTCATTAGAATGATCATCATCATTATTCTAAAAGTATTGCTTAAAACTATGGGTTTATCACATATTATAAAACAGCATCATGTAGATAATTAAAAGCCTTTAATAAATTAATACTTTTTATTAATAAATGAATAAGATTGTTTCAAAGTATATGCTTTATCATCAAACATGATTGGCTTGTATGCATACTACTTTCAAAGATTTGGCAAAAAGGGAAAGTTGAGTCTGAGATTTGTTGGACCTTTTAAAGTGCTAAGAAGAAGAGGCGAAGTGGCTTGTGAGGTAACGTTGCCTACTAAATTGGAACACATCCATAATGTGTTTCGTGTTTCGGTATTACGCTCTTACAAACCCGATTACAAGCATGTTATAGAATATGGATCATTACAAGTTGAAAAAGATATGACATATGAAGAAGTACTGGATCAGATAGTAGATATGAAAGAGCAAGTTCTGAGAAACAAAGTTATACCTTCTGTAAAGTTAATATAGAGGAACCACAATGCCAAAGAAGATACATGGGAACTCGAAGATAAAATGAGAAAAAATCATACTCAATTTTTTTTATTAATCTTGTATTGTGATCCTGGGGAGAGAATCCTTATAAGAAGGGAATGATGTAACATTAGAAGATTTTGTGATTCTGGGGACAAAATCCTTATAAGAAGGGAAGAATGTAATGATCACAAATTTTTGTAATAAAAAATGTAAATATTTATTGAATTAAATAAATATTTTGATGATAATTATTTTTAGAATAATATATTTGGTGTATTTGTGTCACCCGAATATATGTGGGATATTGGTATATTTTAGTGAGAATTTTAGTACGCTAATGAGTTAGGAAGGTAACTAGTCCAATTAAAAGAGCTAAATTTAATTTATTTGATAAAAAGAGGCTAAATTGGAATTCAAAATTTATCAAATAAAGTTCAAGCGTACGGAATTAAATATTTCCAATATACAATTTAATTTTATAATAAACCTAATGTAAATCCAATTGGTAATATAAAATTGGTTAAATGGGTTAAATTGGTAGATAAATGGGAAGTACTAAAATGGGTGTCAAAAGTGTGTAGGTAAACAAGCCCTTGAGCAATTAGTAACGCTCATACTTTTCTTTTCTAATAACATCAATAAACTAAAGGTGATATTATTTACCTCATTCTTCATCAGTTCATTCCTCGTTTAATTCAATTACAAAAGAAACCACAGAGCTTTGAGTGGAAGAGTGAAAATTGATGAAATTGAGAGGAGGTTCACGAAATCTCAGAGAATGAGAAAGAAAGGCTTTAGCAAATATCTAACAAATTAAGAGGGTCTAAGAGGTAAGGAGGAACTCTAAAACTTTTAATCTCTATTTCTTAAGTTTGTCACTGTTAGAAATTGTTTTGGTTGTACGATTTGATGAAAAGTTAGAATATATGTTTTTGGGGGTAAATAGTCTGTTTACTATCATCTATATCTGTAATCGAAGCAAACAAATTCGAATTTATGTGTAAAGGGGAAGAAATAAACTTTTGGGTCTATTTTAGAGATTATATTTGTTGTGATTTTATATTTAAAGTCTGTAATTAATTGTTGAATCTTGTACTCCTTTGAAATACGAAAACAACCTAGTTTGAATGAATGAAAATGGACTTAAAATGAATTCATGGTGAAGGAGTTTGTAAAATATGCCAAAATGTGAAAATTTAGTATAAATACTGAATTTAGGTTAGTAAGATGATTTAATAGAGTTTTTGGAATGTTAAAATTGTCATGTAAAGATGTAGCATAATGTTTAACAAGTTTATAGGGTCCAAAATCAACCTATTTGGTTTTTAAATAAGGGAGATAGGAATTTTGGTTGAAAGTAGAGTCTTAAATCGAAACGCGGTAAACCGAATACGTGTTGCGGCGCCTCATACCGAAATTAAGCTAATCCCAAGTAAGGTACGCTATTGCGCTTATGACGAACAATAGTTTTGTAATTTATTTTAAATATTTATTGAATTAAATAAATATTTTGTCAATTCATTTATTAAGTTAAATAAATATTTGATAAATTATTGTAGATTAATTTAATTAAATGTGTTACATTAATTAAATTAATTATGGATAATTTTATAGTTCAAAGGTGTGAATTTAATTAGGATAATTAAAGTAAATGAGTTTTTAAATAATTATAATGATGTTCTAATTAATTTAATAATTAATTAGAGGTTAAATGATTTGTCATAAGTAATATATGAGAAATTTAATTATGTGATAATTTGATTTAATGAGTAATGTTTCCTTTAATTTAATTAAATTTAATTAAAATTACTTGGTTAATTATAGTGTGATAAATAAACTATATAATAAACAAGTTAATTAAAATAAACTAAAAAGGAGTATTTTATAGCCAAACCAAACATGGCCTTAAGAACATGGGATCAGTTAAAGCCATGAAGCGCTTAATTGATGCTCATGTTGTGCCAGTTCAGTTATTAATTATACGTATTATATTATGTTATCAGTCTTATTTTTCAAGTACTTTTTCCTAAGACATAAGCCTGAGAAAAACAAAGAGAAAAAGAGAGAGTTTTGAGAGAATTGAGATTACGGAAGAAGATTTGGAGAATCAAAGGAGGGTTTCCTATCATCTCAAGAAGAATCAAAGGGTGAGAATTCAAATTACAATATCTGTTTATTATATTCTTGAGTTTTCCCATTAAAATATATTTTAGTTCTCTGTAATTGAGTTGTAGACACTCGAAATTTTCTGCACACCTATTACTAACATTGCAGGAGGGCAGATTTGTCTTTCGGAGATAACCCTGGAAGATAACTTACATCCATTCCGGATACTACCGGAAGTTCAAGTTCAAAACTTGGGACACACACCAGGAACATCATTTCCAAACCTGGAACACACACCGGAAGGATCATTTCCAACCTCGGAGATAACCCCGAGTTTCGTCCTTGGCGATAACCCCAAGGAGTGCTGTTGCAGTTCCGGCGATAACTCCGAAAATGCTTATTTCAAATACATGCTATCAACTTCAAGCTCAGACATCCCGCCAAGGCACTCATACCTCAGACCCGGAGCTAACACCAGGAAGACAGGTTCTCCCACAGATGACCTTGCGGCATTCAAACACTTGCAGTAGTCCAATCTCAGATGTAACCCTGAGCAACATCTACTTTCAGCTCAAACCAGCCATAACCCCAGTGAGGAGTCAAACGTCATCTTGCCGCCTCAACGTTCTCTCTCGCAAGATGATATCGCAGCATACCAACAAGCAGTCCAATCTCAGATGTAACCCTGAGCAACGTCTGCTTTCAACTCAAACCGACGATAACCCCGGCGAAGAGTCAAACGTCATCTTGCCCCTTCAACACCTGCGCGTCGTCTCAACACTTCATACATACATACATCCAACGATGTCCCACAAGAACTGAGGAGTTACAATCCTGAGTGACTATTACTCGTGGCAGTACCTTGGATAGAATTTCAAGCTTAAAGACCATGGGCATGGACCCCTCTTCTTGACTTCGTACAACCTCTAATCCATGTCATTGTGTAACTCTAGACACAAACGGTCCGAAGAAGGTCACATATACCTCGTTCGGATGCTCGGATTGAAGTTTTATAAGTTCGAGCGGACATTACAGTGCACGAGTGCACGTACTTCGAGATGACGGGACTCGCGAGGCCCGGATGCACCACGACCAGTCGCAAGTATAACCGCGACTGCCGCAGGTGTACCTGCGGCCATCAGTCTATAAATTTAGACCTTGGGGTCAACCATTTGAGAGAAAAAAAGAGAGAGAAAAGGCGAGGAAGCCCTGTCCAATTTACTCTGTATACACCCATATTGAGTGTTTCCTCAGTATAAACACCTGTTAGCTCACATATAGCTACACTTTTATCCGGAGGGAGCTAAGTGTTTATCCACATAGAGTCATAGAAGTCTACTTTCGCAGCCCACTATAAGCCTTCTTATATTCTATAAAGCCTTCTTTCCATATTAGCACACATTGTTATACACATTGAAAGTCGTGTAATGTGCGTTTGCAGGACTTGATCATGTTTTTTTCATTATATATATATATATATATATATATATATATATATATATATATATTTTTATATGGACTAACATTATGGAGTTATGCCTCGATTGAGCCTGAACTTATGTGCGGAGCGTTTATTTGCTTTTATATATATATATATATATATATATATATATGTGGTCGAACTACATCGATGAGCTGAATTTATATATATATATATATATATATATATATATATATATATATATATATTTTATATATCGGACATATCAGGATGAGCTTTGATTTACATCCGGAGTGCGTATCGCTTATATATATATATATATATATATATATATATATTTATATATTTTTATTTTCTGACATTTTTACATTTAAATCCCATGTTTACTTAAGTGGCGTTGATCTTTATTTACATTTCGTCCCAGGTTTACTTGGTGGTGATCATCATATATATATATATATATATATATATATATATATTTTATATATATATTATATTTTGATCCCCATGGATGGTTGCTTCATGGTTATATCATATATATATATATATATATATATATATATTATGTATATATAGAGCTTTACTTTCCATACAATTTGCGATATCATGTGAAGGAATCATGTGATCACAGATTCATCTCTTGAATCTAGATTCGGTTCCATGATGGATTTTTTTTAAATTTGTGAACAGCTTGTACATTATTTACAGTGTCTGAATTTCCTTGGATGGTTGCCATGCTCATGAGGAGTTCGGCACTGCTGTATATTATTTTCTCCAAGATGCTTCTCATCTCGAAAATAAAAGAAAACAAGTCGAACATTTAATAATAAAATGGAAGTATCAAAGGCCTCAATTACTATTGAGCACAGGGTTTGAAAAACCTCTTTTTACAAAACTTCATTGCTATATCTTGTTTAAAACTGAATTTTTCATAAATTCAAACCCTATGTATATAGGTGCGATTGAGGTACAGCACTACTTCCAAATAATTGCACATTGATCCACACACACACACACACACATTCATATAATAGTTTCTTTAAAAAGTGGCGGTCACCGTGGCAACACGGATGTCGAGGTGCCTAACACCTTCCTCCCATAATCAAGCCCCAGAACCTAAATGAATCTCGGTTTCCACGAGACCCATTTAGCGATGTCACATCATCACGGGTCATGTGCAAACCTTTTTTGATTGCGTTAGTGCAACCAATTAAATACACCAATGGCGACTCTTAAAGTCAAATCGTCGACATTATACATGTGGGACCTTTTTCACTTGTTTTTTCAAACAAATCTCACATTAACATGAGAACACCAAAGAACAAGTAACGAAGAGGACACTAAAAATCTCGACGTCGACGGTGGCGACTCTGCTTTGGGACTCGATAAGAAGAGGGCTTAAGCCGCTATTACAAGCTTTTCAAAATTGTTATATGCTTGTGTATGAATGTTGCATTTACATTTATGATGAATGTGTACGAATGCATTTTTACTTACTGCACTATACTATATCTATCTGCGATATTAGTGCTTTGCACATGTCATCATTTTGCATAAATGGTGAGACACGTTGTATGTGAATGTATGTTGTGTGGTTCCTCCATCAGGAGGCTATCATGTCGGTGTTTGATTACTGTACTCGTAGGAAGAATAATTCCAACGAGGCTCGGAAAGGCACCACCAGTTCGCTCAGTTTGAAAGACCGGATTAACTCCGTCGAGTAGATTGCGATGATCCGAGAACCTTCATACCAAAAAAAAGCCGCGAGAGAAACCCTAAGATAGGTCAACCTCGATAAACCAAACGGAGGAGAAAGTCTCTTCATGCTTTCCATTTTCAATTACTTGTAAAAGCATTTACTTGTAATTTTATTCCATGTTCATCTTTATGTAATGAAAATATGAAGATTATTTGTGCATGCGTGTTATCAATTAACACCCGGTTTTGCGGGACCATATTCCTAAAATGGACATGTTATGATAACATTTACATTACCCTAAGACTAAACTACATAAGTCTTTTGTAGGAAATCATTGGGCTGTTACACTTTCTCAAAATCCAAAAGGCCACGACGACTTCTGACCAATCATGTCTTCGTCGAACCCGATCTAATCTGTTTTTCTCGAGAAGAATTTGATGGATTAAATCGACAAATCACAAATTTGGTTGTCCTGCTTAAAGAATTGCATCAGTCCACTAGGGGTACAAAAATCCCTCCACATGCAGAATCCTCTACACAAGGAGGAACACAAGGTCTAGATAAAAAAAATCTAGAATCTCCGTTGGATACGACCAACAAAGACCCTAACAACACCCATCTCAAAGGAGATCCAGACACCGGTGATATCAGGAAGAAAGTACTCCAAATGGAGGAAACTATCCGTTTTCTAAAAGGGATTGGAACACATGGAAGTGTATCATATGCTGACCTTTGTATCTTCCACAGTGTTTCATTATCCGGAGAAATTCAAAACCCTAATTTTGAAAAGTATGACGGATTAGGGATCCTTATACACATTTGAAAGTGTTCATTGGAGAACTTGGGTCTTATGCGAAAAAATGAAAAGCTCGAATGCAAATTGTTTGAGAAAAGTCGACTGAGAAGCCCGTTCATGGTATACCAGTTAGACAACTCAAAGATCCATGCATTTGGGAAGAGGCGGCTCACGCCTTCCTCACTCAATCTGATTTTCAATCTCGGATGGCTCCTGATCGGTACCAAATTACCAAGGTCAAGAAACAGTCTAATGAGTCTTTTAGAGAGTATGCTCAAAGGTGGAGGCGCCTTGCTGCTCAAGTTATTCCTTCCATGACGGAATCAAAAATGGTCATGACGTTCATAGATGTATAGGAAGCTCCTTTCTATGAGAGAGTCTTAGCTGGTATTGGCAAACCATTCTCTAAAATGATCAAACACGGAGAAATGGCTGAAATGGGATTGAAGTCTGGTAAAATTCAAGACCTAGCCTCTCTTAAAGCTGTTGCTGAGCACATCCAGTCCGGATCTTATGGAAACAACCCCCGGAGGGTCCATAAAAAGAAAGAGGAGGATGTTTCCTTGATACTATAAGGTCAAAAAGGCAATCAAAGCGTGCCTCTATAGAGGAGAAACTACTCCCCTTTTCAAGCACAGTCTTCAAACCCTCCATTGCCTAAAGGTGGAGAAGTAAAGCGTCCTCGAATGTTCACATCCTTAGGGGACTCGCTCGAGAATATTATTGCTCTTGACTACTCGGAAGAAAATTACATCTTCTTCTTGCCACCCAACCCTAATGGGAGGGTTTTAATGCTACTCAAAAATGTGCTTATAATGTCGAAGCACTTGGACATGATACTCAAGATTGTTGGGCCTTGAAACACAAGATTCAAGATTTAATAGACAACGGTGAGATCGTGGTCACCAAACCAGATCAACCTCACGTGCAAGACAACCCTCTTCCTCAACACAAAGAAGAAGAGGTCAACATGATCGGTTGAGCCTTTGGATGAGTTCTAATTCTAATGGTGAATCATCCCAAAACCCTCAAAGACGGTGTTGACATATGGGATTATGCTAAGTTTCAGCTCACTATGGAACGAAAGATGAAAGCTCTTTGCAAACAAATTGAGCGATTGGCGAGCGGTGACCCACCAAAGACATCAAGTCACGCTAATTAATTAATCGAGCGGGGAGCATGCCTATCTCCTTCCTTTTTTATTATGAATGCTCCATCACCACCTTGAGAAAGAGAAGCTATGGAGGATAAGGTTGCAAAGAGAGCCAATGCTAAAGCCCATCGGAATTTTGCCAATCAAAGGGAATTTACCTATCATGGCCAATCTATGGAGAAGATATTGCAAATGTTGATCAATGAAGGAAGAATTACCTTCCTTCTGCCTCCAATCAATCCTCTCGGGGATGGTTCAATTACGATGAAGTGTGTCGATATCATTCACATTCTCGCGATCACGACGCCAGAAGAATGTTGGGCACTCCACCATCTCATTCAGAATCTTATTGATAGCGGTGTTCTGCAAATAGCAGATGATTACACTGTGCAACTCAAGGGCGGGAATGCATGTCCTACCAAATGGAAGGGATCAGTAGCAGTTATATCCAAAGTGGATGATGAGACTGTCAAAGCATTTCCCATACAACCAATTCAACTCAAAGAAGCTGACAATCCTTTGAAAGTGGCTGCACTAAAGCCAATTTCTTTACCTTTCACACCACAACATCCTGTTGTCGACACACAAAAAGTTCCATGGAATTATGGAGAAGTTTGAAGGATCCATGTCTCATACTCTTTTTCTACGATGTGAGGAAAATCCATTGTATCTTCCTCAACGGGTTATGAAACCTACTTGCGAAGCAAAGGGAAGGTTCCCATGGAGAAGATTGAAAAATTCCTCCGCACTTATGGGCCCTGATGAAGCGAAAGTGGTTTTAAGCTTGAGAAGCTCCACACGGATATCTATACTAGACTTGGTTTTCTCTTAGGATCATCGGAAGATTTTATTGAAGGTTTTGGAAGAAGCCTATTTGCCAAAATCAGTGGATGTGGAAAAATTTCAACATCTGGTTGATCACATTTTCAACATCAATGTGATATCCTTCACTGATGACGACATACCGCCCGAAGGGACCGGTCATTGCAAGCCATTGCACATTGCGGTTTTGTCTTCCGGGTACATGCTAGCTGGAGTTTTGATAGATGGAGGCTCATCTCTAAATATCTGTCCTTATGCCACCTTGGTGAAGATGAATGTCAATCTCAAGCGGATCCAAAGCAGCCATACGGTTATCAGAGCTTTTGATGGATCCCGACGAAATGTCGTCGGAAAGATTGAGTTGCCAATTGAGATTGGTCCAAATACATTCAATGTATCCTTCCACGTCCTCAAGATAGATTCAGGATACAACCTGCTATTAGGGAGACCATGGATACACATGGTTTGGAGCCGTTCCTCCCATGCTACATCAACAACTCAAATACATTATCAACAACGATCTAGTCACTTGTCAACGCTTGGCCGGAATGTCACGAACAAGGAACTCTACCAATCATCGACTTGATTTCGAAGTTGAACCGGCCAGTTTTCATACTGCGGAAGTGAGTACCACATGATACCATTCTATTGGGCGCCACTTCCCATACCCAAGATTTCTACCGAGGTTATATCGGCCACTCGAAAAATGATGTCATTGGGTTATCAACACGGACAAGGGCTTGGTAAAGATAAGCGGGGTATTAAGCACCTATCCAAGTGTCGACCAAATTGGAACAATGGACTAGGCTATTATTCGATTCGATCCACAAGAATCCTCATAAGCACAAGCAGGTTCCTCAAGCTTCCGCCGCACGGCGATTTTCTATACCTTTACCCCATGAGCTAAAACAGTCTCCAGTAAAGGTGCCAGCCCATGTTGTGGCCATGCTGTTTCCTAAACCAGTGCCAATCAAAGCTAAAGAGGTGTTGATTCCTGATCCCAAAATGGAAGAAAGGGAACGGAAACGTAAACATGACATTGCCTTGATGATGGCAAGCATACACGTCATTGTTCATGATGAACATACAAACAGATACACCCCAAACGATGATTGCCCAGATGTCATGGTTATCATTCGGGAGAAGGAGGACAATGACGATCCTTCCATCACTGCGATCCATCGGGGACTTTGCCCTCGACAATTGGAGTAGCACTCCATGCATTGGTCGATGAGAGGTAAAATGGGCGAAAAAAATCCCTACGCCTACAGAGATAACTTTAATTGCTTGCTTTCCTTTACTGATACTAGCGGTTATTTTATCAAGTACATACTAACACTTTTGTATGATCGAGCAGTTGCATATATTAAGTGAAAGCATATTTTGTTTTGAGGACTACGAATTTAGATGTGCATGTACTTTAGCGATGAGGTGCCTTCTCTCCACAAGGGCTATAAACTTTGATGCAAAGTTGGACTCGAGACTTGATGGACATCGAGAGGACATTTAGACACCTCGGAGATTAAGGAATGGGTCATGAGACAAACCCAAACCCAATCTTGATCAAACCACTTCTTTCAATCTTGGAACCTTAGACAACCCTAAGCTTATCCAAATTGGTTCAGACCATACCACAAATCAACGGAATGGCATGGTTGCACTATTAACCCAATTCCAGGATGTGTTTGCATGGTCTCATGAAAACATGGTGGGTTTGTCCACGGACATTGTTCTTCATTGCCTTCCCATCAAAGAAGGATTCAAGCCGATTAAGCAAAAAACTCGAGGCGATTGAAACTGAAATGGAGTTTAAAAGTTAAAGAAGAAATTGTGAAACAATTTCAAGTTTGGCATCATCATGGTGTCTACATATCCGGAGTGGATATCCAACATTGTTCCCGTGCCTAAACTAGGGGAGGAAAGGTGCGAGTCTGCGTGGATTACCGGATTTAAACAAAGCTTGCCTTAAAGATAGCTTTCTCGTGCCATTTATCCACATTCTTATTGACAATCTTTGCTTTCGATCGTCACGGCATGTACTCCTTTCTTGATTGCTTTGCGGGTACCATCAAATTATGGTCATTGAGGAGGACCGTGAGAAAACTTGCTTTCATCACGCCTTGGGGAACCTTTTGCTACTGAGCGGTTGTCATTCGGCCTCATCAATGCCGGGGCAACCTATCGGTGACTATGATGGCTCTTTTCATGATTTAATGCACAAAGAGATAGAGATCTACGTGGATGACATCATTGTCAAATCCGAAAGGAGGATAACCACTTAGACCATCTCGAGAAAACTTTTCAATAGGTTGCGTAAAATCTGACTTGAAGTTGAATCCAACCAAGTCGCCTTTGGTGTTAAGTCGAGAAGAAGTTGTTAGGTTTTCTAGTCGACCACAAAGGGATTGAACTGGATCTACTGCAAAATCCGAGGCCATCGAGGAAATGCCCATTCCTCGAGACGAGAGAAGGAATATGGGGATTTTTGGGAAGAATCAACTTCATTAGCGGTTCATTTCTCGACTCACGACAACTTTGTGAGCCAATCTTCAAACTGTTAAGGAAGAACTCCTCCATGAAATGGAATGATGAGTGTCAGAAAGCCTTCCTTACCATTAAAGAGCAACTGATTAACGCTCTTGTTTTGGTACCTCCCAGGGATGATGTTCCCCTGTTCATGTACCTGTCCATAAATGACAATGCCATGGGCTGTATGTTGGGGTAAAAAGACGATAGAGGCCAATAACGAGCTATCTATTACCTCAGCAAAAGATTCAGCATCAGTGAACACAAGTACACTCTAATTGAGAAGACTTGTTGTGCTTTAGCATGGGCTTCCATGAGGTTACAACATTACCTCCATGGTCACACAACCCATCTCATATCCGCGTGGATCCTCTAAGTATGTGTTCGATAAGCCCATCTTTGAATTGTCGATTATCCGGATGGCGGTTGATCCTACAACAATTTGACATCGTCTACGTGACGCAAAAAGTCTGTCGAAAGGTCAAGGAATTGGGATCAACTAGCCGCCACACTGCGGGGACTACAAACCCTTGAAACATACTTCCCGATGAAGGGGTAATGACGATTCAATAATAACATCGATCGATACATGCCGCACGTGGAAAATGTATTTTTGATGGAGCTGTTAACGAGAAGGCTCGGGGCTGGAAGCAGTTCTAATATCCGATGCGGGGGCGATATCCGTCGTAGTCAATTATAGGTTTATCGGCACCAACAACACAAATGAGTATGAAGGTTGTGTCGTGGGGCTAAAACTTGCCCGTTCGATGGGCATCGGTGGTTAACTGTCTTTGGGGATTCTGAATTGGTGATCAGACAATCCACAGGAATTTATCAAACCAAAGAATTACATTTACTGCCTTACCATCGGCAAGTTCTACAGATGGCTTTGGAGTTCGAAGAAATCTCCTTTCTACACATTCCTCGCAATAGGAATGATTTTGCGGATGCATTAGCAACGTTGGCCTCCTTGGTTCATATATCTGATAAGGAAAACATGCCAAGCATCACGTTTGCTCTGCAAAAAGCCCCAATCTATGGGAATTATGTTGGAGAAGTATCGGATGAACTACCTCTCATCCACAACCCTTGGTATCGACACACATCAAGGTATCTGGGAGATGGATCTACACCACGAGGCGAAAGCCTAAGCGAGAAGAGGCGGATTCATCGACTTCTTTATGAAATTCTACACGAGTGGAGATGCACTCTATAAAAGAGATGCGAGGAATAGGTCTCCTCGGATGTCTGGATAAAGACCAATCTCGAGAGACTCATGGATGAGATCCATGGTGGAGTCTGTGGCCCTCACATGGCGGACCCCTACTTGTCGAAGATCCTTAGAGCAGGGGCATTATTGGCTTACACTCAAAGTTGATTGTGATGATCACGTCGAGAGGTGCTATCGATGCCAGATTCATGGGAATGCTATCCACGCCCCTCGAGGAACTCCACAATATGAGTTCGCCATGGCCCTTCTCAATGTGGGGAATGGGCGTGATCGGGCCCATCGAGCCCAAAGCCGATGTGGACATCGATTCATATTCACCATGATCGACTACTTCACCAAATGGGTAGAAGCGACATCCTTCCCGGGGTTACTAAAGAAGTTATCATTGCTTTCATCCGAAACAATGTCATCATGTCGATATGGACAACCGAGAGGTCGTTGTGTCGAGACAATGCTAAGAACCTCAACAACAAAATGATGGAGGAGTTATGCGAAAATTCCACATCAAACACCTTAACTCAAAGTCATCTACCAGTCCAAAGATGAATGGTGTTGTTGAGCGGCTAATAAAAACATCAAAAGATCATGCAAAAAATGTCCGCCAATCACAAAGGATGGCACGACCTCTTGCCTCGACTTTATTAGCCTACGAAACTTCTCCGTACTTCCACTGAGGGGCAACCCCTACTCATTAGCTTATGGGATGGAAGCGAGTGCTCCCCATAGAGGTGGAAATGGAATCCTCTCAGTGTTGATGGATGCTCGGTTGGATGAAGACCAGTGGGTACAAGGCAGTATCACCAATTGTCTCTAATAGACGAAAAAGGTGAACCGCGGCTATCTTCCATGGTCGATTATATCGATGAAGGATCGCACGATCCTCAACAAAAAAAAAGTCCACTACTGACGATTCAAACAACATGACTTGGTTTTGAAGAAGATCATTGACAACAACAAGATCATTCTAAGGAAAATTCGCTCTTAACTAGGAAGGCCCATTTGTTGTCGAGGAGGTATTGACAATTGGTGCTCTCGAGTTACGAGAAATGGATGGCGATGAATTTCCACGACTTATCGGCTTCGGACACCATGAAATGGTACTATATACGAGGTTACCATCAAACAAACATCCTGGTGTTGATCATCAAATTACCAGTCATTCCGATTTTGAACCCTCTCCATTTTACAAACTCTTCTGCCCCTCAGGGAAACATACACTTCAAACCAGATGCCTGGTTTCACTTTATTTCAAATCTTTCATACAATTTCAGTTATCCTGAAGACGGGATTGAACCTTTCACACTTGTAGTTTATCCTGAAGACGGGATTAAACTTTTCTACGCTTGTAGTTTGTCCTGAAGATGAGATTAAACTTTTTCCACACCTGCAGTTTATCCCCATTATGGGATCAAACTTTCTTCTCCTCGCAGTATAGCCTGCACATGGGATTTACACTTCTCTTTGGCTGCAATTCATCCTGAGGGGCGAACTACGTCGACCTGATCTCCCTGATACCCGGGGGTACGTAGGCAACCATATTCTATATGGCTCGGTCATGATAAAAAAACAAAAAACATTTCTACCCTTTCTTCACAAAAAAAACAAACAAAACATTTCTACACCTATCCGCCTTTCACTTTCGTTGAACCTCTTACACCGGTTCAAACTACACGAGACTTGATCTCCTCTTGATAGAGTGCGTGGCGACCATTCATGGTTCGATCTAACCCCTACCGAAACAAAATACTTGTCACACTCATGGGGATCAACCTTCATTCACCACATTTCATCGGTTTTGGATCAAAGGGATGGAATTACCCAACCTCTTCTCACAAATAGAAGATTCGGTGACCATCTAAGTCGCGATCGTGCCTCAAAGAGCAATACCAACCCATAAGAGATGGAATTAACTAAACTTCTCACAAATAGAAATCTTGGCGACCATCGTAGGTGCGGTCAATCTCGAGAGGAAAAACCACCCTCTCTCCACTTTTCCATCTGAGATACCGGTCCAAGACACCAAAGATGGTAGGGATATCTGAAATCAATGATCCATTCGAGAGATCTTACGACGTCTCAATGTCCACCTATCAAGGATAAGTTCAGAATGCATCAAGATCACAAGGCCCTAAAGAAACAGGTAAATATCAAGCAAGTATCAAGGCATAACTAAAAGGGAAGTGAATCAAAATATATTTTCCTGCCATACATAATACTGTTTGATATATACATCTGTGATGTACATGACAAAATGGCTAAGCTAGTCTGTGCAGGAAAATACAAAGCTATCTACAGATCTGTGTGTATGCGGACTATCAGATCTAACATGGCATCCCTCTTTGAAGACGGAGGTAGCACTGCAAGCTTCTGCCCAAGGGTATGTACACGAGCTAGCAGATCAAAGGCTAACTGTATGGTGGCATAATGTTCATCAATGTAAGCGCTTATATCAGCAAGACTAACAGTCATCTGGGATCTCACTGAAGTACTGTCTAAAATGGCCACATCCCTAGCAGATAGGGCGGCATCCCGCTCCACAATCAATGCATCCCTAGCTGATCTAGCCTCATCCCTCTCTAACAGAGCGGCGTCTCTCCCATCAAGAGCTGTCAACATCGCGGCCCTAGCCTGATCTCTATCATAGGTCATCAAATGTAAGCTCTGCTCCAAATGTTGTGCCAAATACTGAGTAACAGTGGCACTCGGGGTGGGAGAATCCATCATAAATGCTGGCAGCCCAGCAGTCAAACCATCGGTGGGAATGTCAGCCTCCTCTTTAGGCTCCTCATCGTCAGAATCGACATCCTGCACTGTGGATACTACCGCAGTCGACGCAGTGTCTGTCTCCATCCATGTAGAATACTCTGCAAAACAACCCGGATGACTGACAAAAAACTCAGCCAGCTCTGCTGATCCTAACAAGCATACAACCTTGATCTGTCCTCCGCTGATAAACGGTGTGAAGCGAAGCTCTGACTCACTGCCCCCTCAAAAGGGTGAAAATCCTAAAACTGGTAAAACTGACACATCATGGCCAATAGGTGGTAAGTAATCATGCCCCTTAATCCAGCCAGAGGGAGATAATCCATGCCCGGGGCATGAGCAATGAAGCTATAGGGTGAACTAAGCCCTGAACACAGCAATATGGCAAACGAATCCCTAATCCCTGCCAGGAAAGCTGACCACGATACAGCATCTGTACACTCCACACGCTGAAAGGAGTACGACATGGCTATATCATGGGTGAAACAAAACCCCTGCCGTCTAAATGTGTCAATCGGTCTCAAGTGTGACATAAACCACACATACTGACGTACCGAGAGCTACTGTGAACACTCTCACGGATAAGTGCAAAGATGATGTAGGCGACCTCGAGTCTCTGCAATGATCATCGGTATAATGGTATGACCCTCCCTGAGAGCTCTCACTGCCATAATGACGCCGATATCCAGCTCATCCATGTACCTTGGCATGAAGACGTATGACAATACGCACAAAAGCAGTACATCCACCCTGGCTGAACGCCAATGTTCCTCCGGTGTGGTGAAATCCCCAGAATTTCGTTCATAACTATCTTCAGAAACCCTCCTCCGTACACCAGAAGTAGTTCTACGGGAACTACTCGGCTGATCCGGGTCCATAATATCTGGACAACAAATCTCCAAATCACCTCAGACAGGGTGTGGTAAATTCTTACCTGGAGCTTTTCAAAATGCATTTTATGATTACATGCATGCATGTATTATTTTAACATATGTCTACAGTAGAGTTAAAAATGCATGACTATCCAATACCTACATTTTAGAAAAATTTTCCATAGCCCCCTATGTAAATGGGACTATCCACATACACATAGGCATGACTAGGTAGCCATTCAGTAGCACACCTGTACACAGCCATATACATCCTACATACATTATCATCACAGTAAAAAATCCGTAAGTGTAGTCTAATTACCAGGATTGTTTTGCTTCTCTACCTTTACTCATTTGTCCTCAAATAGGATAAGAAATGATAGTAAAAGGTGCCAATTTGATTGTTTCAAAAGTCAAATTTTTTCACATCATTATGTTCAGCATGGTTTAATACTAACATTTGTTGTGTTGAATATTTTTTATCAAGTCATATCAGCATGCATATTCTGTAAGACCCCGAAATTTTTTTAAATAAAAAGGAATTTCCTTTATTTATTATTTTGAAATAGTAAGGGTGGATTTGATTAATGTGGTTAGTTATGGGTAAAATGCGCAAATATTTCAAAATAAGCAAGTGGTTATAAAATATTCATTGTTGTTTGGGAATATTCGTTTGGTCAGGAATATTCGTCTTTGTCGGGAATATTCGCATGACCACAAGCACCAAACCATGTGGGCCCCATAACGGATAACCTATGGGATGAAGAAAACGACAAAGTTTGGGTGGTTATAAATAACTACGTAGTTATTCTGAATTAAAGACTATTGGAATACCGGTGGGTTAAAATACGATGAATGGCGTGGTCGCACAAAGAAAGACACCACGGTATTGCACGCATGATTGTTGAATTATTGATCCTTACGTAAGAAGGCACTACTCAATAATTGTTACGATAATTATTGCTCAAGATTTTATTTTATTGATTCAATAATTGTCGTTGGTATTTTATATTATTCATTGTTTCAATAATTGTCATCGTATAAAGATTTCCTATTATCGGATCAATAATTCATATTATTTAAATAATATTATTAGATAACATTATTGGCAATGTCTAGAAAGTTCGCCTAAGGAGAGGTTTGGTCACCTAATTGTGCACCAAGAAGAGAGAGATCCTTATTGAAAGCCCCTCTTTCCCGGGAACAAACTGGTTGTCATAAATGTGATTCGTAATATTATTTGTGAATAATTAATTATTGATTCATATGATAAGGAAATATTTATTTTATATGAATATAAATGATGGATTATTTATGTGGTTATTAATGAAGGAATTAATGTTTGAGATATTTTATTTGTATTTTGTCGGATTGGAGGTATTAAAAGATCAAATCGGTTATTATTACGACTTTATTGTGTGAGTTATAATATTTAATCCGACCGTTGGATCATTGTAATTTTTGGATATGTTATACATATATAAGTTGAGTATATGTCCACAAATTTTGAACCTTTAAAATGCACGAATGATTTGTTGTGAATTTTAAGAGGTGCTTGATTCAAAATTAGGTTTATAATTGATTTTGGTGGAAAATTCTAGAATTGAGTGGGCCCCACTTGTGGTTGGTGAAGAAATGTGCTGAATTTTATTTCAAATGTGGTGGGTGGGAATAGTAGCGGTAAAGCCATCGTGTAAAGTGTCAAGTCTCTGCTTGGTAGGCTAACATTTTCCTATAAATAGAGGGCTAAGTTAGAATTGAAAATCACACCGTAAACAAAGTTTTCTCTTTCTCTCTCTATATTATTGAGCGTATTTTGTGAGTATTTAGATACTTTGAGAGTCTTTTTCAAAGACAAGTTTCATTCAAAGATCACTTCCGACCTTTCCTTCCGGCAATTGATTCTTTGAGGTAAGGGATATTATTTTTTTTCAGTAATGATATTATTTCTTCAATATCATTATCTTTGAAATGTTGATCCAAGTTTTTATCAAATTTGGAACTTTTCATGTCGGGGTTACTATTCATGAGTTACTATTCACGAAGTTTATTCATGAGTTACTATTCACGAAGTTACTATTCACGAGTACTATTCATGAAGCGTGAAGATGTTTTTTGTGGAATTTCTATCTTTGGGTGTCGAGTTACTATTCACGATATACGGCACTATTCACGATATCTGACACTATTCATTCACGAATCTGGCACTATTCAATAGAAAAATGAAAATTTTTTCTTTTCGTCTAAAATATATCTATTCGGATACTAGCTTTGATTGTATCCATGTTTTGATCATTCTTGAATTTTACACCACTATGATTATTTTTGAGGTATTTTTGACGTGGATAAAACCAAGTACTAATCCTTAATCCTTGTCATTTTGTTTCACCGGATTCGCTTTTTTAAAATATTTTTCATCATCCTCGGTCTTAAATGATGATATTATTTAATATCTTTGGCTGTAGTGCAAAAGATGAATGATTTCTGAAGAATATCTTTGGCTCAGTAGTGCAAAAGATGAAAGCGGTGTTTAAATGAACATGACCGATCGATGAATATCTTTGGCCCTGTAGTGCAAAGATGAACAGTGTTTAAATGAACATGACCGATCGATGAATATCTTTGGCCTTTAGTGCAAAGATGAACAGTGTTGAGATGAACATGACCGATTGATGAATATCTTTGGCTCAGTAGTGCAAAGATGAATATTTGATTTGAGATGAATATTGATTGATGTTACAGGGATAAAATATTGATGATGGATTTGTTAAATTCATAGATTATAGTAGATTTCATTCTCTACGTAACTCTTCTATGAATTATTATTTCCATTGCGAATATTGATCCAAAACTTGTTGTCATTGTATTCTATCGATTTTTCCTGTTGGAGACTAACGATAATTTATTGTATATTATCTTAGTCATAACATTCTTCTTCGGGCTAGTTGAGCTCACCCTTTTCCTTGTTGTTCCATTTTTCTTCTCGGGAGGCGAGAATGTAGCGAGTACTAGTCGGGGTATGGAATGAAGGTTCTAGAGAGAGTTGTTTAGTAGTCCTCACCATTATTGTAAAATAATGTATCAATAAATGTGATGAGGATTTATTTGAGTATAAATATTGTCTAGAAGATAATATTTGTATTTAAACTCTCGCTTTCTTTGTTGTAATAATAAAGTTGTAGTTGTTTACATGCATCATGTATTTGGCGACTCGTAATGGGTGTGGTGTATACCTATTTTGGGGCGCCACGGTTAATATCGAGCTTAGGGATATGATCTCTCGGAGATCGGGGAATAGAACTAGGAGGGAGAGACGAGTAAATCCTTTGCTAGTGTGTCCTACCTAAGCTTATTTGTTAGTTGGTCAAGATATAGGGATATTATGTGATTGATTTCCTTAATTAACCCTTGTTTTATGATGTAATTGAGAATGTCGATTGAGAATATTAATAGTGGTGTAAATGAGACCGTGGAGATGCTCATACTTAACAACGAGGAGAACGTGCAACAGTCGGGTAATGTACCTCCTGTGAACAACACCAATCGGCGAGATGATGAACGAGGGATGTTTAGAAGCTTTTTGCAGCTTCATGCAAAATCGAATTTAGAGAGACTCGTGTTCAAAATACGAGAGAAAAATGATAGCAATTCACGGGTGGTCACAAATAAGCGAGCTTCAAAGAGTTGGGACCACCAGAATTTAAGGGAAAGCCCGATCCGATCATGGCGAAAAACATGGGTCAAACAAATTACCAAGATATTCGATGTCTTGGGATGCACGGAGGAAACGTAAGGTTCCATTCGCTACCTTTATGTTCCGTGGCGAAAAGGCGACATCGGTGGAAATCAGAAAGCGTACCCATCCAACATACACACACGGCGATGTCATGGGAGACATTTCAGAAGCAGTTCAATGACAAGTACTTCCACAAAGTATTCACGTCATATGAAGGAAGTGGAGTTTATTAGACCGGAGCGAGAATAACATGACGGTGTCCCAAAGACGAGGCGAAATTCATGGAGTTATCCAGTTTTTGACCTCATTTGGTGGAGAATGAGAAACGTATGACGCGGATGTTTCGAGAGGTTTGAAACCCAAGATACGTCAAGATCTCATTTCTCATAAATTTTCTCTCTATTCAGATGTTGTAAAAATGTGGCTCAGGTTGTTAGAGCGAGATAACGAGTACGTTCAACCGAGGGACCATAACCAGATCATACCTAAGATAGCGATCATCGAAATAACGATAACCAAGTGGAGAAAGAAGAATACGGACAAAGGCGGTAACCACTCTGGTGGTAATCGTGGCCATGAAAATAAAAGAAGCGAGTCCTGAGGAGATTTTAAAAGAAGAGATTCAACAACGACCATTTGAAGACGCCGGCGCCAGAAGAGTAACTAGTTTTAAGGGAGGAGAAAGACCATCGGTCGATATGTTACAAATGCGGAAAGAGGGACATATCATTGAAACCGCCCACAAAAGTTTAAGGTATGCTATAATTGTGGAAAAGAAGGACATATCGCTCGAGATTATACGATATCGAAACCAGTCCAAATGAGAATGGTGACTCAAAAGGATGTCCCGAAAAAAGTCAAAGTCAACGGTTCTTGGAAGAGCGTTTGTCGTGGCCGGTCAAAAATACGAGGAACCCGAACGGTTAGCACGCAAGTTAGTTAATTATAAATTCTTGCGATGTTTATACCTTACTAGATACCTGGTTCTACCCATTCTTTTATCTCTCTTGCTTGCGCGCTTAACGTTTGAACTTGACTACGGAGAAATTAGACTTTGACCTATTTATGGAGACTCCGTTAGAGAAACTTTCATTACATCCGTTGTTTAAAAAATCTTGCTTGATTCAGTTTGGCACTATCACATTACACATTAACCTTATTTCTATAGAGATATTTGCTTTTGATGTGATTTTAAGGTTAACTACTCATCATGCCAAAAATTGATTGCTTTTGTAAGGTTGTTAGTTTTCATATTCCTAAGCAACATGTTATTCAAACTCAAGCGATCAAACCATTGTAGTCAAACATTTTCATATCAAGCCATGAAGTCATTCGTTTATTACGGATGTCAAGTTTTCTTAGTCCATGTTATGGATTTGAATAAAGACACGTCAGATTTGAATAATATTCCTGTTGTTATTGATTTTTCCTGATGTATTTCCTGAAGAATTTCTTGGCTTACTCCCAAAGCCTAATGTTAAATTTTGTATCGACTTTGAACCCGGTACAAAACTCATTTCTAAAATCTCATATCAAATGGCTCCTATTGAACTGCGGGAGTTAAAAATTCAACTATAGAATTTGGTACCTGAGCCTTTATCTTGTGACTTCTTTTGTGGAATTCACCTAAGCCAAACTCTCTGTAGAGGACGTCATATTCGTGCGATAGTAAACTGATAGGTGTCATTGTGACGTGCTATCCAAGATTGGGATATGAGTCACAGTTGAGAACAACCTAAGTCGGTAATCGAAATACGTAGCTAACTCGTAGAGATACAAAATTCGAATGGAGCAAGGAATGTGGGAAGAGCTTCGAAGAACTCAAGAGGAGACTCATTTCAGCACATGTTCTGACCATGCCATCCTGGAAAAGCGAACGTGGTCGCTGACGTGTTGAGTAGAAGATCGTATACAAGTACGAGTACGATATTGTCAAAGACTCATTTCGTATAATATACAAATAATAGAGATGGAGATGAAAACTCTAGGTACCCACGTGATGATATACGAGCACGTGATGATATACTGAGTATAATCGACTTTAATCGATAAAGTTAAAGTCGTTCAAGCTACACACCGGAGTGATGAATTTGAAGAAGGAGGTGCAAGAAGTTTTATTTTAAAAGCGAGAATCGGTGAGGTGAGGAAAGCTCAAACCTTCGATTTATTAATCCATTTGAAATTCTCGATCGAATAGGAACGTGGCCTATAGACTCGCTTTTACCACCAAGTATGACCCGTGTTCATAACGCTTTTCACGTATCGATGTTACGTAAATATGTGGACGACCAAACACGTTATTGAGTTAGAACCCGAACGAGATAGCCAAAGACTTAACGTATGAGGAGGTACTGTCAAGATCTTGGATAGGAAGGAGCATGTCCCTCTGTATGAAAAGGTCATACCACAAGTTAAAGTTTTGTGGAGGAATCATACTATAGAGGAAATGACCTGGGAATTGGAAACGGAAATGAAAGCGAGGTATCCTCATCTTTTCGAAAAACCAGTAACGTACGTCAATTTCGAGGACGAAATTTCATAAGGAGGGGAGGTTGTAAGACCCCGAAATTTTTTTAAATAAAAAGGAATTTCCTTTATTTATTATTTTGAAATAGTAAGGGTGGATTTGATTAATGTGGTTAGTTATGGGTAAAATGCGCAAATATTTCAAAATAAGCAAGTGGTTATAAAATATTCATTGTTGTTTGGGAATATTCGTTTGGTCGTGGAATATTAAATCTTTATCGGGGAATATTCGTATACGACGGCCAAATGACCATGTGTGGGCCCCATAACGGATAACCCGCTTGATGAAGAAAATGACAAAGTTTGGGTGGTTATAAATAACAGCGTAGTTGTTACCATTAAGATCGTTGGAATACCCGGTGGTTAAAATACAAGAATACTGCGTGGTTGCACAAGAAAGCACACTGGTATTGCATGCGTATTGTTGAATTATTGATCCTTACGTAAGAAGGCACTTACTCAATAATTGTTCAAGGTAATTACTTATTCGAAGATTTTATTTTATTGATTCAATAATTCTTTGCGTTGGTATTTTATATTATTGTTGTTTCAATAATTGTCATCGCACAATATTTCCCATTATCGGATCAATAATTCATATTATTTAAATAATATTATTAGATAACATTATTGGCAATGTCTAGAAAGTTCTGGCATCTAAGGAGAGGTTTGGTCACCTAATTGCGCGCCAAATGAAGGAGAGATCCTTATTGAAAGCCCCTCTTCCTGGGAACAAATGGTTGTTATAAATGTGATTACATAATATTATTTGTGAATAATTAATTATTGATTCATATGATAAGGAAATATTTATTTTATATGAATATAAATGATGGATTATTTATGTGGTTATTAATGAAGGAATTAATGCTGAGATGTTTTATTTGTATTTTGTCGGATTAGAGGTATTAAAAGATCAAATCGGTGTTATTACTGACTTTATTGTGTGAGTTATAATATTTAATCCGACCGCTGGATCGTTGTAATTTTTGGATATGTTATACATATATAAGTTGAGTATATGTCCACAAATTTTGAACCGTTAAAAATGCACGAATGATTTGTTGTGAATTTTAAGAGGTGTCGGATTCAAAATTAGGTTTATAATTGATTTTGGTGGAAAATTCTAGAATTGAGTGGGCCCCACTTGTGGTTGGTGAAGAAATGTGCTGAATTTTATTTCAAATGTGGTGGGTGGGAATAGTAGCGGTAAAGCCATCGTAGCGGTCAAGTCTCGCTTGGCCAATAACATTTTCCTATAAATAGAGGGCTAAGTTAGAATTGAAAATCACACCGAAACAAAGTTTTCTCTCTTCTCTCTCTATATTATTGAGCGTATTTTGTGAGTATTTAGATACTTTGAGAGTCTTTATTCAAAGACAAGTTTCATTCAAATCACTTCCGACCTTTCCTTCCGGCAATCTTGATTCTTTGAGGTAAGGGATATTATTTTTTTCGTAATGATATTATTTCTTCAATATCATTATCTTTGAAATGTTGATCTGAAGTTTTATCAAATTTGGAACTTTTCATGTCGGGGTTACTATTCATGAGTTACTATTCACGAGTTACTATTCATGAGTTACTATTCACGATTACTATTCACGAGTACTATTCATGAAGCGTGAAGATGTTTTTGTGGAATTTCTATCTTTGGGTGTGAGTTACTATTCACGTATACTGCATTTATTCACGATACCGGCACTATTCACGAATACGGCACTATTCAATTTAAAATGAAAATTTTTCTTTTCGCTCAAAAATATCTATTCGGATACTAGCTTTGATTGTATCCATGTTTTGATCATTCTTGAATTTTACACCACTATGATTATTTTTGAGGTATTTTTGGACGTGGATAAAACCAAGTACGAATCCTTAATCCTTGTCATTTTGTTTCACTGGATTCGTTTCTTTAAAAATATTTTCATCATCCTCGGTCTTAAATGATGATATTATTGAATATCTTTGGCACAGTAGTGCAAAGATGAATGATTTCTGAAGAATATCTTTGGCCTGTAGTGCAAAGATGAGCGGTGTTTAAAATGAACATGACCGATCGATGAATATCTTTGGCAGAAGTGCAAGATGAGCAGTGTTTAAATGAACATGACCGATCGATGAATATCTTTGGCCTTTAGTGCAAAGATGAGCAGTGTTGAGATGAACATGACCGATTGATGAATATCTTTGGCACATAGTGCAAAGATGAATATTTGATTTGAGATGAATATTGATTGATGTTACAGGATAAAATATTGATGATGGACCGTTAAATTCATAGATTATAGTAGATTTCATTCTCTACGTAACTCTTCTATGAATTATTATTTCATTGCGAATATTGATCTGAAACTTGTCATTATCTATTGTATTCTATCGATTTTTCCTCGTTGGAGACTAACGATAATTTATTATATATTATCTTAGTCATAACATTCTTTATCGGGCTAGTTGAGCTCACCCTTTTCCTTGTTGTTCCATTTTTCTTCTCAGGAGGCGAGAATGTAGCGAGTACTAGTCGGGGTATGGAATGAAGGTTCTAGAGAGAGTTGTTTAGTAGTCCTCACCATTATTGTAAAATAATGTATCAATAAATGTGATGAGGATTTATTTGAGTATAAATATTGTCTAGAAGATAATATTTGTATTTAAACTCACAGTTTTACTGTTGTAATAATAAAGTTGTAGTTGTTTCTGTACCATGTATTTGGCGACTCAGAATGGGTGTGGTGTATACCTATTTTGGGGGTTGCTTCGTGGTGGTTGATCATGTCTGTATATATATATTTACAGCTTTTATATATATATAATCGCTTCGATTTCCATACAAACTGCAGATGATCATGTGAGCTAGGAATCATGTGATCACAGATTCATCTACTAAATCTAGATTCGATTCCATGATGGACATTTTTCAAATTGTGAAAGCGACTTGTACATTATTTATGGTCTCAATTTCCTTGGATGGCTGTCATGCCCATGAGGAGTTCGACACTGCTGTATATTATTTTCTCGAAGATGCTTCTCATTTCAAAAATAAAAGCAAACAAGCCGAACATTTAATAATAAAATGGAAGTATAAAAGGCCTCAATTACTATTGAGCACAGGGTTTGAAAAACCTCTTTTTACAAAACTTCATTGCTATATCATGTTTAAAACTAAATTTTTCATAAATTCAAACCCTATGTATATAGGTACGAACGAGGTACAAAACTACTTCCAAATAATTGCACATTGATCCACACACACACACACATTCATATAACAGTTTCTTTGAAAAGTGGCGGTCACCGTGGCAACACGGATGTCGGGGGGTGCCTAACACCTTCCCTCCACATAATCAAGCCCCCGGACCTAAATGAATCTCGGTTTCATAGACCCATTTAGCAGTGTCACATCACTGGGTCAATGTGCAAACCTTTTTGGTTGCGTTGGTGCAACCAATTAAATACACCAATTGGCGACTCTTAAAGTCAAATCGTCGACATTATACATGTCGGACCTTTTTCACTTGTTTTTTCAAACAAATCTCACATTAACATAAGAACACCAAAGAACAAGTAACGAAAAGGGACACTAAAAAATCCCGATGTCGACATAAGTTTTCATGAGTAAATTGTTGGGAAGTTGTTTATATTTGTTAATATGCACTTCTAATCTACTATATGATGTTTACAAATGATTTTAGAGTAATTTAATCCATGAAATCTGTTAAAGCATAAAGAATTTAAATTTTGATGATATATATACAATATGTATGATTTTGGTGTTAAAATTGGGATTTTGGTTGATGAATTGATTACATAGTTGTTATATATGTTAACATGTATATATAATCTGTTATATGTGATTTAGAAAAGATTTTCAAAAATCAAATTTGTATGAAATAGATTTTAAAGTAAAGATTTGAGTTTTATGAAAATATATACAAAAGGATGATTTTAAGGTCAAAATTAGTGTTCAATTCATGTTGTAATATGTTAATTGATAGTTGTTATTGTTAATACGTTCAAATACGAAAACAATGCATGTTATACGAATTGATTTAATCAAGAAACGAATATGTGGTGAGATGTTTCGCTAAGGATGTCTAAAATAAGGTTTTTATCAAGAACATGAATTTAAAGGGTTTAAATATGATGATTATTGTTGTTTTGTTGTTTAAAATTGATGTATGCATGCTTGGTGACAATTATGTGAAGTCTATATCTTTTGGGTTTGTTAAATTTACCGATTATATGTGAAATTTGTGAGTTTTGGGCTGATGAACAGTGCAGTCGCGAACTGTAGAATCTGATTCTGGGTAAACCCGCCCCGACAGGTGTTACCAAGTCAAACTGTGCCGCCCCGACGGATATGTAGCCCCGATGGGCATTTCCTCAATATAAAATGCCTCCCCGGCGGGGGTATTAGAGTTGAGCTATTTTGGTTTTCGTTGTGTACAATCCATTATATATTATTTTAACCTAGTCTAATAAACATGATAATGTGTTGGACATCTAATAAGATGTTATATCAGATTATTAACATTCTGTAGACACTCGAAATTTTTTGTATACCTGGTACTAACATTGCAGGAGGGCAGAATCGTCTTTCAGAGATAACCTTGGAAGACAGCTCAACTCAATCGTGGAAATACCACCGGAAGTTTCAAACTCCATCCTAGAAATAACATCGAAAGTGTCAGTTTCAACCTTGGAGATAACCCCGAGGCATGCAGTTCCAATACCTGAAATTACACTGGAGAAGGTCGTTTCATCTCGGAGATAACCCCAAGATACTCAGTCTCAGTCCTGGAAACAACACCGGGAAAGAGAATTTCAACCTTGGAAATAACCCCAAGCAGTGCAGTTGCAGTTCCGGAGATAACCCCGGAGATGCTCGTTTCAACCTATGCAGTCAGCTTCAACCTTGGGACTCACTCCGAGGCACTCAGCTCCAAACTCGGAGATAACCCCGGGAAGTCAGGCACACCTCAGAGACAACCCTGAGGACGTCCAGTACTTGCAGTAGCCCAATCTCAGAGAGAACCTTGAGCAACAACTGCTTTATCAGCCCAAACCAGAGATAACCCCAGTGAGGGGCAAAATCATTATTTTGCCACCTCGATCCCAAATTGCGTCGTCTCGACAAAATCTCAACATAAATTCTACACAGAAATGTCCCATAAGAGCCAAAGAGTTCCAATCCCGAGTGACTACTACGCAATGCAGCACACCGGATAGAATTTGAAGCTTGAAGACCAAGGGCATGGTCCCATCTTCCTGACTTCTGACAACCTCTAATCCCATGTCATGGCATAGCTCTCGACAATAGCACTCTGTAAAAGGTCTTATACACCTTAATTAGAGGCTCGGATTGAAGTTCTGCAAGTTCGAGCAGACATCACGATGCACGCATGCACGTACTTTGAGACGATAAGACCATGCGAGCAAGAGGTACCGGGCGGTACTTGCAGTGCATCTGCTGGCTTCCAGCAGTACACTGCGACTCCTAGCTCTATAAATACAGAGCTTTGAGTGGCCATATTTTAAGAGAAAACGGCGAGGAAGCCATGTCCAATTTGCTTTGTACACACCCTAAATTGAGAGCTTTCTCATTTTAAACACTTGTGAGCTTATATTCAGTCATATTTTTACCGGCAGGAGCCGAGTGTTCATCCGTTTAAAGCTATTAAAGTCTTCTTTGGCAGTCCATTGTAAGCCTTCTTACACACTTTAAAGCCTTTCTCTTCATCTTTGCACACACCGTTCTTCACGTTGAGAGTCGTGTTGCGTGTGTATGCCCGGACTTCGGTCTGTGGCTTTTATTTTCTTTTATATATATATATGGACTAACATTATCGAGTTATGCCTCGATTGAGCCTGGACTCACGTCCGGAGCGTTTATTTACTTATATATATATATAAATTGTTGTCGGACTCTGTTCGATGAGCTTGGATTTTACATCTGGAGCGTTTACTGCTTTTATATATATATAGCGACAAATCGCTGAAATGATAAACCGAGTCGGGATCGATATATATCTTGTGTGTTTACCGCTTATATATATATATATATATATATATTTCTATCAGGCCTGGAGTTTACTTCGTGGCCTTTTACTGCTTTATTTATATTTAGTCCCGCCTAGAGTTTACTTCGTGGCGGTTGATCGTATTTATTGCTTTATTTACATTTCTGATCCCCCATGGAGGTGCTTCGTGGTGGTTGATCATGTCTATATATATATATTTACCGCTTTTATATATTTACATTTCCGATCCCCCATGGAGGTGCTTCGTGGTGGTTGATCATGTCTGTATATATATATTTATAGCTTTTATATATATAACTGCTTACTGCTTTTCATATAAATTGTGGCATCATGTGAGCCTAGGAATCATGTGATCATAGATTTAGTTTACTGAATCTAGATTCGGTTCCCGTGATGGACATTTTCAGTTGTAAGCAGCTTGTAAATTATTCGCGGTGTTTGAATTTCCTTAGATGGCTTTCATGCCCATGAGGAGTTCGGCACTGCTATATATATTATTTACTCGAAGATGCTTTGCATCGCATAAATAAAAGCAATCAAGTCGAATATTTAATAAAATGGAAATATCAAAGGCCTCAATTACTATTAAGCACAGGGTTTGAAAAACCTCTTTTACAAAACATCACTGCTATATCTTGTTTAAAACTGAATTTTTATATAAATTCAAATCCTGTGTATATAGGTGCGAACGAGGCGTAACACTACTTTCAAATAACTGCACATTGACCCACACACATACACACATTCATATAACAGTTTAATTGAAAAGTGGCGGTCACCGTGGTAACACGGATGTCGGGGGGTGCCTAACACCTTCCTTCCGCATAAGCAAGTCCCCGGACCCTAATGAATCTCGATTTCACAGACCTGTTTAGCAGTGTCACATCACTTGGTTAATGTGCAAACCTTTTCTCGGTTGTATTGGTACAACCATTTAAAAAACTAACTGGCGACTCTTACAGTCAAATCGTCGACATATAAATGTCGGACCTTTTCACAACTTGTTTTTTCAAATAAATCTCACCTAACATGAGAACACTAAAAGACAAGAACAGAAAAGGGAACAATAAAAACCCCGACATCGACAGGTGGCGACTCTGCTGGGGATTTTAGTAAAAGGACTTAAGCCGCTACTACAAGCTTTTCAAAACTATTATATGCTTGTGTGTGGATTTTCCATTTATACTTTTTGATGAATGTGTACTGAAAGTCCAATAATAATCTAGAAGGGGGGTTGAATAGATTATTACAGGTTTAAAAATTATCTAAGGCATTTTTGAATTTTTGAATAATTAATTTGCAGTGTTAGAAATTAATATGCAAGACAGTAAAATTCAATCACACAATGCACAGAGATTTGTCTGGTTCACAACATACATCCCGGGTATGCTGCTACATCCAATCTCAAGCTCCTCTCCAGGACTTGAGATCCTATTACTATCAGTAATAAATACTCCTTCAACAGGCGGAGAAGCCTTTACAAAGTTTTATAGACAAATATCCAACTATTCCCAACTAATCTATATTGGACAGCAAGCTCCCCGCTCCCTCCTCAAGCTTAGTTGTACTTCTTTTGAGTTCAATTCTATTCTATGATCTGGTCTTGAAACAACAACTTCTTCCTCACCTCACAAGTACACTAGAGACTCAACTTCCCGCTGACCTCTCTAAGACTCTGGTCTTGGTCGAAGAATTACTCGTCTTTCTGTTGCCTCTTTTTCAGTTCTGATAAAAGAGCTCTAACTCATGCAAGCATACATGTGTCAACAAGTAATACAAAGTAAGTAGAGTATCGATCCCACAAAGAAAGTTGTCAAATTTAAACTACTATGCATCAATTAAATCACTATACTTATATGCTTAAACTAATGACTATAATTGGTGAATTACTCTAATTACATATAACAACTAAACAGGAATAATAATGAAATAAACCAAGTCTGGAAATAATGGGATCCTAACTTCATTTAACACTTCATCTAATTACCACTATTATGCAAGAATTGTTTTCATATTACAGGAAAGTAGCCAAGAGCACTAATAGAGTCATAGCCATTTTTCAATGTACTAAGACCTACTTACACAGCATCCACAAATGATAGACTCCATGTAATCATCAATATAACCAAAATCACTATATGTCTATGTGAAATTTCAATCATACTTAATTTAAGCACAAGCCCTTAATTTAACTCATACGGTGAAATAGTATATGTCTATCTGGTTCACGAAATACACAAGCCATATAAAACAGCCCCATATATGTATGCTATCATGATTACAATCCATACTTGCATGTTCATTGTCAATTCCATACAAGTACTGAAACAAATGGTGATCAAGCATTCATACATGTAAAACAATCATGATAGAATTTCCATATGATATGTAAAACAGCCCTAGCAATCAAGCATGCAATTAAACTATATATTAAAATCCGTTAGAATCCCAAAATGGAGTTTAGTTCATGACTGAACCAAAAGCCATTATGGGATCAAAGCTAAACATGGTTAATAAGCAAACAATTGAAAGATGAAGGATAGAAACGATCAAACCCAATTGCTGATTATAGACCAAAGTTAACATTCAAATCCTCATATAAATCCAGCAAAATAATAATGATAATCCACAATGATAGAAAATCCCAAGAAGAATTAGAGAAATGGGCGTTTTAGCTTCGTTCTACGTTGGAATCTCCTTCAAGGTGTAAACCCTAGTTCCTACTATAAAAAATACGTAAAAAGTAATCAAAGATATGTCTGACACCAGTCAGATATTGTTTTTAATCCATCACAACCCTTTTAATTAAAAATTAAAATAAAACAAATCAAGAGCCTTCAGTATCGTCGGCACAAGACTCCCCCAAAGTAATTCTCGTGCGCAGTAGCGCCGATTTGTAGTGTGTTATGTTGTCCAACAAGGTGCTCACGCGGGCGCGCGTCTCCAAGCTTGTCCTGCCGCGCGGCTTGCAGTCTGTGAATTCTGGTTCTACTGCTGCAACTGATTTGTTCTGCTACTCCTTCCTTTGTCCATCCATGCTTGGTCTTCTGCTCCACTTGATCCTCATGCCATGCTTATCCCAGCTTGTGCCTCGCTTCATGCATCCATTAGCCTTGTGCCCTCTAATACCACCAAATTAGACCGCTTCCTGTACTTTTTCACCAAAAGGATTTTAAGTAAATGCAATGCATAATAACATAAAATGCAACTAAAATACACTAAAATGTACTTGAGATGGACATAGTTCGCGTGAATTGGTACTCAATAAGTAGGTATAAAACCCACTTATCAAATACCCCCAAACTTGAATTGTTGCTTGCCCTCAAGCAATGCATACTAATGAACAATGAAAATGCAGCTACAATACTATGCAACTAAGCTATGATGTAAACTAGTCTCACATAGTTCTAGCTATAGTAGAATTTCAGTCCAAATTGCCTCAATGAAGTATCCAGATTCAAGATTACCATTTCAAACCAAACTATAGGCACAATATCATACACTCAGATAATTCATATATGCTATAGAGATGTTGTGTGTGTGTGTTTGGTGTTCACCAAAACTTGACTTAAGCAAAGAAAACACATGTTACATCACTCAAAACAGAAAATTATAGTATAAATCAAGACTCATGTATACTCATGCAACACAGACTGTTTCAACATATCAATACAAACTAAGGCTCAACAATGGGTTTAACTGTTTTATTAGTTACTCACGAGGGCGATTTTCGCTCTTTCCCGCGGTGTTTATTACTATTTTTCTTTTCTTTTTCTTTTTCTTTTTCTTTCTTTTTTTCACATGACTGTGCAATGTCTTATTCCATTAGGCAACACTGCTACCCCTTAGCGAGCTTTCAACCAACGACTCCCAGACCATGAAAGACCTTAGGGCGCTAGGTGTAGAGACAATCCCCTCGGGCGTACTTACTCAAGTAGCCAGGGCCCCGAAATAAGAGTAACCACGTTACTGCTATTTGATTTATTTATTTTTTTATACATAGCATACCCCTGTTTTCCCAAAGTTTGAATGTCAATGCTTCATACAGTCTACGATCACTTTCCACATGCTTCTCTTTTTTTTTAACACTACATTTTCTATCAAGCAATACACACATACTTCTTATACCTACAAGTGATTGTGAACACATTCGTGCAAACCGAAAGTATTTAAACAGCAATATGAATTTCATCATTAAAACATTATATCTCAGCTCATGTTATCCACAATACTCAAGAATCTTTCAAAATTCACTATCATCATTCACTACAAAAAAATGGGCCTTTAGCAACGATTTTTCGGGCAACGACTTTATAAGTCGTTGCTAAAAGTCTATGTTTAGTAACAAAATTTGTCCTTCATTGCAGATTGTGTCAGGCTTTCACTTTTTGTAACGAAATTCATAAGTCGTTGCAAAATTTAGTTGCTAATTCATTGGCGGGAAAAA